>CM030854.1:1059371-1134371 GCA_018105865.1 Metaphire vulgaris
ACAAGAAAATGTTGTTTTAATTTTGCATTATTAGCATTTTGAAATAATGAGGGTTGTCATGGATGAGCCGTTTTAAACGCAGAAGGTGATGGCCCATGTTTGCAATAGCGATTTTTATCAATGTAGTAATGGATGCTAAAGATAGTGGCTGAATATGGTGCTTGAATTTGATCTATAGCAAGACGAAACAAATTTCAAATGTGCGATTGATTTGCACATATACTGTGCATTATTAGCATTATGGAACAACGGGGGTTGAAATGCTGGATGCGCTATAAATACAGAAGACAGTGGTATCTATTTAGTTCAGAAATCTAAAGATAGTGGCTCAATATGGTTCTTGAAATCGATCTCAACAGGACGAAATAAGTTTCAAAAATGCTGTTGAACTTGCCCAAATCCTGTGTATTATTAGCATTATGGAATAACGAGGGTTGTCATGGATGAGCCGTTTTAAATGCAGAAGGTGATGGCCCATGTTTGCAATAGCGATTTATATCAATGTAGTAATGGATGCTAAAGATAGTGGCTGAATATGGTGCTTGAATTCGATGAATAACTGGACGAAATAACTTTTAAAATATGCGGTTGTATTTACTCAAATATTCTGCATTATTAACATTATGGAACATCGGGGCTTGTCAAGCTGAGGGGCTCTAAATACATAAGGCTATGGCCTAAGTTTACAATAGCGATTGATATCGATGTAGTGAAGAATGCTAAAGACAATGGCTCAATATTTTTTGTGGTCTATAGAACTTGTCATACAAGAAACCAGCTCTTTAAACCCCTTTGTATCTCTCTTTCATTATTTTAGACATTTGACAGAGAACAGATTTCTGAAAGACTTTGTATAGTGTCGTTTCAAATGGCTCACCAGTTTTCGGGGCATTTCGAATGCTCTAGAATAAAATAGAGGCAGAATATATTGACATTTCTAGTACGTTTTGACTCAGCTAAGCTGGGGACACAAGAAAATGTTGTTTTAATTTTGCATTATTAGCATTTTGGAATAATGAGGTTGTCATGGATGAGCCGTTTTAAACGCAGAAGGTGATGGCCCATGTTTGCAATAGCGATTTATATCAATGTAGTAATGGATGCTAAAGATAGTGGCTGAATATGGTGCTTGAATTTGATCTATAGCAAGACGAAACAAATTTCAAATGTGCGATTGATTTGCACATATACTGTGCATTATTAGCATTATGGAACAACGGGGTTGAAATGCTGGATGCGCTATAAATACAGAAGACGGTGGTATCTATTTAGTTCAGAAATCTAAAGATAGTGGCTCAATATGGTTCTTGAAATCGATCTCTAACAGGACGAAATAAGTTTCAAAAATGCTGTTGAACTTGCCCAAATCCTGTGTATTATTAGCATTATGGAATAACGAGGGTTGTCATGGATGAGCCGTTTTAAATTCAGAAGGTGATGGCCCATGTTTGCAATAGCGATTTATATCAATGTAGTAATGGATGCTAAAGATAGTGGCTGAATATGGTGCTTGAATTCTATCTATAACATGACGAAATAACTTTCAAATGCGCGGTTGTGTTTGCTCAAATACTCTGCATTATTAGCATTATGGAACATCGGGGCTTGTCAAGCTGAGGGGCTCTAAATACATAAGGCGATGGCCTAAGTTTACAATAGCGATTGATATCGATGTAGTGAAGAATGCTAAAGGCAACGGCTCAATATTTTGTGGTCTATAGAACTTGTCATACAAGAAACCAGCTCTTAAACCCCTTTGTATCTCTCTTTCATTATTTTAGACATTTGACAGAGAACAGATGTCTGAAAGACTTTGTATAGTGTCGTATCAAATGGCTCACCAGTTTTCGGGGCATTTGAATGCTCTAGAATAAAATAGAGGCAGAATATATTGACATTTCTAGTACGTTTTGACTCAGCTAAGCGGGGACACAAGAAAATGTTGTTTTAATTTTGCATTATTAGCATTTTGGAATAATGAGGGTTGTCATGGATGAGCCGTTTTAAATTCAGAAGGTGATGGCCCATGTTTGCAATAGCGATTTATATCAATGTAGTAATGGATGCTAAAGATAGTGGCTGAATATGGTGCTTGAATTCTGATGAATAACTGGACGAAATACTTTTAAAATATGCGGTTGTATTTACTCAAATATTCCGCATTATTAACATTATGGAACATCGGGGCTTGTCAAGCTGGAGGGGCTCTAAATACATAAGGCTATGGCCTAAGTTTACAATATCGATTGATATCGATGTAGTGAAGAATGCTAAAGGCAGCGGCTCAATATTTTTGTGGTCTATAGAACTTGTCATACAAGAAACCAGCTCTCTTAAACCCCTTTGTATCTCTCTTTCATTATTTTAGACATTTGACAGAGAACAGATTTCTGAAAGACTTTGTATAGTGTCGTTTCAAATGGCTCACCAGTTTTCGGGGCATTTCGAATGCTCTAGAATAAAATAGAGGCAGAATATATTGACATTTCTAGTACGTTTTGACTCAGCTAAGCTGGGGACACAAGAAAATGTTGTTTTAATTTTGCATTATTAGCATTTTGGAATAATGAGGGTTGTCATGGATGAGCCGTTTTAAACGCAGAAGGTGATGGCCCATGTTTGCAATAGCGATTTATATCAATGTAGTAATGGATGCTAAAGATAGTGGCTGAATATGGTGCTTGAATTCGATGAATAACTGGACGAAATAACTTTAAAATATGCGGTTGTATTTACTCAAATATTCTGCATTATTAACATTATGGAACATCGGGGCTTGTCAAGCTGGAGGGCTCTAAATACATAAGGCGATGGCCTAAGTTTAACAGCGATTGATATCGATGTAGTGAAGAATGCTAAAGGCAGCGGCTCAATATTTTTGTGGTCTATAGAACTTGTCATACAAGAAACCAGCTCTCTTAAACCCTTTGTATCTCTCTTTCATTATTTTAGACATTTGACAGAGAACAGATTTTTGAAAGACTTTGTATAGTGTCGTTTCAAATGGCTCACTAGCTCACCAGTTTTCGGGGCATTTCGAATGCTCTAGAATAAAATAGAGGCAGAATATATTGACATTTCTAGTACGTTTTGACTCAGCTAAGCTGGGGACACAAGAAAATGTTGTTTTAATTTTGCATTATTAGCATTTGGAATAATGAGGGTTGTCATGGATGAGCCGTTTTAAACGCAGAAGGTGATGGCCCATGTTTGCAATTAGCGATTTATATCAATGTAGTAATGGATGCTAAAGATAGTGGCTGAATATGGTGCTTGAATTCGATGAATAACTGGACGAAATAACTTTAAAATATGCGGTTGTATTTACTCAAATATTCTGCATTATTAACATTATGGAACATCGGGGCTTGTCAAGCTGGAGGGGCTCTAAATACATAAGGCGATGGCCTAAGTTTACAATAGCGATTGATATCGATGTAGTGAAGAATGCTAAAGGCAGCGGCTCAATATTTTTGTGGTCTATAGAACTTGTCATACAAGAAACCAGCTCTCTTAAAACCCTTTGTATCTCTTTCATTATTTTAGACATTTGACAGAGAACAGATTTCTGAAAGACTTTGTATAGTGTCGTTTCAAATGGCTCACCAGTTTTCGGGGCATTTCGAATGCTCTAGAATAAAATTGAGGCAGAATATATTGACATTTCTAGTACGTTTTGACTCAGCTAAGCTGGGGACACAAGAAAATGTTGTTTTAATTTTGCATTATTAGCATTTTGAAATAATGAGGGTTGTCATGGATGAGCCGTTTTAAACGCAGAAGGTGATGGCCCATGTTTGCAATAGCGATTTTTATCAATGTAGTAATGGATGCTAAAGATAGTGGCTGAATATGGTGCTTGAATTTGATCTATAGCAAGACGAAACAAATTTCAAATGTGCGATTGATTTGCACATATACTGTGCATTATTAGCATTATGGAACAACGGGGGTTGAAATGCTGGATGCGCTATAAATACAGAAGACGGTGGTATCTATTTAGTTCAGAAATCTAAAGATAGTGGCTCAATATGGTTCTTGAAATCGATCTCTAACAGGACGAAATAAGTTTCAAAATTGCTGTTGAACTTGCCCAAATCCTGTGTATTATTAGCATTATGGAATAACGAGGGTTGTCTTGGATGAGCCGTTTTAAATTCAGAAGGTGATGGCCCATGTTTGCAATAGCGATTTATATCAATGTAGTAATGGATGCTAAAGATAGTGGCTGAATATGGTGCTTGAATTCTATCTATAACATAACGAAATAACTTTCAAATGCGCGGTTGTGTTTGCTCAAATACTCCGCATTATTAGCATTATGGAACATCGGGGCTTGTCAAGCTGGAGGGCTCTAAATACATAAGGCGATGGCCTAAGTTTACAATAGCGATTGATATCGATGTAGTGAAGAATGCTAAAGGCAGCGGCTTAATATTTTTGTGGTCTATAGAACTTGTCATACAAGAAACCAGCTCTCTTAAACCCCTTTGTATCTCTCTTTCATTATTTTAGACATTTGACAGAGAACAGATGTCTGAAAGACTTTGTATAGTGTCGCATCAAATGGCTCACCAGTTTTCGGGGCATTTCGAATGCTCTAGAATAAAATTGAGGCAGAATATATTGACATTTCTAGTACGTTTTGACTCAGCTAAGCTGGGGACACAAGAAAATGTTGTTTTAATTTTGCATTATTAGCATTTTGGAATAATGAGGGTTGTCATGGATGAGCCGTTTTAAATTCAGAAGGTGATGGCCCATGTTTGCAATAGCGATTTATATCAATGTAGTAATGGATGCTAAAGATAGTGGCTGAATATGGTGCTTGAATTCTATCTATAACATGACGAAATAACTTTAAAATGCGCAGTTGTGTTTGCTCAAATACTCTGCATTATTAGCATTATGGAACATCGGGGCTTGTCAAGCTGGAGGGGCTCTAAATACATAAGGCTATGGCCTAAGTTTACAATAGCGAGTGTTATCGATGTAGTGAAGAATGCTAAAGGCAATGGCTCAATATTTTTGTGGTCTGTAGAACTTGTCATACAAGAAACCAGCTCTCTTAAACCCCTTTGTATCTCTTTCATTATTTTAGACATTTGACAGAGAACAGATTTCTGAAAGACTTTGTATAGTGTCGTTTCAAATGGCTCACCAGTTTTCGGGGCATTTCGAATGCTCTAGAATAAAATAGAGGCAGAATATATTGACATTTCTAGTACGTTTTGACTCAGCTAAGCTGGGGACACAAGAAAATGTTGTTTTAATTTTGCATTATTAGCATTTTGGAATAATGAGGGTTGTCATGGATGAGCCGTTTTAAACGCAGAAGGTGATGGCCCATGTTTGCAATAGCGATTTATATCAATGTAGTAATGGATGCTAAAGATAGTGGCTGAATATGGTGCTTGAATTCGATGAATAACTGGACGAAATAACTTTAAAATATGCGGTTGTATTTACTCAAATATTCTGCATTATTAACATTATGGAACATCGGGGCTTGTCAAGCTGGAGGGGCTCTAAATACATAAGGCGATGGCCTAAGTTTACAATAGCGATTGATATCGATGTAGTGAAGAATGCTAAAGACAACGGCTCAATATTTTTGTGGTCTATAGAACTTGTCATACAAGAAACCAGCTCTCTTAAACCCCTTTGTATCTCTCTTTCATTATTTTAGACATTTGACAGAGAACAGATGTCTGAAAGACTTTGTATAGTGTCGTATGAAATGGCTCACCAGTTTTCGGGGCATTTCGAATGCTCTAGAATAAAATAGAGGCAGAATATATTGACATTTCTAGTACGTTTTGACTCAGCTAAGCTGGGGACACAAGAAAATGTTGTTTTAATTTTGCATTATTAGCATTTTGGAATAATGAGGGTTGTCATGGATGAGCCGTTTTAAATTCAGAAGGTGATGGCCCATGTTTGCAATAGCGATTTATATCAATGTAGTAATGGATGCTAAAGATAGTGGCTGAATATGGTGCTTGAATTGATGAATAACTGGACGAAATAACTTTAAAATATGCGGTTGTATTTACTCAAATATTCCGCATTATTAACATTATGGAACATCGGGGCTTGTCAAGCTGGAGGGGCTCTAAATACATAATTATGGCCTAAGTTTACAATAGCGATTGATATCGATGTAGTGAAGAATGCTAAAGACAATGGCTCAATATTTGTGTGGTCTATAGAACTTGTCATACAAGAAACCAGCTCTCTTAAACCCCCTTTGTATCTCTCTTTCATTATTTTAGACATTTGACAGAGAACAGATTTCTGAAAGACTTTGTATAGTGTCGTTTCAAATGGCTCACCAGTTTTCGGGACATTTTGAATGCTCTAGAATAAAATAGAGGCAGAATATATTGACATTTCTAGTACGTTTTGACTCAGCTGGGGACACAAGAAAATGTTGTTTTAATTTTGCATTATTAGCATTTTGGAATAATGAGGGTTGTCATGGATGAGCCGTTTTAAATTCAGAAGGTGATGGCCCATGTTTGCAATAGCGATTTATATCAATGTAGTAATGGATGCTAAAGATAGTGGCTGAATATGGTGCTTGAATTCGATGAATAACTGGACGAAATAACTTTAAAATATGCGGTTGTATTTACTCAAATATTCCGCATTATTAACATTATGGAACATCGGGGCTTGTCAAGCTGGAGGGGCTCTAAATACATAAGGCGATGGCCTAAGTTTACAATAGCGATTGATATCGATGTAGTGAAGAATGCCAAAGGCAGCGGCTCAATATTTTTGTGGTCTATAGAACTTGTCATACAAGAAACCAGCTCTCTTAAACCCCTTTGTATCTCTCTTTCATTATTTTAGACATTTGACAGAGAACAGATGTCTGAAAGACTTTGTATAGTGTCGTATGAAATGGCTCACCAGTTTTCGGGGCATTTCGAATGCTCTAGAATAAAATAGAGGCAGAATATATTGACATTTCTAGTACGTTTTGACTCAGCTAAGCTGGGGACACAAGAAAATGTTGTTTTAATTTTGCATTATTAGCATTTTGAAATAATGAGGTTGTCATGGATGAGCCGTTTTAAACGCAGAAGGTGATGGCCCATGTTTGCAATAGCGATTTTTATCAATGTAGTAATGGATGCTAAAGATAGTGGCTGAATATGGTGCTTGAATTTGATCTATAGCAAGACGAAACAAATTTCAAATGTGCGATTGATTTGCACATATACTGTGCATTATTAGCATTATGGAACAACGGGGGTTGAAATGCTGGATGCGCTATAAATACAGAAGACAGTGGTATCTATTTAGTTCAGAAATCTAAAGATAGTGGCTCAATATGGTTCTTGAAATCGATCTCTAACAGGACGAAATAAGTTTCAAAAATGCTGTTGAACTTGCCCAAATCCTGTGTATTATTAGCATTATGGAATAACGAGGGTTGTCATGGATGAGCCGTTTTAAATGCAGAAGGTGATGGCCCATGTTTGCAATAGCGATTTATATCAATGTAGTAATGGATGCTAAAGATAGTGGCTGAATATGGTGCTTGAATTCGATGAATAACTGGACGAAATAACTTTAAAATATGCGGTTGTATTTACTCAAATATTCTGCATTATTAACATTATGGAACATCGGGGCTTGTCAAGCTGGAGGGCTCTAAATACATAAGGCGATGGCCTAAGTTTACAATAGCGATTGATATCGATGTAGTGAAGAATGCTAAAGACAATGGCTCAATATTTTGTGGTCTATAGAACTTGTCATACAAGAAACCAGCTCTCTTAAACCCTTTGTATCTCTCTTTCATTATTTTAGACATTTGACAGAGAACAGATTTCTGAAAGACTTTGTATAGTGTCGTTTCAAATGGCTCACCAGTTTTCGGGGCATTTGAATGCTCTAGAATAAAATAGAGGCAGAATATATTGACATTTCTAGTACGTTTTGACTCAGCTAAGCTGGGGACACAAGAAAATGTTGTTTTAATTTTGCATTATTAGCATTTTGGAATAATGAGGGTTGTCATGGATGAGCCGTTTTAAACGCAGAAGGTGATGGCCCATGTTTGCAATAGCGATTTATATCAATGTAGTAATGGATGCTAAAGATAGTGGCTGAATATGGTGCTTGAATTTGATCTATAGCAAGACGAAACAAATTTCAAATGTGCGATTGATTTGCACATATACTGTGCATTATTAGCATTATGGAACAACGGGGGTTGAAATGCTGGATGC
Organism: Metaphire vulgaris; assembly: GCA_018105865.1. Lineage (NCBI taxonomy): Eukaryota > Metazoa > Annelida > Clitellata > Crassiclitellata > Megascolecidae > Metaphire > Metaphire vulgaris. The sequence continues at coordinate 1,067,618 of CM030854.1, forward strand.
GCTATAAATACAGAAGACGGTGGTATCTATTTAGTTCAGAAATCTAAAGATAGTGGCTCAATATGGTTCTTGAAATCGATCTCTAACAGGACGAAATAAGTTTCAAAAATGCTGTTGAACTTGCCCAAATCCTGTGTATTATTAGCATTATGGAATAACGAGGGTTGTCATGGATGAGCCGTTTTAAATTCAGAAGGTGATGGCCCATGTTTGCAATAGCGATTTATATCAATGTAGTAATGGATGCTAAAGATAGTGGCTGAATATGGTGCTTGAATTCTATCTATAACATGACGAAATAACTTTCAAATGCGCGGTTGTGTTTGCTCAAATACTCTGCATTATTAGCATTATGGAACATCGGGGCTTGTCATGCTGGAGGGCTCTAAATACATAAGGCGATGGCCTAAGTTTACAATAGCGATTGATATCGATGTAGTGAAGAATGCTAAAGGCAACGGCTCAATATTTTTGTGGTCTATAGAACTTGTCATACAAGAAACCAGCTCTCTTAAACCCTTTGTATCTCTCTTTCATTATTTTAGACATTTGACAGAGAACAGATGTCTGAAAGACTTTGTATAGTGTCGTATCAAATGGCTCACCAGTTTTCGGGGCATTTCGAATGCTCTAGAATAAAATAGAGGCAGAATATATTGACATTTCTAGTACGTTTTGACTCAGCTAAAATGGGGACACAAGAAAATGTTGTTTTAATTTTGCATTATTAGCATTTTGGAATAATGAGGGTTGTCATGGATGAAAGCCGTTTTAAATTCAGAAGGTGATGGCCCATGTTTGCAATAGCGATTTATATCAATGTAGTAATGGATGCTAAAGATAGTGGCTGAATATGGTGCTTGAATTCGATGAATAACTGGACGAAATAACTTTAAAATATGCGGTTGTATTTACTCAAATATTCCGCATTATTAACATTATGGAACATCGGGGCTTGTCAAGCTGGAGGGGCTCTAAATACATAAGGCTATGGCCTAAGTTTACAATAGCGATTGATATCGATGTAGTGAAGAATGCTAAAGGCAGCGGCTCAATATTTTTGTGGTCTATAGAACTTGTCATACAAGAAACCAGCTCTCTTAAACCCCTTTGTATCTCTCTTTCATTATTTTAGACATTTGACAGAGAACAGATTTCTGAAAGACTTTGTATAGTGTCGTATCAAATGGCTCACCAGTTTTCGGGGCATTTCGAATGCTCTAGAATAAAATAGAGGCAGAATATATTGACATTTCTAGTACGTTTTGACTCAGCTAAGCTGGGGACACAAGAAAATGTTGTTTTAATTTTGCATTAATAGCATTTTGGAATAATGAGGGTTGTCATGGATGAGCCGTTTTAAATGCGGAAAGTGATGGCCCATGTTTGCAATAGCGATTTATATCAATGTAGTAATGGATGCTAAAGATAGTGGCTGAATATGGTGCTTGAATTTGATCTATAGCAAGACGAAACAAATTTCAAATGTGCGATTGATTTGCACATATACTGTGCATTATTAGCATTATGGAACAACGGGGGTTGAAATGCTGGATGCGCTATAAATACAGAAGACGGTGGTATCTATTTAGTTCAGAAATCTAAAGATAGTGGCTCAATATGGTTCTTGAAATCGATCTCTAACAGGACGAAATAAGTTTCAAAAATGCTGTTGAACTTGCCCAAATCCTGTGTATTATTAGCATTATGGAATAACGAGGGTTGTCATGGATGAGCCGTTTTAAATGCAAAAGGTGATGGCCCATGTTTGCAATAGCGATTTATATCAATGTAGTAACGGATGCTAAAGATAGTGGCTGAATATGGTGCTTGAATTCTATCTATAACATGACGAAATAACTTTCAAATGCGCGGTTGTGTTTGCTCAAATACTCTGCATTATTAGCATTATGGAACATCGGGGCTTGTCAAGCTGGAGGGGCTCTAAATACATAAGGCGATGGCCTAAGTTTACAATAGCGATTGATATCGATGTAGTGAAGAATGCTAAAGGCAACGGCTCAATATTTTTGTGGTCTATAGAACTTGTCATACAAGAAACCAGCTCTCTTAAACCCCTTTGTATCTCTCTTTCATTATTTTAGACATTTGACAGAGAACAGATGTCTGAAAGACTTTGTATAGTGTCGTATCAAATGGCTCACCAGTTTTCGGGGCATTTCGAATGCTCTAGAATAAAATAGAGGCAGAATATATTGACATTTCTAGTACGTTTTGACTCAGCTAAGCTGGGGACACAAGAAAATGTTGTTTTAATTTTGCATTATTAGCATTTTGGAATAATGAGGGTTGTCATGGATGAGCCGTTTTAAATTCAGAAGGTGATGGCCCATGTTTGCAATAGCGATTTATATCAATGTAGTAATGGATGCTAAAGATAGTGGCTGAATATGGTGCTTGAATTCGATGAATAACTGGACGAAATAACTTTAAAATATGCGGTTGTATTTACTCAAATATTCCGCATTATTAACATTATGGAACATCGGGGCTTGTCAAGCTGGAGGGGCTCTAAATACATAAGGCTATGGCCTAAGTTTACAATAGCGATTGATATCGATGTAGTGAAGAATGCTAAAGGCAGCGGCTCAATATTTTTGTGGTCTATAGAACTTGTCATACAAGAAACCAGCTCTCTTAAACCCCTTTGTATCTCTCTTTCATTATTTTAGACATTTGACAGAGAACAGATTTCTGAAAGACTTTGTATAGTGTCGTTTCAAATGGCTCACCAGTTTTCGGGGCATTTCGAATGCTCTAGAATAAAATAGAGGCAGAATATATTGACATTTCTAGTACGTTTTGACTCAGCTAAGCTGGGGACACAAGAAAATGTTGTTTTAATTTTGCATTAATAGCATTTTGGAATTATGAGGGTTGTCATGGATGAGCCGTTTTAAATGCGGAAAGTGATGGCCCATGTTTGCAATAGCGATTTTTATCAATGTAGTAATGGATGCTAAAGATAGTGGCTGAATATGGTGCTTGAATTTGATCTATAGCAAGACGAAACAAATTTCAAATGTGCGATTGATTTGCACATATACTGTGCATTATTAGCATTATGGAACAACGGGGGTTGAAATGCTGGATGCGCTATAAATACAGAAGACGGTGGTATCTATTTAGTTCAGAAATCTAAAGATAGTGGCTCAATATGGTTCTTGAAATCGATCTCTAACAGGACGAAATAAGTTTCAAAAATGCTGTTGAACTTGCCCAAATCCTGTGTATTATTAGCATTATGGAATAACGAGGGTTGTCATGGATGAGCCGTTTTAAATGCAAAAGGTGATGGCCCATGTTTGCAATTGCGATTGATATCATTGTAGTAAGGGATGCTAAAGATAGTGGGTGAATATGGTGCTTGAATTCGATCAATAACTGGACGAAATAACTTTAAAATATGCGATTGTATTTACTCAAATATTCTGCATTATTAACATTATGGAACATCGGGGCTTGTCAAGCTGGAGGGGCTCTAAATACATAAGGCTATGGCCTAAGTTTACAATAGCGAGTGATATCGATGTAGTGAAGAATGCTAAAGGCAATGGCTCAATATTTTTGTGCTCTGTAGAACTTGTCATACAAGAAACCAGCTCTCTTAAACCCCTTTGTATCTCTCTTTCATTATTTTAGACATTTGACAGAGAACAGATTTCTGAAAGACTTTGTATAGTGTCGTTTCAAATGGCTCACCAGTTTTCGGGGCATTTCGAATGCTCTAGAATAAAATAGAGGCAGAATATATTGACATTTCTAGTACGTTTTGACTCAGCTAAGCTGGGGACACAAGAAAATGTTGTTTTAATTTTGCATTATTAGCATTTTGGAATAATGAGGGTTGTCATGGATGAGCCGTTTTAAACGCAGAAGGTGATGGCCCATGTTTGCAATAGCGATTTATATCAATGTAGTAATGGATGCTAAAGATAGTGGCTGAATATGGTGCTTGAATTCGATGAATAACTGGACGAAATAACTTTAAAATATGCGGTTGTATTTACTCAAATATTCTGCATTATTAACATTATGGAACATCGGGGCTTGTCAAGCTGGAGGGGCTCTAAATACATAAGGCGATGGCCTAAGTTTACAATAGCGATTGATATCGATGTAGTGAAGAATGCTAAAGGCAGCGGCTCAATATTTTTGTGGTCTATAGAACTTGTCATACAAGAAACCAGCTCTCTTAAACCCCTTTGTATCTCTCTTTCATTATTTTAGACATTTGACAGAGAACAGATTTCTGAAAGACTTTGTATAGTGTCGTTTCAAATGGCTCACCAGTTTTCGGGGCATTTCGAATGCTCTAGAATAAAATAGAGAGGCAGAATATATTGACATTTCTAGTACGTTTTGACTCAGCTAAGCTGGGGACACAAGAAAATGTTGTTTTAATTTTGCATTATTAGCATTTTGAAATAATGAGGGTTGTCATGGATGAGCCGTTTTAAACGCAGAAGGTGATGGCCCATGTTTGCAATAGCGATTTTTATCAATGTAGTAATGGATGCTAAAGATAGTGGCTGAATATGGTGCTTGAATTTGATCTATAGCAAGACGAAACAAATTTCAAATGTGCGATTGATTTGCACATATACTGTGCATTATTAGCATTATGGAACAACGGGGGTTGAAATGCTGGATGCGCTATAAATACAGAAGACGGTGGTATCTATTTAGTTCAGAAATCTAAAGATAGTGGCTCAATATGGTTCTTGAAATCGATCTCTAACAGGACGAAATAAGTTTCAAAATTGCTGTTGAACTTGCCCAAATCCTGTGTATTATTAGCATTATGGAATAACGAGGGTTGTCTTGGATGAGCCGTTTTAAATTCAGAAGGTGATGGCCCATGTTTGCAATAGCGATTTATATCAATGTAGTAATGGATGCTAAAGATAGTGGCTGAATATGGTGCTTGAATTCTATCTATAACATAACGAAATAACTTTCAAATGCGCGGTTGTGTTTGCTCAAATACTCCGCATTATTAGCATTATGGAACATCGGGGCTTGTCAAGCTGGAGGGGCTCTAAATACATAAGGCGATGGCCTAAGTTTACAATAGCGATTGATATCGATGTAGTGAAGAATGCTAAAGGCAGCGGCTTAATATTTTTGTGGTCTATAGAACTTGTCATACAAGAAACCAGCTCTCTTAAACCCCTTTGTATCTCTCTTTCATTATTTTAGACATTTGACAGAGAACAGATGTCTGAAAGACTTTGTATAGTGTCGTATCAAATGGCTCACCAGTTTTCGGGGCATTTCGAATGCTCTAGAATAAAATTGAGGCAGAATATATTGACATTTCTAGTACGTTTTGACTCAGCTAAGCTGGGGACACAAGAAAATGTTGTTTTAATTTTGCATTATTAGCATTTTGGAATAATGAGGGTTGTCATGGATGAGCCGTTTTAAATTCAGAAGGTGATGGCCCATGTTTGCAATAGCGATTTATATCAATGTAGTAATGGATGCTAAAGATAGTGGCTGAATATGGTGCTTGAATTCTATCTATAACATGACGAAATAACTTTCAAATGCGCAGTTGTGTTTGCTCAAATACTCTGCATTATTAGCATTATGGAACATCGGGGCTTGTCAAGCTGGAGGGGCTCTAAATACATAAGGCTATGGCCTAAGTTTACAATAGCGAGTGTTATCGATGTAGTGAAGAATGCTAAAGGCAATGGCTCAATATTTTTGTGGTCTGTAGAACTTGTCATACAAGAAACCAGCTCTCTTAAACCCCTTTGTATCTCTCTTTCATTATTTTAGACATTTGACAGAGAACAGATTTCTGAAAGACTTTGTATAGTGTCGTTTCAAATGGCTCACCAGTTTTCGGGGCATTTCGAATGCTCTAGAATAAAATAGAGGCAGAATATATTGACATTTCTAGTACGTTTTGACTCAGCTAAGCTGGGGACACAAGAAAATGTTGTTTTAATTTTGCATTATTAGCATTTTGGAATAATGAGGGTTGTCATGGATGAGCCGTTTTAAACGCAGAAGGTGATGGCCCATGTTTGCAATAGCGATTTATATCAATGTAGTAATGGATGCTAAAGATAGTGGCTGAATATGGTGCTTGAATTCGATGAATAACTGGACGAAATAACTTTAAAATATGCGGTTGTATTTACTCAAATATTCTGCATTATTAACATTATGGAACATCGGGGCTTGTCAAGCTGGAGGGGCTCTAAATACATAAGGCGATGGCCTAAGTTTACAATAGCGATTGATATCGATGTAGTGAAGAATGCTAAAGACAACGGCTCAATATTTTTGTGGTCTATAGAACTTGTCATACAAGAAACCAGCTCTCTTAAACCCCTTTGTATCTCTCTTTCATTATTTTAGACATTTGACAGAGAACAGATTTCTGAAAGACTTTGTATAGTTTCGTTTTCAAATGGCTCACCAGTTTTCGGGGCATTTCTGAATGCTCTAGAATAAAATAGAGGCAGAATATATTGACATTTCTAGTACGTTTTGACTCAGCTAAGCTGGGGACACAAGAAAATGTTGTTTTAATTTTGCATTATTAGCATTTTGGAATAATGAGGGTTGTCATGGATGAGCCGTTTTAAATTCAGAAGGTGATGGCCCATGTTTGCAATAGCGATTTATATCAATGTAGTAATGGATGCTAAAGATAGTGGCTGAATATGGTGCTTGAATTCGATGAATAACTGGACGAAATAACTTTAAAATATGCGGTTGTATTTACTCAAATATTCCGCATTATTAACATTATGGAACATCGGGGCTTGTCAAGCTGGAGGGGCTCTAAATACATAAGGCTATGGCCTAAGTTTACAATAGCGATTGATATCGATGTAGTGAAGAATGCTAAAGACAATGGCTCAATATTTGTGTGGTCTATAGAACTTGTCATACAAGAAACCAGCTCTCTTAAACCCTTTGTATCTCTCTTTCATTATTTTAGACATTTGACAGAGAACAGATTTCTGAAAGACTTTGTATAGTGTCGTTTCAAATGGCTCACCAGTTTTCGGGGCATTCTGAATGCTCTAGAATAAAATAGAGGCAGAATATATTGACATTTCTAGTACGTTTTGACTCAGCTAAGCTGGGGACACAAGAAAATGTTGTTTTAATTTTGCATTATTAGCATTTTGGAATAATGAGGGTTGTCATGGATGAGCCGTTTTAAACGCAGAAGGTGATGGCCCATGTTTGCAATAGCGATTTATATCAATGTAGTAATGGATGCTAAAGATAGTGGCTGAATATGGTGCTTGAATTTGATCTATAGCAAGACGAAACAAATTTCAAATGTGCGATTGATTTGCACATATACTGTGCATTATTAGCATTATGGAACAACGGGGGTTGAAATGCTGGATGCGCTATAAATACAGAAGACGGTGGTATCTATTTAGTTCAGAAATCTAAAGATAGTGGCTCAATATGGTTCTTGAAATCGATCTCTAACAGGACGAAATAAGTTTCAAAAATGCTGTTGAACTTGCCCAAATCCTGTGTATTATTAGCATTATGGAATAACGAGGGTTGTCATGGATGAGCCGTTTTAAATGCAGAAGGTGATGGCCCATGTTTGCAATAGCGATTTATATCAATGTAGTAATGGATGCTAAAGATAGTGGCTGAATATGGTGCTTGAATTCGATGAATAACTGGACGAAATAACTTTAAAATATGCGGTTGTATTTACTCAAATATTCTGCATTATTAACATTATGGAACATCGGGGCTTGTCAAGCTGGAGGGGCTCTAAATACATAAGGCGATGGCCTAAGTTTACAATAGCGATTGATATCGATGTAGTGAAGAATGCCAAAGGCAGCGGCTCAATATTTTTGTGGTCTATAGAACTTGTCATACAAGAAACCAGCTCTCTTAAACCCCTTTGTATCTCTCTTTCATTATTTTAGACATTTGACAGAGAACAGATGTCTGAAAGACTTTGTATAGTGTCGTATCAAATGGCTCACCAGTTTTCGGGGCATTTCGAATGCTCTAGAATAAAATAGAGGCAGAATATATTGACATTTCTAGTACGTTTTGACTCAGCTAAGCTGGGGACACAAGAAAATGTTGTTTTAATTTTGCATTATTAGCATTTTGAAATAATGAGGGTTGTCATGGATGAGCCGTTTTTTAAACGCAGAAGGTGATGGCCCATGTTTGCAATAGCGATTTTTATCAATGTAGTAATGGATGCTAAAGATAGTGGCTGAATATGGTGCTTGAATTTGATCTATAGCAAGACGAAACAAATTTCAAATGTGCGATTGATTTGCACATATACTGTGCATTATTAGCATTATGGAACAACGGGGGTTGAAATGCTGGATGCGCTATAAATACAGAAGACAGTGGTATCTATTTAGTTCAGAAATCTAAAGATAGTGGCTCAATATGGTTCTTGAAATCGATCTCTAACAGGACGAAATAAGTTTCAAAAATGCTGTTGAACTTGCCCAAATCCTGTGTATTATTAGCATTATGGAATAACGAGGGTTGTCATGGATGAGCCGTTTTAAATGCAGAAGGTGATGGCCCATGTTTGCAATAGCGATTTATATCAATGTAGTAATGGATGCTAAAGATAGTGGCTGAATATGGTGCTTGAATTCGATGAATAACTGGACGAAATAACTTTAAAATATGCGGTTGTATTTACTCAAATATTCTGCATTATTAACATTATGGAACATCGGGGCTTGTCAAGCTGGAGGGGCTCTAAATACATAAGGCTATGGCCTAAGTTTACAATAGCGATTGATATCGATGTAGTGAAGAATGCTAAAGACAATGGCTCAATATTTTTGTGGTCTATAGAACTTGTCATACAAGAAACCAGCTCTCTTAAACCCCTTTGTATCTCTCTTTCATTATTTTAGACATTTGACAGAGAACAGATTTCTGAAAGACTTTGTATAGTGTCGTTTCAAATGGCTCACCAGTTTTCGGGGCATTTCGAATGCTCTAGAATAAAATAGAGGCAGAATATATTGACATTTCTAGTACGTTTTGACTCAGCTAAGCTGGGGACACAAGAAAATGTTGTTTTAATTTTGCATTATTAGCATTTTGGAATAATGAGGGTTGTCATGGATGAGCCGTTTTAAACGCAGAAGGTGATGGCCCATGTTTGCAATAGCGATTTATATCAATGTAGTAATGGATGCTAAAGATAGTGGCTGAATATGGTGCTTGAATTTGATCTATAGCAAGACGAAACAAATTTCAAATGTGCGATTGATTTGCACATATACTGTGCATTATTAGCATTATGGAACAACGGGGGTTGAAATGCTGGATGCGCTATAAATACAGAAGACGGTGGTATCTATTTAGTTCAGAAATCTAAAGATAGTGGCTCAATATGGTTCTTGAAATCGATCTCTAACAGGACGAAATAAGTTTCAAAAATGCTGTTGAACTTGCCCAAATCCTGTGTATTATTAGCATTATGGAATAACGAGGGGTTGTCATGGATGAGCCGTTTTAAATGCAGAAGGTGATGGCCCATGTTTGCAATAGCGATTTATATCAATGTAGTAATGGATGCTAAAGATAGTGGCTGAATATGGTGCTTGAATTCGATGAATAACTGGACGAAATAACTTTAAAATATGCGGTTGTATTTACTCAAATATTCTGCATTATTAACATTATGGAACATCGGGGCTTGTCAAGCTGGAGGGGCTCTAAATACATAAGGCGATGGCCTAAGTTTACAATAGCGATTGATATCGATGTAGTGAAGAATGCCAAAGGCAGCGGCTCAATATTTTTGTGGTCTATAGAACTTGTCATACAAGAAACCAGCTCTCTTAAACCCCTTTGTATCTCTCTTTCATTATTTTAGACATTTGACAGAGAACAGATGTCTGAAAGACTTTGTATAGTGTCGTATCAAATGGCTCACCAGTTTTCGGGGCATTTCGAATGCTCTAGAATAAAATAGAGGCAGAATATATTGACATTTCTAGTACGTTTTGACTCAGCTAAGCTGGGGACACAAGAAAATGTTGTTTTAATTTTGCATTATTAGCATTTTGAAATAATGAGGGTTGTCATGGATGAGCCGTTTTAAACGCAGAAGGTGATGGCCCATGTTTGCAATAGCGATTTTTATCAATGTAGTAATGGATGCTAAAGATAGTGGCTGAATATGGTGCTTGAATTTGATCTATAGCAAGACGAAACAAATTTCAAATGTGCGATTGATTTGCACATATACTGTGCATTATTAGCATTATGGAACAACGGGGTTGAAATGCTGGATGCGCTATAAATACAGAAGACAGTGGTATCTATTTAGTTCAGAAATCTAAAGATAGTGGCTCAATATGGTTCTTGAAATCGATCTCTAACAGGACGAAATAAGTTTCAAAAATGCTGTTGAACTTGCCCAAATCCTGTGTATTATTAGCATTATGGAATAACGAGGGTTGTCATGGATGAGCCGTTTTAAATGCAGAAGGTGATGGCCCATGTTTGCAATAGCGATTTATATCAATGTAGTAATGGATGCTAAAGATAGTGGCTGAATATGGTGCTTGAATTCGATGAATAACTGGACGAAATAACTTTAAAATATGCGGTTGTATTTACTCAAATATTCTGCATTATTAACATTATGGAACATCGGGGCTTGTCAAGCTGGAGGGCTCTAAATACATAAGGCTATGGCCTAAGTTTACAATAGCGATTGATATCGATGTAGTGAAGAATGCTAAAGACAATGGCTCAATATTTTTGTGGTCTATAGAACTTGTCATACAAGAAACCAGCTCTCTTAAACCCCTTTGTATCTCTCTTTCATTATTTTAGACATTTGACAGAGAACAGATTTCTGAAAGACTTTGTATAGTGTCGTTTCAAATGGCTCACCAGTTTTCAGGGCATTTCTGAATGCTCTAGAATAAAATAGAGGCAGAATATATTGACATTTCTAGTACGTTTTGACTCAGCTAAGCTGGGGACACAAGAAAATGTTGTTTTAATTTTGCATTATTAGCATTTTGGAATAATGAGGGTTGTCATGGATGAGCCGTTTTAAACGCAGAAGGTGATGGCCCATGTTTGCAATAGCGATTTATATCAATGTAGTAATGGATGCTAAAGATAGTGGCTGAATATGGTGCTTGAATTTGATCTATAGCAAGACGAAACAAATTTCAAATATGCGATTGATTTGCACATATACTGTGCATTATTAGCATTATGGAACAACGGGGTTGAAATGCTGGATGCGCTATAAATACAGAAGACGGTGGTATCTATTTAGTTCAGAAATCTAAAGATAGTGGCTCAATATGGTTCTTGAAATCGATCTCTAACAGGACGAAATAAGTTTCAAAAATGCTGTTGAACTTGCCCAAATCCTGTGTATTATTAGCATTATGGAATAACGAGGGTTGTCATGGATGAGCCGTTTTAAATTCAGAAGGTGATGGCCCATGTTTGCAATAGCGATTTATATCAATGTAGTAATGGATGCTAAAGATAGTGGCTGAATATGGTGCTTGAATTCTATCTATAACATGACGAAATAACTTTCAAATGCGCGGTTGTGTTTGCTCAAATACTCTGCATTATTAGCATTATGGAACATCGGGGCTTGTCAAGCTGGAGGGGCTCTAAATACATAAGGCGATGGCCTAAGTTTACAATAGCGATTGATATCGATGTAGTGAAGAATGCTAAAGGCAGCGGCTCAATATTTTTGTGGTCTATAGAACTTGTCATACAAGAAACCAGCTCTCTTAAACCCCTTTGTATCTCTCTTTCATTATTTTAGACATTTGACAGAGAACAGATGTCTGAAAGACTTTGTATAGTGTCGTATCAAATGGCTCACCAGTTTTCGGGGCATTTCGAATGCTCTAGAATAAAATTGAGGCAGAATATATTGACATTTCTAGTACGTTTTGACTCAGCTAAGCTGGGGACACAAGAAAATGTTGTTTTAATTTTGCATTATTAGCATTTTGGAATAATGAGGGTTGTCATGGATGAGCCGTTTTAAACGCAGAAGGTGATGGCCCATGTTTGCAATAGCGATTTATATCAATGTAGTAATGGATGCTAAAGATAGTGGCTGAATATGGTGCTTGAATTTGATCTATAGCAAGACGAAACAAATTTCAAATGTGCGATTGATTTGCACATATACTGTGCATTATTAGCATTATGGAACAACGGGGGTTGAAATGCTGGATGCGCTATAAATACAGAAGATGGTATCTATTTAGTTCAGAAATCTAAAGATAGTGGCTCAATATGGTTCTTGAAATCGATCTCTAACAGGACGAAATAAGTTTCAAAAATGCTGTTGAACTTGCCCAAATCCTGTGTATTATTAGCATTATGGAATAACGAGGGTTGTCATGGATGAGCCGTTTTAAATTCAGAAGGTGATGGCCCATGTTTGCAATAGCGATTTATATCAATGTAGTAATGGATGCTAAAGACAGTGGCTGAATATGGTGCTTGAATTCTATCTATAACATGACGAAATAACTTTCAAATGCGCAGTTGTGTTTGCTCAAATACTCTGCATTATTAGCATTATGGAACATCGGGGCTTGTCAAGCTGGAGGGGCTCTAAATACATAAGGCTATGGCCTAAGTTTACAATAGCGATTGATATCGATGTAGTGAAGAATGCTAAAGACAATGGCTCAATATTTTTGTGGTCTATAGAACTTGTCATACAAGAAACCAGCTCTCTTAAACCCCTTTGTATCTCTCTTTCATTATTTTAGACATTTGACAGAGAACAGATTTCTGAAAGACTTTGTATAGTGTCGTTTCAAATGGCTCACCAGTTTTCGGGGCATTTCGAATGCTCTAGAATAAAATAGAGGCAGAATATATTGACATTTCTAGTACGTTTTGACTCAGCTAAGCTGGGGACACAAGAAAATGTTGTTTTAATTTTGCATTATTAGCATTTTGGAATAATGAGGGTTGTCATGGATGAGCCGTTTTAAACGCAGAAGGTGATGGCCCATGTTTGCAATAGCGATTTATATCAATGTAGTAATGGATGCTAAAGATAGTGGCTGAATATGGTGCTTGAATTCGATGAATAACTGGACGAAATAACTTTAAAATATGCGGTTGTATTTACTCAAATATTCCGCATTATTAACATTATGGAACATCGGGGCTTGTCAAGCTGGAGGGGCTCTAAATACATAAGGCTATGGCCTAAGTTTACAATAGCGATTGATATCGATGTAGTGAAGAATGCTAAAGACAATGGCTCAATATTTTTGTGGTCTATAGAACTTGTCATACAAGAAACCAGCTCTCTTAAACCCCTTTGTATCTCTCTTTCATTATTTTAGACATTTGACAGAGAACAGATTTCTGAAAGACTTTGTATAGTGTCGTTTCAAATGGCTCACCAGTTTTCGAGGCATTTCGAATGCTCTAGAATAAATGTGAGGCAGAATATATTGACATTTCTAGTACGTTTTGACTCAGCTAAGCTGGGGACACAAGAAAATGTTGTTTTAATTTTTGCATTATTAGCATTTTGGAATAATGAGGGTTGTCATGGATGAGCCGTTTTAAACGCAGAAGGTGATGGCCCATGTTTGCAATAGCGATTTATATCAATGTAGTAATGGATGCTAAAGATAGTGGCTGAATATGGTGCTTGAATTTGATCTATAGCAAGACGAAACAAATTTCAAATGTGTGATTGATTTGCACATATACTGTGCATTATTAGCATTATGGAACAACGGGGGTTGAAATGCTGGATGCGCTATAAATACAGAAGACGGTGGTATCTATTTAGTTCAGAAATCTAAAGATAGTGGCTCAATATGGTTCTTGAAATCGATCTCTAACAGGACGAAATAAGTTTCAAAAATGCTGTTGAACTTGCCCAAATCCTGTGTATTATTAGCATTATGGAATAACGAGGGTTGTCATGGATGAGCCGTTTTAAATTCAGAAGGTGATGGCCCATATTTGCAATAGCGATTTATATCAATGTAGTAATGGATGCTAAAGATAGTGGCTGAATATGGTGCTTGAATTCTATCTATAACATGACGAAATAACTTTCAAATGCGCGGTTGTGTTTGCTCAAATACTCTGCATTATTAGCATTATGGAACATCGGGGCTTGTCAAGCTGGAGGGGCTCTAAATACATAAGGCGATGGCCTAAGTTTACAATAGCGATTGATTTCGATGTAGTGAAGAATGCTAAAGGCAACGGCTCAATATTTTTGTGGTCTATAGAACTTGTCATACAAGAAACCAGCTCTCTTAAACCCCTTTGTATCTCTCTTTCATTATTTTAGACATTTGACAGAGAACAGATGTCTGAAAGACTTTGTATAGTGTCGTATCAAATGGCTCACCAGTTTTCGGAGCATTTCGAATGCTCTAGAATAAAATTGAGGCAGAATATAATTGACATTTCTAGTACGTTTTGACTCAGCTAAGCTGGGGACACAAGAAAATGTTGTTTTAATTTTGCATTATTAGCATTTTGGAATAATGAGGGTTATCATGGATGAGCCGTTTTAAATGCAGAAGGTGATGGCCCATGTTTGCAATAGCGATTTATATCAATGTAGTAATGGATGCTAAAGATAGTGGCTGAATATGGTGCTTGAATTCGATGAATAACTGGACGAAATAACTTTAAAATATGCGGTTGTATTTACTCAAATATTCTGCATTATTAACATTATGGAACATCGGGGTTTGTCAAGCTGGAGGGGCTCTAAATACATAAGGCTATGGCCTAAGTTTACAATAGCGATTGATATCGATGTAGTGAAGAATGCTAAAGACAATGGCTCAATATTTTTGTGGTCTATAGAACTTGTCATACAAGAAACCAGCTCTCTTAAACCCCTTTGTATCTCTCTTTCATTATTTTAGACATTTGACAGAGAACAGATTTCTGAAAGACTTTGTATAGTGTCGTTTCAAATGGCTCACCAGTTTTCGGGGCATTTCGAATGCTCTAGAATAAAATTGAGGCAGAATATATTGACATTTCTAGTACGTTTTGACTCAGCTAAGCTGGGGACACAAGAAAATGTTGTTTTAATTTTGCATTATTAGCATTTTGGAATAATGAGGGTTGTCATGGATGAGCCGTTTTAAATTCAGAAGGTGATGGCCCATGTTTGCAATAGCGATTTATATCAATGTAGTAATGGATGCTAAAGATAGTGGCTGAATATGGTGCTTGAATTCGATGAATAACTGGACGAAATAACTTTAAAATATGCGGTTGTATTTACTCAAATATTCTGCATTATTAACATTATGGAACATCGGGGCTTGTCAAGCTGGAGGGGCTCTAAATACATAAGGCGATGGCCTAAGTTTACAATAGCGATTGATATCGATGTAGTGAAGAATGCTAAAGGCAGCGGCTCAATATTTTTGTGGTCTATAGAACTTGTCATACAAGAAACCAGCTCTCTTAAACCCCTTTGTATCTCTCTTTCATTATTTTAGACATTTGACAGAGAACAGATTTCTGAAAGACTTTGTATAGTGTCGTTTCAAATGGCTCACCAGTTTTCAGGGCATTTCGAATGCTCTAGAATAAAATAGAGGCAGAATATATTGACATTTCTAGTACGTTTTGACTCAGCTATAGCTGGGGACACAAGAAAATGTTGTTTTAATTTTGCATTATTAGCATTTTGAAATAATGAGGGTTGTCATGGATGAGCCGTTTTAAACGCAGAAGGTGATGGCCCATGTTTGCACTGCTCCAGCGATTTTTATCAATGTAGTAATGGATGCTAAAGATAGTGGCTGAATATGGTGCTTGAATTTGATCTATAGCAAGACGAAACAAATTTCAAATGTGCGATTGATTTGCACATATACTGTGCATTATTAGCATTATGGAACAACGGGGTTGAAATGCTGGATGCGCTATAAATACAGAAGACGGTGGTATCTATTTAGTTCAGAAATCTAAAGATAGTGGCTCAATATGGTTCTTGAAATCGATCTCTAACAGGACGAAATAAGTTTCAAAATTGCTGTTGAACTTGCCCAAATCCTGTGTATTATTAGCATTATGGAATAACGAGGGTTGTCTTGGATGAGCCGTTTTAAAATCAGAAGGTGATGGCCCATGTTTGCAATAGCGATTTATATCAATGTAGTAATGGATGCTAAAGATAGTGGCTGAATATGGTGCTTGAATTCTATCTATAACATGACGAAATAACTTTCAAATGCGCGGTTGTGTTTGCTCAAATACTACGCATTATTAGCATTATGGAACATCGGGGCTTGTCAAGCTGGAGGGGCTCTAAATACATAAGGCGATGGCCTAAGTTTACAATAGCGATTGATATCGATGTAGTGAAGAATGCTAAAGGCAGCGGCTTAATATTTTTGTGGTCTATAGAACTTGTCATACAAGAAACCAGCTCTCTTAAACCCTTTGTATCTCTCTTTCATTAATTTAGACATTTGACAGAGAACAGATGTCTGAAAGACTTTGTATAGTGTCGTATCAAATGGCTCACCAGTTTTCGGGGCATTTCGAATGCTCTAGAATAAAATTGAGGCAGAATATATTGACATTTCTAGTACGTTTTGACTCAGCTAAGCTGGGGACACAAGAAAATGTTGTTTTAATTTTGCATTATTAGCATTTTGGAATAATGAGGGTTGTCATGGATGAGCCGTTTTAAATTCAGAAGGTGATGGCCCATGTTTGCAATAGCGATTTATATCAATGTAGTAATGGATGCTAAAGATAGTGGCTGAATATGGTGCTTGAATTCGATGAATAACTGGACGAAATAACTTTAAAATATTTGGTTGTATTTACTCAAATATTCCGCATTATTAACATTATGGAACATCGGGGCTTGTCAAGCTGGAGGGGCTCTAAATACATAAGGCTATGGCCTAAGTTTACAATAGCGATTGATATCGATGTAGTGAAGAATGCTAAAGGCAGCGGCTCAATATTTTGTGGTCTATAGAACTTGTCATACAAGAAACCAGCTTTTAAACCCCTTTGTATCTCTCTTTCATTATTTCAGACATTTGACAGAGAACAGATTTCTGAAAGACTTTGTATAGTGTCGTTTCAAATGGCTCACCAGTTTTCGGGGCATTTTTGAATGCTCTAGAATAAAATAGAGGCAGAATATATTGACATTTCTAGTACGTTTTGACTCAGCTAAGCTGGGGACACAAGAAAATGTTGTTTTAATTTTGCATTATTAGCATTTTGGAATAATGAGGGTTGTCATGGATGAGCCGTTTTAAACGCAGAAGGTGATGGCCCATGTTTGCAATAGCGATTTATATCAATGTAGTAATGGATGCTAAAGATAGTGGCTGAATATGGTGCTTGAATTTGATCTATAGCAAGACGAAACAAATTTCAAATGTGCGATTGATTTGCACATATACTGTGCATTATTAGCATTATGGAACAACGGGGGTTGAAATGCTGGATGCGCTATAAATACAGAAGACGGTGGTATCTATTTAGTTCAGAAATCTAAAGATAGTGGCTCAATATGGTTCTTGAAATCGATCTCTAACAGGACGAAATAAGTTTCAAAAATGCTGTTGAACTTGCCCAAATCCTGTGTATTATTAGCATTATGGAATAACGAGAGGGTTGTCATGGATGAGCCGTTTTAAATTCAGAAGGTGATGGCCCATGTTTGCAATAGCGATTTATATCAATGTAGTAATGGATGCTAAAGATAGTGGCTGAATATGGTGCTTGAATTCTATCTATAACATGACGAAATAACTTTCAAATGCGCGGTTGTGTTTGCTCAAATACTCTGCATTATTAGCATTATGGAACATCGGGGCTTGTCAAGCTGGAGGGGCTCTAAATACATAAGGCGATGGCCTAAGTTTACAATAGCGATTGATATCGATGTAGTGAAGAATGCTAAAGGCAGCGGCTCAATATTTTTGTGGTCTATAGAACTTGTCATACAAGAAACCAGCTCTCTTAAACCCCTTTGTATCTCTCTTTCATTATTTTAGACATTTGACAGAGAACAGATGTCTGAAAGACTTTGTATAGTGTCGTATCAAATGGCTCACCAGTTTTCAGGGGCATTTAGTAATGAATGCTCTTGAATAAAATTGAGGCAGAATATATTGACATTTCTAGTACGTTTTGACTCAGCTAAGCTGGGGACACATTAAAAAATGTTGTTTTAATTTTGCATTATTAGCATTTTGGAATAATGAGGGTTGTCATGGATGAGCCGTTTTAAACGCAGAAGGTGATGGCCCATGTTTGCAATAGCGATTTATATCAATGTAGTAATGGATGCTAAAGATAGTGGCTGAATATGGTGCTTGAATTCTATCTATAACATGACGAAATAACTTTCAAATGCGCGGTTGTGTTTGCTCAAATACTCTGCATTATTAGCATTATGGAACATAAGGGGCTTGTCAAGCTGGAGGGGCTCTAAATACATAAGGCGATGGCCTAAGTTTACAATAGCGATTGATATCGATGTAGTGAAGAATGCTAAAGACAATGGCTCAATATTTTTGTGGTCTATAGAACTTGTCCTACAAGAAACCAGCTCTCTTAAACCCCTTTGTATCTCTCCTTCATTATTTTAGACATTTGACAGAGAACAGATTTCTGAAAGACTTTGTATAGTGTCGTTTCAAATGGCTCACCAGTTTTCAGGGCATTTCTGAATGCTCCACAAAAAGAATAAAATAGATAACCAGAATATATTGACATTTCTAGTACGTTTTGACTCAGCTAAGCTGGGGACACAAGAAAATGTTGTTTTAATTTTGCATTATTAGCATTTTGGAATAATGAGGGTTGTCATGGATGAGCCGTTTTAAATGCAGAAGGTGATGGCCCATGTTTGCAATAGCGATTTATATCAATGTAGTAATGGATGCTAAAGATAGTGGCTGAATATGGTGCTTGAATTCGATCAATAACTGACGAAATAACTTTAAAATATGCTGGTTGTATTTACTCAAATATTCCGCATTATTAACATTATGGAACATATAATTGATCAACCTGAGGGGCTCTAAATACATAAGGCTATGGCCTAAGTTTACAATAGCGATTGATATCGATGTAGTGAAGAATGCTAAAGACAATGGCTCAATATTTTTGTGGTCTATAGAACTTGTCATACAAGAAACCAGCTCTCTTAAACCCCTTTGTATCTCTCTTTCATTATTTTAGACATTTGACAGAGAACAGATTTCTGAAAGACTTTGTATAGTGTCGTATCAAATGGCTCACCAGTTTTCGGGGCATTTCAAATGCTCTAGAATAAAATAGAGGCAGAATATATTGACATTTCTAGTATGTTTTGACTCAGCTAAGCTGGGGACACAAGAAAATGTTGTTTTAATTTTGCATTATTAGCATTTTGGAATAATGAGGGTTGTCATGGATGAGCCGTTTTAAATGCGGAAGGTGATGGCCCATGTTTGCAATAGCGATTTATATCAATGTAGTAATGGATGCTAAAGATAGTGGCTGAATATGGTGCTTGAATTCGATGAATAACTGGACGAAATAACTTTAAAATATGCGGTTGTATTTACTCAAATATTCCGCATTATTAACATTATGGAACATCGGGGTTTGTCAAGCTGGAGGGGCTCTAAATACATAAGGCTATGGCCTAAGTTTACAATAGCGATTGATATCGATGTAGGGAAGAATGCTAAAGACCATTGGTGTCCAGACATTTTGGGCGGCGGAACAAATGACATATTTTCCATGTCCTCGCGGGCCAAATGCAGAAATGCTTGTCAAGATTAGATTCCAAAATCTGAGCTATCTAAATATGTGAATTAAACGGATGGTACGCGTTAAAGTCTGCCTTGCTGTTTCCCCATTCCTACTGTGAGTTTCTGACTAACCTCTGCCTCTCAGTGGCGGCTCCACCGGAGGGGGCAGGGGGCCCGTGCCCCCCTAATGAGTGCCTAGCCCCCCAGTGCCCCCCCCTCCAGTTGGGACCCTATACTTAATGCTACATACATTAAACAACAAATGGTTGGCCTCCCATGATTAGAAGTTGCCAGCCCAACGCCCCCTCCCCACTTGCCAAATCCTAGAGCCGCCACTGCTGCCTCTGGAATTGACTTTGCCCGACTGAGCACTAAACCTCGGCTAGAGCTACTTCAACTGTAGATTAAGCGCCTAGGATGTATACAGTATCTGTGAAAAATTCATCAGGTATATTCTTAGGGCACGTTTATAATTGGGCTTTTGTTTGACGACTTTATTTCAACGAAGGCTTAAGCATATACCGCCTGTACGTCGGGTATGGCTGGGACCTCTGTCCATGCCCTGGGCGGTATTGCGGGGGCGGGAAGCGACCGATGCGCTGCGCCTCCCGGCTGTTTTCCCAGCCCACCCGTAAGCCCCCGAGGCCGAGCAGCGTCTTGGTTGACGAGAGAGAGAGCAGAAGAGAGCAACAGAGAAGAGAGAGAGAGAGAGAGAGAGAGAGAGAGAGAGAGAGAGAGAGAGAGAGAGACTGTGAGAAATTAAGAGGCGCTTGTGTGACTCCGGTCTTGTTAAGCTCAGACGGAAGTGCTGCTATTCTATTAAAAGAAACAAATCTAGCGTCTCTTTCCTGTTCTTGTATCGAGATAGGCTGCAGAGGGAATCGTCGGACCAGGTCGGCGAAGAGGTCAATCGGGGTCAATGGGGTCGGTGACCTTTCGCCAACAGCTTTAACGAGCAGACTTTATCGTTGTTTGTCTCCGTCTCGTTTTTGAGAGCGAAGAGGTAACGCCGGTAAGCGTTCATTTCCTCACTCACTCATTCACTTACTCATTCATTAGATCACTCATTCAAAGAGAAGGGAGAGAGAGGTCGATTTGATAGAATCATACAAAATAATGACTGAGATGTGCCATACGATCGATTCTTTACATTGGCACACTATAGCAGCACAAGAGGCCACAAATGCAAATTGTTTAAGCAGAGGGTGGATCAAAAAAAGAAACAGTTTTTTGGTGCAAGGGTTGTGGACAAATGGAACAGTTTGGACGACGGGGTGGGAGTGACAGTTGAAACAGGAAACCGATTCAAAGGCTATCTGGGAAAACTAGGTTATTGAATGTGTAGAGTTACTACAGTGGATTTTCACACAGGCTCACTTAGCCTCCTAAACCACTTAAAATCACAGTATTATTATAGTAGTGTTACTAATTTATTTTCCATTTAGACTCGATATTTTTGTCTTGCTGTTGACTCGGACATTTCTCGCGACACTCTAGTAACTGGCAGCTAAGTTAACAAGAACGAACTACAGTATAGACCTACTAAATGTAGCAAACTTATTAGTGCCTAATCCAAACGTTACTGTCAGTTTTATTAAAATGAAGTTTTACTGATTTTATACAGCAACTTCAAATTGGCTAAGTGCTTCCATCAAACAGGCTAACTTTAAATAAAAATGCATGTTTTAAGCAAAATAGGCATATTCTATGTATATATTAAATAAAATAATTGCTTGAAAGTCAACGTGCATTATTGCTCTAGAAATATATACAGTATATATATAACAATATATACCCTCCAATTTATACCCTCTCCAATCAAATTTTTATACCCTATCTCCAATATATTTATATATGTATATATATATATATATATATATATATATATATATATATAATGTAGGCAAGGTGCAATGATTTGCAGCCAGGCATTGGTATATAAATGAAATCGACCACACGTGACTTTTTGTGGGAAGGAGAGACGTACAGAGTTGAAGAAATCTTACCGACAGACATCCCATAATTCCTCCCTTCCCGAACCTCATGCCCCACCCCGTTCCTCCACTCCGCCCCTCATCATTCCCACTCCCACCCGCCCCACATATTTCGTTTCTTCGTTAATTCAAATAATTGGATCCGATCTGCATGCGTTCGCCGCTTCATATATATATATATATATATATATATATATATATATATATATATGTATGTATATTTGCCTCGTTCCGGTTCCGGAGGAGACAGAGACAGCCTCGTTTTCATTGGATCACGTTCTCTTCTCGCTCCTCTTGGCCGCAGGAGGAGGAGGCGGAAAGGGAAGAGGGGGAGAAGGCTGGAGCGATTTAAACGGAAGTCAATCGAGTTCCTTTACGGGACGCCGCTCCGTCGACCGGGACCCATCAATACGTCCTCTTCCCCTCCGGAGTGGGTCCGGGACTCCGTCGCCCGTCGCCCGCCCCCCGCGCCTCCCCCTTGTCCCGCCGCTTCGGTGTCCCGTCTTTGGACTATACGGACTGCCTTCCTTCCTTCCGGACAGAACGAAGCTCGCGGCGTGTGCACGCTTCGCGGCGCAGAGTAATTACGGTTCCCTGCAAGGCGTCCGGATAGTAAATGGGAAAGCGGTTTGCACGAACCGCCGCCATCTTCCAAGGAGTCATGTGATCCTCTCGGCCGTTGGTGGTGGTGGTGGTGGTGGTGGGGGTGGATGGTTGTTATATGCGATGCTTATTGTATTTTCGATTGTTAAGTGTCTGAACTGTACTTGTACGATATGTCACCCTATAATCATCATCATCATCATTATCATCATCATCATCATCATCATCATCATCATCATCATCATCATCATCATCATCATCATCATCATCATCATCATCATCATCATCATCATCATCATCATCCAAAGCCCTATTATTATTATTATTATTATTATTATTATTATTATTATTATTATTATTATTATTGTTATTGTTATTGTTATTATTACGTGATCAGAAAATATATTAATTCTGCACGAAAATCCGATTTCTGATACACAGACTTACCTATGCAAATTACCACTGTTTTTGTGCAGGTAGTAGTTATAATATTAATATTATTATTATTATTATTATTATTATTATTATTATTATTATTACTACTAGTATTATTATTATCATTTTATTATTATTACAGTATTATTATTATTATTATTATTATTATTATTATTATTATTATTATTATTATTATTATTCTGTCGTATGGGATGTAGTCTGGCGGTTTAGATCCCCGTAGCTTTGGGTGGATTCTCGAAGGGAAAATACTGTTTTCCCCGGAAAAGGCTTCGCGATGACGCTCGTTGCCCAGTCTCCTGGTAGCTGCCTATCTGCGATCACGTGTGATGCGGCTGGACATTTGGTCCACTTCCCGGAATTACATTGACCGGCTAAACTGCCTTCTTCACTTTGCCTTAGTGATAAACTTATTAGCCATGTTTTATATCACCGGTATGCGTTCTCTTTGTCTCAACGTTTGCCTTACTGTAGTGAGGTACAGACAGACAGAGAGGCAGACAGACAGACAGACAGACAGACAGACAGAGGCAGAGAGATAGATCGTCAGAGACAGAGGCAGAGACAGGCAGATGAATGGCGGCCGGGTAGGTACTAGGGGATTTGGGTCTGATTGGGGAGTGATTTTCGGTCACGTGATCTTCATCCTCTCCCTCACCACCGCATCCATTAGGTGACGTCACGTATCGCTAAACGGCGGAAATAATATTAGATTTCCGCGCAAACAGCTAATTGACCTCTGAAGTCGGGTTTGGAGTGAAGGTGGGGTCGGAGGGGGTGGGGGAGGTGCGCCGGTCACGGGAACAAATGGAGAGTGCGGTAATGGGATCTTCTTCCCCTCCCACCCCCACCCCCATCTCCACTCTACCCCTCCCCCTTTCCCCGATCATTCGTTCGTTATTCCGGGGTAATCGGAGAGATGTCTGTCAATTATGGGATGTGGATGGGGGGTGAGAGGATGGGGGGGGAATATTGCGTTTCTGACATTTCCCTTCGTAATAATGCAATTAGACGACGGAGGTCGTGACGCCGTCCTGATGGACGGGGGGGGGAGGCTTAGCGTCTCGTCTGCCCGCGACGCAATGCCTCGTAGAACCGGAGAAGTCGTCTGGTTTTCCAGAAGAAATTTCCGCTATTCTTCCGCTGGCTCATTACCTATTATCTCCTATAATTATATAGTCCGTATGCAGCACACACCATCTGTTATCATCATCATCATCATCATCATCATCATCATCATCATCATCATCATCATCGTCGTCGTCGTCAGTATCATCATCATCATCGTCATTATCATCATCATCATCATCGTCGTCGTCAGTATCATCATCATCATCATCATCATCATCATCATCATCATCATCATCATCTACCTCTTCGGTTTGTTTTAATATGATTGTATTGACTGCCTGGGTAGTCATTTTGCGGATTGTCCCTCCGACAGCGGAAATCTTTGGGGTTTGGGGAAATGCCCTCTCCGACGAAGACTCCCATCGAAACTGGAACTATAAAGCGCGAGAAGTTATGACGAAGCCGTCGCGTATCATTCGCCTTCCTCCCGATGTGATTTGTGCTTTCGTTGATGTCACCGGAAGTTCAATATGCCGTCGAGAAGTACGAGACAGTCGCACCGAGTATAATAATAATAATAATAATAATAATAATAATAATAATAATAATAATAATAATAATAAACTATTATTATTATAACTATGGATCGATCATGAAAGGGTAACAATGGGTATACGTGACCATAGATAACAGAGTTGCTGTTCTGTTTCAGGACTCTATGGATCACGTGTTCAGGGGATTCCTGACCGTTCTTGGAGCCCTCCTGCTTCTCCAGCTCGTCGTCAATGTCCTCATAGCAACCAGTCGGTCCCAGTCGCCGACGGGGTCACCACTTCCGGCAGCGCCGCTTCCGCTTCCGATGGTCACGTGGTCACCGGAAATGACCGACGACTGCCGAGCGGGAGGCGGAGGAGGAGGGAGGAGACTGAGGAGGCGGAGGGGGAATGGAGCATCGTTGCCTTCGCGAGGCGGTTATTCCAGGAGAGACCTCTTCCTCCCTGCCCAGCGGTGCCTTCCAACTTAGGTGCGCGTTTGTTTATTCGTTCTTCACTCGATCTTTGTTCCTTTCTTCCTCCTTTGATTCGTTGATTTGGCGATTTGCCATTTTGTCCATACGATACTTGATTCATCGCGGCTTATATCGATCTCTGTCGATTTTATATGATTTTTATTCGATTCTTTCGATCAACGTCGTATTTTTCGTTCGAATTGCGGCTAATAATCTTTCCCGCGCTCTTTCCTCCTTCCCTTCACTGGACTAGCCACGGGGGGGGGGGGAGGCTGGCACGGCGTCCCGGTTACCCTATTCTGGCTCCTTCCGGTCGTGGGATTTGCGAAAAACCGTTGAGAAAAAAATTTTTCGGGCGGGGGAGGGGTTTGAGGGGGGGGGTCGGTAGCATGATCGAAGAGACAGAGTGAATGTGTGCCAAGGAGGGGGAGGAGACGGGGGGGTGAGACGATTACTCCTTAACGATGCGCCACCCCATTCCGGAATCCTGGCTACGCCACTGCTTTCCTCCTCCTCCTCCTCCCTCGTTCCGCCCATCCATCCATCCACTGCATTCTTTCCATCGTTACCGTCGTCGTCGTTCTACCGCCGCTGATTTTAAAATCACGGACTCCTAATCCTCGCTTCGCCGTCGTCCTTCGATCATAATTACAAGACTCCGTCGCCATCATCATCATCATCGTCGTCGTCGTCGTCGTCGTCGTCGTCGTTGTTGGCAATTGCCGTCCGGCTATCCGTCAGTATTTATCATCATCATCGTCGTCGTCGTCGTCATCATCATAGTCTGGGGATTATTGGCGATTAAGTTGTCAGCCGATGGGGGTGGGCGGGGTTACAAATCATCGGAGCGCGGGGCCTTATGGGTATCAATTACGTCACGGCCATACGTTGGAACGCAACGGAACCGGAAATGCATATCTCGTCGTCGTCATGGAAACGCGAATTGCCGCAATTTCTCGTAATGTCTTTCTTTTCTGGTGGTGGGGTTGCGGAGGGTGGGAGTGGGGGTGAAGACCAGGAATGGGGTGGGGTGGGGTGGGGAAGGGGTGAACATTTTCTGGGAGTTATGAGGGTTCGGATGACAGATTTCATTCGTTCGATTTGCAGTAGTGCGGTTTTTTGCCGAGTCAGCGAACGTCACATGATGATGATGATGATGATGGTTAATGGTAATGATGATGATGATGATGATGATTATGCTGACGATGACGACGCGACACAGCGATGTCTAAGAATGGTTTGACCAGGTTGACATTTATCGTCAAGTGTCAATCACTGCTTCGAAGTGTATGCGATATTAAGGGTTTGAATAATATATTCATTTGCATAGTAACATGATAGGCCTATAGTAATATAATAACAGGTATACTATATTACTACTACTACTACTACTACTACTACTACTACTACTACTACTACTACTACTACTACTACTACTACTACTACTACTACTACTACTGCTGCTGCTGCTGCTGCTGATACTGCTGCTGCTGATACTGCTGCTACTACTACTACTACTACTACTACTACTACTACTACTACTACTACTACTACTACTACTACTACTACTACTACTACTGCTACTACTACTACTACTACTACTACTACTACTATTACTACTACTGCTACGTCCTTGGCATTTTGCATATCGTATCGTTGTCTGTCTGTCTGTCTGTCTGTCTGTTTCTATATATTGTTACGGTGTTCTGCATACACAGTTGGTCCAGTCGAGAATTCCTATTCGCTGCTCAGCTACGACCGCCTCGGGACCCTGTACCCGTCGCTGGAGCCCGGGGGCCTGTGGCGCCCTCCCAACTGCAGCGCCCGTCACCGGGTGGCGCTCGTCGTTCCCTACAGAGACCGCGACGACCACCTGCGCATCTTCCTCCGCAACATCCACGCCTTCCTCCAGCGCCAACAGATCGACTACGGAGTCTACGTCGTCGAACAGGTGGTCACGAGACGCTGATAACGACCACGTCACCCGATTAATTGCTTCTAATGGGAGGAGGAGGGGAGGGCGTGCCCAGTCGTTGTCACGGGTTTGACAAACTGTCACCGCCGCCCATTTTGCAGATGTGCGGTGTCTCCACAGGGGGGGGGAGGGGTGAAAATATGCTTAGGCACTATATGGATGAACCCTTTTAGAAAAACTATCCTCTTGAGCGAAGTTTTTCCTGGGGCTTAAACGCTGCTTCTCCTGAAATTCCAGTGTGTTTTCAGGGGCGTAGCGACGGGCGTGGGGGGTATATCGGTATATATACCCCCAAACAATGAGACTACTTTAAAATTTTTAATGTATTTTAAAAGATTTTCAAAGTTTTTAAAGATTTATACCCGCCCCATCAATCACATTATACCCCTCCAATCAAATTCCTGGCTACGCCACTGGTGTTATTTTCATCAGAGTTCCGGTGGTAGCTTCAACCGTGGAATGCTCATGAACATCGGTTTCATCGAATCTCTTCGATTTGCCGACTACGACTGCTTCGTCTTTCACGACGTCGACCTACTTCCGGAGGACGACCGGAACCTCTACTGGTGCCCTGTTATGCCGCGCCACCTGTCGGCGGCCGTCGACACCCTGTTCTACAAGTGAGTGGGGGTTGGAACTACAGTAGCAACTCAATTACGCGACGAACTACAGTCAAAGTTAAATAAAGCGAGGAACTACAGTGAAAGCTTAAATTTTCTGCTTCTATTAGAACGTATTTAGAGTTTCATTCGCAAATTGGTTTCCATTCGATCAACTTACGCTGTTGTCTTTTAAGTGATTTTAACCACAGCAGCTCTCTGTCTCTCCATCTTTGTCTGTATGAATCTTCCTTTTGGCTCACTCAGAATGGACCTCGAAAGAGATCTCTCTCTCTCTCTCTCTCTCTCTGCTTCTGTCTGTCTCTTTCTCTGTCTGTCTCTTCATCTTTGTCTGTATGAACCCTTTTAGAAAAACTCTCCTTTCTGGGGCTCTCTCTCTCTCTTTCTGCTTCTGTCTGTCTCTTTTTTCTGTTTCTGTCTGTCTCTCACTCCCCTCCCAAATTCTGTCTCTCCATCTTTGTCTGTATGTTCGGTGGTCTCCCTTTCTCTCTCTCGGTTTCTCTCTCTTCTCTCTCTCTCTCTTTCTCGTCTCTGTCTGTCCGGAACCTCTCTGGTCTCTCTCTGTCTCTCTCTGTTCTCAAGTGAGTGGGGGTTTCTCTCTCTCTCTCTCTCTCTCTCTTTCTCTCTTCTCTCTCTCTCTCTCAAATTGGTTTCATTCTCTCTTCTCTCTCTCTCTCTTTAACCACTCTCTCTCTCTCTCTCTCTTTTTTCTCTCTCTCTCTCTCTCTCTCTCTCTCTCTCTCTCTTCTCTCTGTCTCTTTCTCTCTCTCTCTCTCTCTCTCTCTCTCTCTCTCTCTTTCTCTCTCTCTCTCTCTCTCTCTCTCTCTCTCTCTCTCTCTCTCTCTCTCTCTCTCTCTCTCTCTCTCATACGGTTAATGTTCTAAGTGCCGTTATTTCGTTACCCGGTGAAGTTCTATCAGCCGAGAGTAATTCTCCAAATGATGCTCTGCAGCAGTGCTCCTATATTGGCCTACAGTAGAAACCGCATCAGAGACTGCGGTCCTAGTAGAACTGCTGATCTACCGGAAAAACCGGTAGCCTCCTCAATCTCTTACCGGTCGGAAAAAATAACGCCGAACAGCAACCGACCCTCTCCCAACTCTCCCCCTCCTCCTCCTATCATGAAATGCGAATTAATTTCCACCGTATTCGCGCAGATTTTCGTCGAACCACCATGCTACTGCAATTCGAGGCTAATGGCACGGTCACACTGGTCGCCCGACCCTTTTAACGAAAGACGATGTCAGTGCGCATTCCCGACAACGACGACAATGATGACGACGACGACTACGTCTGCCTTTGTAATCTGATTACGCTGAGTCGCTGACTAAGCGTTAAACACGGTCGTTCGATGCGACGACGAAAGGTCGCGTTTTTTCTCGGGGGGGGGCGGGCCCGACGGGAACAGCCGGGGACGCAACCCCCTCGTCTCCTACCTCCTCCCTCCGCCCGACTCTCCTTCTCCCTCTCCCTCTCCCTCCCCGTGCGCATATGTTGACGGAGCGATAATGAAATGGTCGCACGTAAGACGGACGCCGAACCGAAGTAAGGGACGGGGTTTATGATATCTAGGGGCGGAGGGGCGGAGGCACGGGGGGAGGAGGGAATCTGGCGGCGGAGGAGGGTGACGGTTAGGGTGGACGAGTGAGTGCCATTCTAGGAGGAGACGGAGGGGAGGTTTTAAGCCCCGGGGGAGGGGGTTGGAGCGGCAAAGGTCAGACGAGAGGATCGCTCGAGGATTCCACCGATGATGATGATGATGATGATGGTGGTGGTGGTGGTGGTGGTGGGTTTGATTTGATTGATGACTCAGCAGTTTATAAATGATTTGGCAACTCAGTCGATTAGATAAAAGTACAGCTTCAATTAGATTCAGATGTCTTACTGCTCTCTCTCTCTCTATCTATGTATCTCTGTCTCTCTCTCCCTGTCTGTCTCTTTCTCTTCTCTCTTTCTCTCTCTTCTCTCTCTCTCTCTCTCTCTCTCTCTCTATATATATATATATATATATATATATATATATATATATATATATATCCATCCATCTCTCTCTCTCTCTCTCTCTCTCTCTCCATCATTCCATTCTTCTTTCGCCTCTTCTATCATTCTGACCCTCATTCTCTTTCGTCGTCGTCATCGTCATCGTCGTAATCAAAAGCAACACCTAAATTGAGTTGTCTGATGTTTTCGATCCCCTCCTCCTCCCTCTCCCTCTCCACTTCATCAATCATCGTTTTTATTGAACTGTCAAAGTGAATTCCCGGAAAGAACCGAGCTCAGACTCCCCCCGCGCATCGTCACCGCCAACCCCCGACCAATGCATCACGCCAGTCACTCCCTGCACACATGACTGGTACGTCACTCCTCTATTACAACAACGACAACGACTACTGCTATTACTACCACCACCACATCATCATCATCATCATCACCATCATCATCATCGTCAATAATAGGAACTATCAATTTTGACGATTGCTCTCCACGTGTTTGACTCTCCGTGTATTTGCGTGTTTGACTCTCCGTGTGTTTGTGTGTTTGACTCTCCATGTGTTTGTGTGTCTGATTTGAGATGTGGTGTTGTTATCAAATTATCATTTTTATTGTCGTCGTCGTCGTCATCATCATCATCATCATCAAAATCATCGTTATCGCCTTAGTCATTTTTCAAATATAGACAGATTTCTTGTGCTGTTATCAGTATCAGGGATATTTCACACACCCCTAACACTCCTCAACACCCCCAATTTGAGACCGACACCCCCCAACACCCACCCCCTATCTCAGCTATGGGATGGCCGTTTTTTGCTTGCCAGACTTTTTGGCTTTTTGACTTTTGGACCCCAGAATTTACCGACACCCTCCACACAAATTGATAATCCTAGAAATAACTCTGGCTGCTATATCGTCAAGTATCGTATGTTATCGTTCGTTAGGTGGATTTTAATAAAGCTTCAGCGATTAATCGACTTATAATCGATTACTGAAATCGTCGATTATTAAACTAATCGAACGATTATTCGAAACTACGATCACGACTGTGGTTCGAATATTCTCATATCATTATCGCGAGCAGCTTTAATTGCAGATGCCAACCGTTTTACCGACGTTTGATTGTTTATTCGATTGATAATTAATCGGTTATTGACGTCGATTAATAGATCATTAATCGAAACCCGCAACACTACAGTGGGTGACAGGGGCGTAGCGACGGGGGCAGTGTTTAATCTAGGCCGTTTCCGGTGGGGGAATTGCCCTTTCCCCCCGGAAATTTCAAATTCCCCCTGAAATTTTGGAATACTACATGGACTAACAGCGGCCCCTAGCAGAATTCCCTCCGGCTTTGTCAGTTTCCCCTCTGGCATTTTCAGTTTCCCCCTGAAGTCCAGGAGTCTAGATTAAGCACTGGGAGGGTATAGCCTAACGGTATATATGCCCCTCCAAAAAATATACATTATACCCCAAATCAAATTCCTGGCTACGCCCCTGGTAGGTGGATTTTCGGTACTTGCCTGTGTGTAGATTGCCGTACTGGAATCTATTCGGTGGCGTCGAGGCGTTCACAAAAGACCACTTCGAGCTCATAAACGGTTTCTCCAACCGGTACTTCGGATGGGGAGGAGAGGACGACGACCTCTACCAAAGGTAGGTACAGCCAGCCGTGGGCGCATCCAGGGATTCAGTTGTGGGGCGGGGCGGGAGGACGTGCCATCTGTGCCATGTTTAGATACGCCCCTTGTAGCCTATACGACCTCAAATACAAAGTGAAAATATTTTAAATGTAAATTGACTAATCTTGTCTCTAAATTCTAAAGTCCAAACAATGGTTAGTTGTATAAAATATACAATAAGACTGTTTTAGGAAATATATTGTGGCTGTTCGGCGTCTATGAACGCGCATACTTTGAGATATGCCATTGTAATCGTTAACTTCGCTTCTCTTAGGCCTTTAGGCTCGAGCCCCCCACCCCCACTTTTTGAGGGACTAAGCTAGGGAGGAGAAGGTATAGGGGTTGGGCCGCTCGACAGTGGCGGCTCCACCGGGGGCCACTGTGCCCCTTTTGAGAGCCTGGCCCCAGTGGCCCCCAGTTGGGACCCTATACTTAATGCTACATACATTAAACAACAAATGGTTGGCCCCCATGATTAGAAGTTGCCCCCCAACGGCCCCCCCACTTGCCAAATCCTAGAGCCGCCACTGCCGCTCGACCCCACTTTTTCATCCAAATTCAAGTTTGATTATGTCATCCATCATGCAGTATTCCACGAGAACTATTCCATCATGTTAATTTAACATTTATATTTTATTGCTATTTTTTCAAAATATTTTTAGATTAATCTTTCACAATTTGAACCTGACGCGCTATCCGCTGTCGATCGCTCGCTACCGAATGCTACGACACGTCAAGATGAATCCAAACCCAATCAGGTATTAACCCCTTAACCGTGTATTTAACTGTAACTCAATGTAAAATGGACGGATATATCCGGGATCCCGAGTTAAGGGGTTAATAATAATCTTAATAAATGAAAATCAAATGTTCGTTTGTACATAATGGCTAATCGTCGAAGGTTCTTGACCGATTGTTTTGAAAAGTTGTACAAAACCTTCCGATCAGTGTTTATTCTAGGCCTTCTCTGGGGGAATTCCCCCTCCCCAAAAAGTTTTAAAATTCCTCCCCACATTTTTTATATGTTGCATGGCGGGATGGCAATTTCCCGCCAGAAGTGTGACGACTCAGACCTTGTCCCCCCAAACATTTCAAAATCCCCCAATGTCAAGGTGGCTAGAATAAACACTGCTTCCGTTCGATTACGGGACATGTTTTATCACAGGTTTTCTATCGGTATATGAACAATTGGATACGTAAAACGAATAAATCATAATATTTAATATATTCTTGGTGTGCGACTAGGCTCTGTAATCAGTGGCGGCTCTGGGATTTGACAAGTGGGGGCTGTTGGCCGTTGGGGTGGCAACTTCTAATCATGGGAGGGCCAACCATTTGTTGTTTAATGTATGTAGCATTAAGTATAGGGTCCCAACTGAGGGGCTACTGGGGCCAGACATTCAATAGGGGGCGCGGACCCCCCCCCCGGTGGAGCCGCCACTGTCTGTAATTCATTCTCAGCATCAGTTTATATAACCAGCATATTATCATCTTTTGGATCTATTCTTATGACGTTCCTCTTTGGGTTGGCTTATCCTCCTTCTATTACCCCCCGCCCCTTCCCCCGCCGATCCGACCGACCGACATTTGAAGCTTCATCTGGTTTTAATTCATTTTGGATTTGGTGTGCCATTGGCCGATGCCCTAGGAATTATGATTGTGGCGCCATAGAAGTTGATTGATTGCTGGACACCCCATAACTTTACATACGCCAAATTTCGAGTCGGATTGTTTCACTTATTGTGTCTTTTGAGTTAAATTTTAAAAGTAACTCATATTTAGGATACTCTGGCAAATTCACTGAAAGTATAGAAATGTAAAGCTTAATAATAGGCCTATTGGGTGGATCAAAAACTAGAATACAAATATTTATGTGGCTGTTCTATAAAGCAATTTATATAATATAGGTTTAATGTGGTTCAAGCGGGTCTGCCCTGTGTGAGAACCACTATCAATGTGTTGGGGTCCATCCATATTGTACGTACGCACTGAGGGGGAGGGGTTGAATTTTGGAGATATTTCATATGTACGCTGTGAGCAACGGAGGGAGGGGTTGAAAATATGCCTTTTTGCGTACGTACTATATGGATGAGCCCTTATTGCAAATAGAAATTGGCATTTTTTATATTCTCGATAGATTACATCAGGGATATTTTTATACCACCTCCCCCTAAACCCCCTCCCAATCTGAGACCGACACCCCAACAGCCTCCCCCAATCTGAGAGCCGGATGCTTGAGAGCCGGGGCTTGCTTGTCAAACTTTTTCGGCATGGCACCCCCAGAAAATACCAACACCCCCGCAAATTGATAATCCTATACAAATAACTCTGGATCATTACATCATAATTTGTAGGACATGTTAATAAATGTGTCTATTTTTTGTGAAGACTTGAACTGCTGCAAAAGGGTCCGGAACGCTTCGAACAGGACGGCCTGAACAGCCTTCGATATGTCCTTCGGGCCGTCGAACGGAGACAACTGTTCACTTGGATTTACGTCGACATCGACGAAAATATACTCTGGGTAAAATTGATACGTTTTATTTAGAATTTTACGACCAAGTTTCTAAATTCTAATGTGTGGTAGTGCCTAGTCACTGCCAAATAAGTAAGTAAGGAAGTAAAATCTCGTAAATTTATATAGCGCTTTAGTGGTAATGCAGTAGTAACTGCTTAAGTGCTTATTCTGTATACGCGCAAATATAAGACAGACGTGTCATCTTCACGTGTTGGTTTTTAGAGGATTTATAATAAATTATATTAAGTGGGTTTTAGGGCAGCATTTATACCTCCCCCTTCCTTGTGGTGGCCTCCCAAGAAGTTGGGGCGCGGGGTGGGGGGGGGGTGGGCCGAGCCTAGAGGCCTATTAGAAGTTTACGCCTATGTAATGATGACTGGGGATGCATCCTCCCACCGGGTTTCCGGATTACCTTTTTTGCTTGTCAACCTATTTTCCAGTGAGTTTTTTTTACATTCAGTGAAAAATACTGCAAATGACCTTCTTTTTCTGGCTTATCGGCCTTTTTGGGAAGGTTTTTTAACATTTAGTGAGCAAAACACTACTAACAATTACCCTCTTCTCTCTTTTCTTGTCTTTCTTCTTCACTTTGCATCCACACCCCACTAACTTCCAATACATTTTTTAAACCCCCCACCAAGAATTCCTCCTGTAACCGCCACTGGCGTTGGGGGTGTCGTCTCAAATTGGGGGGGGGGTTGTTGGGGTGTAAAATATCCCTGTCTATGACTCTTCTAATCAAGTGCAATATTCTACTCTCAATTGAATGTTATTCTGCGGATGAATCGTAAACAGAACTCGACGCCTTCAAGACGTCACGCTGGCCACGACGTGACGCCCTCGCTTGACGCCGGATGACTGGACCTCGCCAGCGACACGTAATCGAGACGGGGTGTGTCACTCTCCCGCCGGACGTGCATTCCGCGAAGGGTAGACGCCATGCAGGGCGGCAGGCGTGACCACGTAGTAAAAAGATGCTGTTGGTACTCGGATACAGACACCCGGCGATGTCCCACGTCTGGTCGGGTCGGGTATACGGCGGGCCGTCCGGTGCACAGCGGTCGGGTCGGGTCAGCATGGTCGGGAAGGGTCGGTCGGAAACGATTCGACGGTCGATGCTGCTGCTGCTGCTGCTGCGGTCACGCATCAGCGAACTGATCAAAAGACGGCGCAAACGACTGTGAACAGTCTGTAGACCGTGACCATATTTCCGAAATCCCAACATGATTTACATCCACATCGGAACATTATCCAGCATATCATGGACACTACTGTATTTTACTTTTATGAGAATGAGAATATATATATATATATATATATATATATATATAAACAAGTTAAACAAGTTCTAAGTGTGTAAACACCTCAGCGATTTGAAGAAATTGATGACCTAATTATTGGACAGCCTCTCTACTCATATTCAACATAAAGAATGATAATCATCATAATTCTAATCATTTGATGATAACGGCAATGTATTCTGTTTTTCGTCATCCCGATAGGAGCCCAAGAATTACGCGCCAATAAAAGAATCTTCGAAAATGATACAGGCTGATCCATTTGGCCATTGATATCGTCAGATGGTTCTGGGTGTATCCTTTAAGTACACCGTTCCGGGACGTACAGCGGGTTGGGTGATCGTAGCCTGGACATCGGCGTTTTACGGCGGACAAGGCGCTTTACAAGGACAAATTGTGAGGCACTCACAACTTGGTTGTGAGAAAGGTTGAAGCAATTCAGTTGGCGGTTTTGGTTGGAGGGGTTGTTCAGATACACCGGTGTGAATAAACGCACGCGTCAAAAGGTTCGGGGGAATCGAAGTAGCGTGCTCCTCCGCGTTCAAATCTTTAAAAACTTTGAAATCTTAAAAACACGTTAAAAATTTTAAGGTAGTCTGATTTTGGGGGTATATATACCTACAAACCGGTAGGCAAAACAGTGGCGTCGCCAGGAGTTTTTGGTTAGGGGCAAAAGGGGGCTGGCGTGTCAGATTCCTTACCCATTCTCTTCACAAAAAACTTTCTCACCGGCTATGCGCGAATCTGGTAGGTCGTCCAGGGCAGGTTGAATGGGGAGTTCTCCCATTTGCCCCGTGCCAACGCTAATGGTTCCGAAATATGAGCATTTGAACGCGGTGAGCATTTGGACGCGGAGGGCAGTTGAACGCGTGAGCATCATTTGAACGTAGTGGCGGCTCCACATAGGGGTCGGGGTTGCCCCCTATTGAGTGCCTGGCCACCCAATGGCCCCCCTGTTGGGACCCTATACATATTTAATACTTCATACCCAACAACAAATGGTTGCCCCATGATTAGAAGTTGCCACCCTAACGCGCCCTCCCCCCACTTGCCAAATCCTGGAGCCGCCACTGTTTGAACGCGGTGGGCATTTGGACGCGGAGAGCATTTGAACGCGGAGGGCATTTGAACACGGAGGGCATTTGAACACGGAGGGCATTTGGACGCGGAGGGCATTTGGACGCGGAGGGCATTTGAACACGGAGGGCATTTGAACACGGAGGGCATTTGGACGCGGAGGGCATTTGAACACGGAGGGCATTTGAACACGGAGGGCATTTGAACGCGGAGGGCATTTGAACACGGAGGGCATTTGAACACGGAGGGCATTTGAACACGGAGGGCATTTGGACGCGGAGGGCATTTGAACGCGGTGG
Organism: Metaphire vulgaris; assembly: GCA_018105865.1. NCBI lineage: Eukaryota > Metazoa > Annelida > Clitellata > Crassiclitellata > Megascolecidae > Metaphire > Metaphire vulgaris. The sequence continues at coordinate 1,104,029 of CM030854.1, forward strand.
GCATTTGGACGTAGTGGCGGCTTCACAGGGGTAGGGAAACCGTGCCCCTCTATTGAGTGTCTGGCCCCCTGTTGGGACCCCATACTTAATACTACATACCTAACAACAAATGGTTGGCCCCTTGATTAGAGGTTGCCACCCCAACGACCCTCCTCTTGCCAAATCCTGGAGCCGCCACTGTTTGAACGCGGTGAGCATTTAGACGCGGAGGGCATTTAGACACGGTGAGCATTTGAACGCGGTGAGCATTTGGACGCGGAGGGCATTTAGACACGGTGAGCATTTGAACGCGGTGAGCATTTGAACGCGGAGGGCATTTGGACGCGAATTTTTGGTTGGGGCGGGCAAAATGGGGCTGGCGTGTCAGATTCCTTTCCCACCTTCCCACCCCTCCATAAATAACTTATTTCACCGGATTTGCGCGATTCTGGTAGGTGGTCTGGGGCAGGTTGGGGAAGGGAAGGCAGTTGCCTCTATTTGCCCCCTCCTCCCCCCCCCGTGGCGACGCTAATGGGTCTTTACTAAGACAATGGCGTACCGAAAAGATTTTTCCAAGACATAGATGTATGCTTCCAATGTTATGATATGAAAAGGCAACAAAATGCATGGCAAGTATGCTGAAACAGAGATGTCCATGGGTTGGGTCATACTTTTCCATATTAAAGGTGGATTGGGTTGGGTCAGAAAGGTTTAAGAGACTATAATGTATTACAGTGGGTTGGGTCAAGTAAACCTATTATCGGCATGGGTAGGAGATTTGATGGGCTGGGTTCTAAAAAATGGACCACTGGACACCTCTGTGCTGAAAATGCATGGTAAGTACAACCTGAAAACCCTGAATAAAATCAAGGATAACACATCCCCCCACCAAGAATTCCTGGAACCACCACTGATCACATTAATCAATTTGAACAATTATTAATTATTTTGGATGTTATATTAATTTAGACTTGAAATGAGTTAGTAATTAACTGTAGACATCATAGATCAGTTAATGTTACGGGTCTTTGGTCTCTTTTTCGTGTACTGTCCCAGTACTTTACTTGTTATTCCTATAATAAACGAATTGCCGATTGATTGATTGATAGATTGATTGTTTGATTGATTTAAAATGTCGCAGGGTTCAAACGCATGTCTAAGCCGAACGCGATGATCGGTTTTTGAGAACTGTTAGGTATTCTGCAACGGTATTCCTGTTGACTTTCTGATCGGGCCTTAGAGAGATGCTAGGAATTCCCTTTGGAACCTGAGCCACAGAAACAAATACGACAAATGTATTGAAAGCCGTGGACATAATAAAACTAGCAACACAGGAAAATAATTCATACGCAACAGGTCACTTACAAACCACCCAAATTTCTAATTTATATAGCACTACAAAATCTATGCGCTCGTTTTCAAACTGGGTTGACAGATTCATACTAAATGCACGTTACAGTACTTGTTCTTAACTCACATATCCACAGGGTGGCCCAAAAACGGACTAGTCACATTTAGGTTTGCATATAATATAGTCCGTTTTTTTGCGCCACCCTGTAATATAGAACATCAGCAAAACTTCACTATAATGGACTTGGTTATAGCATATACTCGGTTATGATGTATACTTGATTATAAAGTACCGTAATGTACAGTCCTGTGTAATGCGCTCCCATACCTCGAATATTACGTACTAAATGTTAGACACCACTAAGTACGTTATAATTGAAGTTCTACTGTATATGATACGATTTCAGCAACATTTCTACATACAGTAAAATCCCACTAAGCTTGGTGTTTGACTAAAATTGACCGTCACACTGAGTGACCACTTGCCTTAAGTTCGTTGATGGATACCGTTTCCTTCTTGCTGTTAATCGGTACGTAGGATATTGTTGCTTCGGCCGCTCGAAAACCTCGACTCTCTTTAAAGATGTGACCGATGGCGTCAACTTTCAGAAACATCGTCAGAACGTCTGAATCGACCGACACGACTTCGCCCGACACCGACATCACCATACCTCAAGATGGGGAAAAGTAAACGCAGACGTCATTTAAGATACAACTATGTGCTGATGATGCAGTCTTGGAAAGCAAATCGTTCTTCTGTATTGCGTAAACCAGTAGAATACAGTACCGTAATTTTTAAACCAGATTCTTATGTTGCTTCAAATTATTTTGCAATATTATGGCCAAAATTTTGGTGCCACAGAAGAACATGTTACCAATTTTCAGCAAAGTTATACCACTGCATATCACCTAAATAAAGTCTCTATGGAAATTCTCAGTAATGTACTTTGCAAAGTATCTTTGCCTGAATTACCAGCATTACTTTGTACAGGGTTATTTCTAGGCTTATCAATTTGTGGGGGGGGGGGTGTCGGTAAAATTCTGGGCTCCCCTGCCAAAAAAGTCTGACAAGTAAAAAGGTCATCCCATAGCTGAGAATGGGGGGAGGGGGTGTCGGTCTCAAATTGGGGGTGTTGCGGGGGTGTAAAATATCCCTGACTTTGTATAACCAGTACATTGTCACCTTTTAGATGCAGTCTTAGTACCTGTTTGGCTTGGCCTATTCCCCTTAGATTGCCCCCCTCCCCGCCGATCTGACTGGCGTTTCCGGCCCCACCTGGCTCTAATTTGAATTGGATTTGGTGCGCCATCAGCTGATGTCCTAGGCATTATGACAGTGGCGCCATAGAAGCTTACTGATTGGGAATATCTTGAAGTACTGTATGATGCAACAAATTCCAGACTACCTGGCTCCGGCGTCTGCAGCATTCTGACGTCACTCATATGGACCGTGACGACATCGTGACGAGTCAACCGCGACGCCAAAATGAGTCCAAACTCCTCCATCACAAGACTCGAGTGATAGTGGCTCATGTGCGGCTGATAGAGAAACGTCGAGCTTCTCGACGATGGAGCTGGATTCAGAAAGCAAACTTTGCGTCAAAACGCTCCAAGAAGCCCAGCATAATACTCAAGACAAGAAAGACAAGCTTGGACATTTTCCTTAAAAAATATCCAATATTTTCCTATTGTTTCAAATATGAAAAACCTAATTCTATATTGCTTATCAGCAATACACAGATTTCTCTCTTCAGATCAGGTTCAATAATTAAGTAGTGTACAGCGTGCAAATGGGGGTTTGAAAATATGCCCTTTTTGAGTACATGCTATATGGATGAGCCCTTTGAGTTATAAATAATAATAATAATAATAATAATAATAATAATAATAATAATAACAACAGGGTTTAAAGTGGTTCAGTAGGGCCTGCCCTGTTCAAAAATCTTAAGAATAAAAAAAATACATAAAGGCCACTGCATCTGTTTTGAATACTTGAGCCAGATATTTAAGAGTTGAACATTTCAAATATCTATGTTTTCCCAGTAGCATCTTTGCTGTAAGTCTAGTGGCAACACTGTTGATAATAAACTAATAAAACTAATAAATAGACTAATAAGCTAACAAAACAGCTGTCAAACATTTGAGTGAAATATTTGCAGCTGCCTCCATAAATACAGGGCACATGTTTAATAAAATACATACAATGGCAAAACGAAGGAGCTACATAAAAAAACAATGAAATGTAAATAGATTGTCAACCAGCATCGAAAGGAATGGAGTCGAATTCTTTGTTTGACTTTGAAGGAACCAACTCAAATGAGAGGCGTGCAATATTATTCAGTTGAAACACTCCTAACATCCAAGGATAACCAACACATTCAGGATAACCATTCAGGATAATAATCCAAATAAATAGAAAACATCCAAGACTTAGATAAACGAATTACTAAATTTCTCCTGTTTATATAATAAATATAAATAATAAAATATAAATAAGTTTAACGTACACATTAGTGCATACAAAAAAGCCATAAAATACAAAATTAACTGAAATATTGGCTGTTACACATCATAACAATGAAATATTATGAAACAAATATAAAAGAAATAGATAAAATATCGATGTCGACCGATTGCCTGCCAATTGGCAGACGTGATCTCAGGAAGACGAAAACTACCGGAATTTAGTGGAAAGACCTTTTCCACGGATACTTCCACGGTAGCCATATGACGATTTGTCGTGACGGTACCGGACGTGACACGCGTAAGATCGGCCATCAACAGCGGCTTGAGAAATATTAATTCATCAACAGATGTCAGCGTACATGAAGATGACCGATCTTTAACATTGCTCTCCTACGAGGCATAAACAAAGCAGTGTTTAAAATTATTTAATGATAACATTTAATCTGATTGGATTCAGCAAAACCAATAATTTAACTAGTCTAACATTCACCTGGCACCTGTATAACTGCATACCTGTTAATTAGATACCTGCTAATTAGATACCTGCTAATTAGACACATTGTTATATTGAATACCTGTTTATTGCAAATCTTGCTGTTAAAATGACGACTGACAGCAATTATCGCAACTTCAACAATTCTATCAACCAGTACCCCACCCTGTACCACACCAGTACCACGAAGCATGAAAGGAAGTACCGTCCTAAAATGGTAAAGTACCCTCATTCAATTTAACCATCAACCATTTACAATAACCATATATTCTACATCTTAACCCTTTCAATGAAGAATTCAAAACACATCTGATGAATTACAATTTCAGATAAACTAGACTCAAGATTAAAAGAGTTAACATAATAAAAAAGAGGAATGCAGGCCAAAGTATTCAAGGCAATCATAGCATAAGAAGATATTAATTCTAAAAATACACTACCATCAAAGTTTCTCTTAAAATGAAATATCAAACTATTTAATAAATGTGTGTAATGTCAACAAACAACGGTGCAACGTGGAAGATGATAGCACACAGCAAGTGTCTTTACATAAGATATCTCTTACTTTTAATCCCAATACTAATAATTACTGATATCTTGAAAAGCAGTCACAGTTACCGTACATGTTTACAGAAACAGGTTAATCTATGTTCAGTGTATTGTGATCGCGTAAACCTGCTCAGTTACACTTAAAAACAATGCACTAAGTCACTGTACAGGTCATGTTTGTATCCAATCTGTGTTTGTTGACATGCCAATGTTCCAGATATGAACATCTCCAATAGCTGACTAACAAGTAAAAACCACAAGCATCAGTCAATTAATGGGATGAATGAATTTGGTATTCATATATTATTATATCCCAGTGCATTGTAAAGCAATTTCTCCCTTTGCCTTTCCTAGTCATGGCATGCAACGTATGCTTAGCTATGTTCTGACTAAGTATTTCATCATTCTACACCAGGGGTCGGCAACCTCCGGCCCGCGGGCCATACCTGGCCCGCCAGTGAGTTTAATCCAACCCACGTTCAACACCATTCAGCTAGCAGGGTCCAGAGAACAAATGCCAACAAACCAGTGCAAGTCAGTATCCGTGGTGCGGGTGGAACCGCTTGCTGGACGAGGAACAAATTCTGGGATTCCAACAGATTGTCCATGATGAATGCCAGTCATACAGCTGAGGTTCCTTCTCCAATGACTCTGAGCACTTCCATTTGAAGTTACATCTAATAAAATTCTATAAAAGTAAACAAAAAACACATTTATTTTGTCTAAAATTGAATTTAATCAAAATTTAGCGATGGCAACCTATTAAGAAACTATACAATTTAAGCAGCCATTTCACGATACAAAGAAGCATCAAAGAGACAATCAAATGAGTCTACAATGGAAAACCAATGTTAAAAAGGCTTTGTGAACTGAGATCTAAAGATAGAAAAGAATTTAAATGCTCTCATTAAGTTTCGTAGTCAATAGCGAGAATGAAAAATTGTTAAAAACTACATGGATTAGACATGATGTGAAAACTTGAAATAACACGTCATTGGACATTAAATTGTATGTTTGCATACTGACTCTTATTCAGAAATATTCATTGCCTTATACAGGAGGCCTCCAAACAAACTTATTAAATAAAAAGAGATAGGAAAGCACTATATAATGGTATCCTTGATTGGAAGGGCAGTTTGAACTGCTGTAGGGTTTAAACGAGCAACACCCCCACCCCACAAGGTAGGCAGTGATGACCCCACAGTGAGAATAGAAAATTTCAGCCTTACAGTCAGGCTCCCATCGGAGGATAGTAATTTATCGGGTGAAAGGGACCTAAGACGCCGAACAGACTAAGGTTCTATATCCATGTTTTGGGGTTTTAGAGATAACGCCAGGCTACATCGGTGCTGCTTTTTAAAGCGCTATATAAATTAATGAGATTTTACTTACTTACAGCCAATCGGTACAACACATAAAGCACTATAGAAATTCATAAAATTTCACGTTAAAAGTATTACACAGTATCACGAAAAGATACTTTCAATTTGTATTTTAAATAAACTAATTTTATACGCCTTTTAATGGTGGCAAACGTCGTTCGATTAGAGCTGGAAATGAGTTTTCCGCGTGAAAGTAGATTGGTAACAGTCGTCCTCAACAGTCGTCCTTGTTGACAACATCGACGTCGCCATTTTCCAAAGGCCAATCCAAGAATATTTATTTCAACGCAAAGACGCAAACGAACCACGGATACCAAAGTAAGTCTAAGTCAACTAAATATTATTACTAAAGCTCTACGGGATACTGATGTTGACGCAGGTATAGGGGCCTACTCCATATGCAACTGTCGAACTGTTTCGAACCCCTCCCCTATTTTGTTGACGTAATTAATGGACAGCCCCTAAAAATTGACACTGACTGCGTGTTTTCCTCACTGCTCAAATGAGTTTAGCCAAAACACTACTTGCAGGCCTATCTTACTTTAATAGACAGTTGTACGTTGAGATTTTGGACAGTCTCACGACCGGTCCAGATCCCAATAGGCGGGGCCGGGTACCTCCCTCCCCCCTCTTGGCCAAGCCAAATTCGCCAATGATAATTAAAAGGCTTAGTGTGAGAACCACTATCCAACTTTAGATCTGTACTGCATACAAATGATACAATACATGGGCACCCGCACATTAGGACGAAAAGGGGACGCCTCCCCCTCTAGAAAATGCAAATACTGTACCAATATTTAACATTGAAATTTGAAAACTTTGCTAAATTATAATTAACCGTGGCCATTGTGTTAAAATGTGTCTTGCCTCCTCCTGGAAAAATTTCTGTAAGTGCCCATGATACGATAATGATACTATGATAATGATATTCACAATGCAATCTCACACAGTTATATCTGAAATACAAGTTTATTTAGTAGACTGTTTCGATAACAACAACAAATCAGAATTCACCAAAACAGCACCAGACAGGAAATACTAAACAAGCCGAAAATCCATCGCAGACATGACAATCAGTTTCTTCCATAAACACATCATATTGAACGCTACTTTCTGACAAATGATCTGTAAGTCTATCTTGTGACTGGCTTCCGAAAAAAGGATACAGACATTTTAAAATAAAAAGCAAATCAAAATATCATCGGATATTAATATTAATAGTAATGCCTGAATAGCAAGAACAGACTAACAATCAAAAATAAGAACACTTATTAGAAGAAATGTCAATGCTAAATACTGAAGCCGTCAAACTCTGTTTCTGCTTTGTTCAATTCTAACAAATTAATACAAATATCCTGAAATAATAAAATCAAAACTAGCAACCAGTAAATCAGAATAATACAGTAGAACTTCATTATAACGTACTCGGTTATAACGCATCCTCACCTATAACGTACCGCAATGTACGGTCCTGTGTGATGTGCTACTTTATTGGATGGTAGGCTATTGGATATAACATATCTTGGATATAACGTACTAAATCTTACAGACCCGTTAAGTACGTTATAACTAAGTTCTACTGTAACATTACACCAAGTAAAAACGAGTTTAATACTGCTTCAGAAAACAGTAGAGGCAAAATCTGCCTGAAGTGAGATAGTAAACAGCGGGATTAACTGAATACTGTTTTTAACTTATTTCTGTAACTATATCTTGTGCAAGTTGTGTTCACATATGATAGAAGTTTGCATATTTACAGGTCAGGCAAAGCTTCAACATATTTGAACAAAATAACTAATATCACTTCATAATTTCAGCAATCAGTTTCTAGTGACTGTAACATCTGAAAGCAAGCAATCTGTTGCCATGGGAACCGCTGCTATAGAAACCCCACTCCACTGATAGACGGTGTACCATGACGACTAAACCAATATATATCCTTCAAAATTTCGTATTTATACGACAGTGCGACCAAGAAACCAGTTAAAATGCTGCAACAGAGTTAAAGATTTGATTTAAAATACTTCCACACAACGTCTTATGTGCAACTACAAGGTCTAAACTCGGCAACATTGGGGTAGCCACGGTGGGGGGAAGGGCCCACGGGGGAGGGCCACCCACTTTGGCTGGGCTCATACGTCGGGTTTGGATTTTGCAAAACCATTGAAAAATGTTTTGAGGTTGGAGAGAGGTAGGATTATATCTAGACAGAATATGCTAATGTGCCAAGAACTCCTCAACGACCTTTGCCTTTTGACTTTCCTACAAGAAAATATCGATGTGCGCCCTCCCCCCGCCCCTATTCCGGAATACTGGTTATGCCACTGTTCAGGATTCAGGAATTTCACCCTACTTACCCTCTTCTGCTGTACAGATTCCTTTAAGTACCATTAACATCTTAGAAGAGAGAGAGACACATTCAGTTTCCCAATTGCTCAACAAGACTATCTAATTAATTAATTATTGCACGTATTGTTTCCAACACCTTGACTAGAATCTTAATCAGAGACCTAACAATGTGATTGAAATCGGTGAAAAAACTCCTGTTTCCATTACTACTAATAATAATAATACTAATACTACTACTAATAATAATACAATTCCTTGTCTTTAATTAATTAATACTGTAAGTCAAAGGCAGCAACAAAAAGATGTAAAACAATAGCACAACACACAACCAGACATACAAAAATGACAGAGAAAGAAAAACGATTTTCTCAGTAGATTCTGCATTGTAGAACCACAAGATTTCATGTGTATGGAGAATCGCTCCATACAACCACCAAACTCGGCACCACAATTTTCAATAAAGACAGCACAGTACCAATCCATTCCAATATTTCTATAGCGCCTGGGATTGCGAATGCTTTGTTCAATCGAATAGCTGTACTGTATTAAATCTATTAGATTCCATTAAGCATAGTAATTCATGTTAAACCATTTGAGACAAGCAAGGGAAAGAAAAAAAATACATCACATATCAAATAATCAACATTCAATTTCTAACAGATACTCATTACGGTAATAAAGCAATAACACCTTCCTTTCTAAATAATAACCAACCAGTCAAATAGTTTTCATCCCTCAAATGCTCCTCAAATTTCAGCAAAAGTACAATTTTGCAATGAAGCACACAAGGACATACATAGAGTATCCATTAAGCCTGCATTTCCCTTGTCAGTAAGTAGTCTTCTGGTCTTTTCTATACAATTTCCATTGCATTTTGTACGATTAGCTGGACATATGTATTGGGAATAGACGACCACAACAGGGATGTTACACAAGGGAGTGAAAAAACATTTTAAGCAACTCAGTGGCAAGAATTTTGAGGGAGACAATATAAAAACCAGGGTCAAATCGTACACTGGCGCAGCCACGGGGGAGGGGGTGGTAGAATGCAAGGGGGCCGGGTCCTCTATTGTGGCTGGGGCCAGTCGTTTGATTTGTGCAGAAACCGTGGATAAATTTTTCGTGGGTAGGCGGGAGGAAGGATGTCTGGAATAGAATCAATAAGTGGGCATTAATGCACCTTGATGAGCTTTCTTCCTTGTAGACTGGAAAATCCTGGAAAATGTCTGGGTTTGGGTTCGTCAGTGCCCCCGCCTCCCCCCCATTCCGGAATCCTGGCTACGCCACTAAACTCACGCAAAGTGAAACATACAAATTGCACACCACAAACAGTGCCAACAACAATTACATTATAAACAAAAGATTGGCACAAAATACTCTTAAAACATAATTCCAGCATGGAGTGCAAATCTAATCATTGCATATTCGATGCTCAAAATGCAAATGATTTAAACGGTCCTTGCTAAAGGAATTAATCATTAGAAACAAATGAAGATTTGGCTGTCGGAAAGATGGCCGAAAGTGCATGCTCACTATCACCATAGAAACTAAGCAAGACATCAGGGGCGTAGCGACGGGGGTATATCGGTATATGTACCCCCAAAAATCATACAACCTTCAAATTTTTAATGTGTTTTTTAAGATTTTCAAAGTTTTTAAAGATTTATATCTCCCCTCCAAAAAACACATTATACCCCCCCATGAAATTCCTGGCTACGCCCCTGCAAGGCATCATCAGACAAGAAGACTCCACTCTTCACAGGTGGCAAGTTATCTACTAGAACCAATCACTATTCAATCAGTCAAAACATATTCCACAAAGTAAAATCAGAATTCTATTTACAGATCAGCGTCCTATACTCAATATGCAGATATTATGTTCAACATGCAAGCCATTGTCATCGTCAGCAAAAATACTTTACGATTAGATACACAGCATCTAAGTGCCGTAGTACAGTAAACAAAAGCATTACCATATCAAACAACACGTACATCGTACACATCTCGTTGCACGTAACTCCACAGATACATGCAAAACGGTGGGCGTTCTAAAATCATGCAGAATATCACTGATATAACATAAAAATACAAGCGAATAGATAAAAACTGCTAAAATCTTACATACCCTGCTGCCGCTGAATACATGTACTGACTTACAATATAATAATAAGCTAGATTGATTACCAATGGGTTCCAAAACGTGCCTAAAATTAAACATTTTATTGATGGGGGCTGGACCCATAAAAATATCAAATTTTTAAAAAATGTTGACTAACGTAGATTAGATTTAAAACAGAATGAAAACTAAAAGAACTGCATTTGCAAAATGTGTCAGTCACAGTATCTGACGACTCTGGTCGTTGGCAAAAATTATATTAGAAAAATGTTTTGAAAAACGGAATCTGCTATTTTTTCGTAACCAGCGGCAAGTTGGTGCGTTCAAAACCCACTTGACTTGGTTCCATTTCATCCATCGAATGGAGATTTCAAAACTCATTAACCCCCCCGCCTCATAAAAATCGGCGTGGCAAAAGAGGGAAGCGCCAAAGACAGGAAGGCCGATCCGGAGCGATCATGCCACAACTGCCTCCGCCTCCAGCGGAAGAGCTTGGATGCCCGCATTTTCCGGAACACTACCGGAGCCTCGATGGAAACTTAGGTTTTCCGGATCAGAATTCTCGCGACCTTCCGTATTAGCGCTACACAGCAGTCCTACATAGCCTCCTACATCGTCGGCAGTTTTTGACTCGAATGAATTTTGATTGTCCGTCGTCGCGCCGACCACGGAACCGTCCTGGACTGACTTTTCGGTGGAATTTCCGGCGAGCATCGACGAAACATCGACGTCCTCAGACATGGAAACATTTCGAACGATGGAATCTTCTTCAGACAATGGCGTATCTTCCGGGTTTTCGTCCTCCGAATTCGAGATTTTGCCGAGGACCTGGTCGCCACGAGCCAACGACTTCATCGCAACGGCTGAAGCTGAAACGGAAACTAGGTTCGATATGTCGATGGTGCTGCTGACCTCGTCACCGGCCGGACCCAAGCGAGGCGAAAGTCTGACCGCGTGAGCAGCAGCGGCGACAACTCCCTCGACCGCGCACGACTTCTGCGGCGCCTTTCCCTCGGCGCAGGCACCGTTTTCCGAAGAAGAGTCGGAAAGCGGGCCGCCGCCGTTTCCGGCGCCACGGTTTCCGTCTTTCCTGGCAAGCCCTCCGCACGAACCGAGACCCTGTATGAGCTCGTATTCGTTTTTCGTTATCCACTTCCCGTCGCCCACCGCCACGATCTCGTACTCTTTTCCGTTCAGCAGGAGGATCTGCGTCTCCAGGCCGACCGGGACGTTTGCCTTCTCCTCACCCTCCTTCAGCGTATCCTTGCTGCCTGATCCGGAATCTCTAGCGGAGCTGGACAAGTCCAGAGGACATTGCTCCTCCTCCTCCGCCCGCATTTTCCGCAGACCAGAAGAGTCGACGGATGAGTTCTGACCGGCGGTAGATTTCTTGGCGCCGTCGACCGACAAATCCTTCGCCACCGACGGATTCCGGTCCTCCTCTTCCTGACCGGTCTGCGCCGGATTGTACCCGAGGTCGAGAACGGACCCGAGATCCCCGCCGGAGTCGTCGCTCTTAAACCGCTTGACCGAAAGGTCGATGGCGTCTGCCTTTGCCAGATCCAGAACGCCCGGCACTTCGGCCGTCTCGCTGCGAGTCGGACAACCGCCGGGTGGATCTCTCTCCGTGCGGTGCGCTTCCTGCGGCGAGACAAACCGGCAGCTCCTCTTGCCCTGCGGGATCAGAGCCGCGCCGCTCTTTCCAGCCTCGTTCTGAGCAACAAAGTGCAGGTCCGAACCGGCCGCGCTCGAAACCGGGGCCTTCCCGAAAGCGCTCGGCGTCTTCGAAGCGCTCCCCGCCGCCGCGCTTTCCTGGACGCACTTTGGAAACCCGCAGCCCAACTCCAAGCTCTGCGCCAGCTCTGACGCTTTCTGGCACAGACTCCTCAGATCCGAAGCGGCAACAAACTGCTCCGCCTGGTTGCGCTCGGAAATCGTTGGACTGGAGCCGGACAGGCTGGAATCCAATGGGGTGACGACGGAGGAGTGACCGGATGGCATGGGAGAGTGGGTTCTCTTTCTCGACTGTGGACTCTTTCCGTTGGCAACTGGAGCGTCGACGTGAAGCCCACTCTGGAGGCTTCGGTCAGAATCATCATCACCGCTCTCGTAATCGATCATCTATGCAAAAAAGACAAAAATCAAATTGGTCTTCTTCTTCAAATGTCAAACTAAAAACAATCAACACAACACACTATAATCTGCACATTCTATTAATATTACAGTAGAACTTCGATATAACGGACTTGGTCATAACGTATACTCCGTTATGACGTACCACGATGCATAGTGTGCTTCCATCTAGTGTGCTACGGTATTGGATATAACATACCCTGGATATAATGTACTAAATTTACATGGTTATTAACACAAGTTAAGTCATTCGCAAAGTGAAGAATATTTATACAGATTTACTGTACTTACACTTGTCTTTATTTATGTTACCTTTTTTTCAACTCCAATTAAAGTTATATTTAATTATACGTTGTGGGGTGTTTCTTTCACACAAAGCATAACTTTAATAGTACTTCCAGCGATGTGATAATAACTGGACTCGACTGTAGACAGCACAGGATCGACAATGAACAGAGACAAAGGAAGCAACGACAACAACCAAGATGGATGAAAAATTGACCCCCAAAAATAATCAAGGATCCAGCTGGAATCCAACAAAAGATATCGCCAACTTATTATTCCAAGACTATCAATCAATCAATCAATCACTCAATCAATCAGTCAGTCTCAAGCGACATTCCAAAGACGCCACCGTTTGCCGCTACCTCTTCCTGCCCGTTTGCGTTGATGTAGATCTCGAAACCGCGCCTGCGGACGAGGGATTTGTCACGTATTATGCGATTGATTGAACTGATACTGGGAATGTTCTTCTCACTGCAGACACCGTCGTCCAACAGACTAAACAAAAAGGATTCAAACATAAACAAAATACTACTCGAACAGAAATTTGTTTAGTTCAACTCTTATTTACAGCAGAACGGTGCTTCCCAGCACCTGAGTGCCGCGGCCCACAACTGTGCCGCAGCAACGGTAGAAGTGGGCCGTGGCAAAATGTTGAAGAATAGTAAAATAATAATGGTGCTGTATTAATTGTTAATTATAAGTTGAATGATACCTTTTCATTTTAAGTTAAACATGAAATAGTGATACAGATTGCCTAGAAAATATGTATTTATGAAGAACGGTAGTCAATACTAAACCTGTTTACTAAACCAGGGTATAATATATTGTACTAGTAGGCCTACGCAGTGCATCATTTAAAAAATGAAATGTGTGCATTTCTGCTGCAGTGTGCCGTTGGCTGTATGTCTCTTGGATAGTGTGCCGTGACTGGAAAAAGGTTGGGAAGCACTACAGTAGAACTCTGTTATAACGTATACTCTGTTATAACATATGCTTGGTTATAATGTACCGCAATGGACTCTTCCATTTGATGCGCTACAGTATTGGATGCCATTGGATATAACGTACTCAATTTTACAGACCCGTTAAATGTGCTATAATGAAGTTCTACTGTCTGTACACTATGTGTAAAGAGTGGTAAGGAATATCAAAAAATTACGGTAATTACAGATATTCCACCAGTAATCAAATGAAAATGTTAATATAACTGCAACTATCTACATTTTAGACCAATTTTTGGAGAAAACAGAAAAAACCTGATAACTGCTAGGTAAAGAATATAGAAATACCGAAAGGGAAAAGGCCTATAAGAAATAAATTAAATTCCTGCTAAATAGGGAAAAATTAACAAAATACTAAATATAAATAAAAGTTAAACGATGGTGCCTACAATAAAATATAAAAATAAATAAAATAAAATAAAGGAAATAAAAAAAAAACTGAAGCCAGGTATTCAAAACATCCAGCGATTATTCTAGGCCTTCTCTGGGGAATTCCCCCCAAGTTTGAATTCCCCCCAAAATTTTGACATTTTGGCAAGTAGTATGACCTTCCCAATGTCTTTAACCCACCCCCCACCCACAATTTCTAGGTGGCTAGAATAGCCACTGCAAAACATCCCAGATTTTAACATAAAAACGTCAGAAAAGTCAACGAAGATTCGAAGTGCGAAATATCAGCACGCAAGTGAAACGCACCACTGTCTTATCTCCCACGCGAACATCTGCGGGTTTTCTTCTTTGCACTGGCGCACCCTGGTGACAACGTCCGGGGTCGTGACCTTCGGTTTGCTGCCTCCGATCTGGCCCGGATTAATCGAACCAGTCTTTCTATATCTATGTTAAATACCAAATACCACAAGCACCATATGACACGAGTCCAATAAACTCATGCCGGACATAAATAGTACTGCCGCTCAGATATGGGTCCATTTTCTAAAACCCAACCCATCATGATTCAGATCCAACCCAACCGAACCTATGAAAGCAATAAGATTACCTGATCCAACCCAAGTAGTCTATGCCCAACCCAACCCATTGTAATACATTACAATTTCTTACACCATAACTTATTTTCTTACCCAACCCAACCCACCATAAGCATGGGAATTTCGGACCCAACCCAAACCATGGGTGGACCCAACTCAAGACCATGTCTGATGCCGCTATCCAGGGGTGTAGCCAGGAATTTGATTGGGGGGGCATAATGCGATTTGGGTGGGTATAAATCTTTAAAAACTGTGAAAATCTAAAAAAGCACATTAAAAACTTTAAGGTAGTCTGATTTTTGGGGTGTAGATATACCGATAACCCCCCCCCCCCGGTCGCTACGCCCCTGCCGCTGTCACAGATAGCCTATAGCTGCGGCCATTCAAAATAGATTGTCTATGAATATGGCCATTCCAAAACAATTGAAATAGTCTGATCCCATATCACCACAATGCTAACTTCCATAGCGTTATAATAATAATAATAATAATAATAATAATAATAATAATAATAATAATAATAATCTATGCTAATTAACTAATACGGACCAATTCAGAAAAACAGCTAAAAATTACTCTGCATCGACTATTACTGCCCTTTCATCCAAACTTTTCCAGAATCCACTATTCCAGCACTTGAGGTTACAGATCTTAACCCCGCTGGTATACTGTACCGGTAATTACCCGGTTCATTTCACTTTTCCCCTTTATGAACAGTGGGCTGACTAATGCATCACTCCTGTCTAGCGGCACTTCCCCAGTCCACAGAGTGACTCATTGATTGTCAATTCCAATTTCATGTCTAACCTCATAAAGAAAATCTGTATGCAAGCCATCTAATCCAGGCCTCTTGCATGTCAATCTTTAAATTGGTCAAAACCTTGTAAACCTTTATAATAATAATTAATAATAATAATAATAATAATAATAATAATAATAATAATAATAACAAAAACAACAACAAATAACATCAAGATCATCATCACCATCACCATCATCATCATTATCACCATCATCAGCAGTACCACCACCACCTTGGCTCCCTGCAAATAATGGCCCCACATAAACTGCCCATCTCTCAGTTTCTCGAAACCCTGAAACCCTTGCCATCGCATGACATCATGGACACCCCAAAGAAATAGACCAATGATTAAACCCAGTGTCTTGCACAACACACGCACACACACACACTCACAGAGACACCCACCTGTTCAGGATCTTACTGACGCATCCGTGGGACACCTGTAGCTGGCGACTGATCTCGCAGGGTCGGACTCCATCGAGGGCCATCTGAAGGATCCGGGTCCTCAGGTTGTCAGGCAGTGGTCGACCATTGGTAAACAGGCGGCCATATTGATTGACGTTCTTGTTTCCTATACATATACATATGTGTGCATGTATATATATATATATATATATATATATATATATATATATATATATATATATATATACGTGTAATATATACACTTATACACACATACATGTCAAGAGCATTGAACAATGCAAATACCTGTAATTCACATCAACAACACATATATATACATATATATATATAAGATTCCTTACCCACCGCTGCCCCCCCCCCCTTCACAGAAAACTTTCTCACCGGATTTGTGCGAATCTGGTAGGTGGTCTGGGGCAGGTTGGGGGAGCACTTGCCCCCATCCCCCCCGTGGCGACGCTAGTGCCTGTTTGACATTGGACAATGCAAGGATTAATTAGTGCTACAGTAGGCTATAGATATGCAAAACCCAGAAGAGTGATGAAACAAATTAAAACCACATTTTCATGTGTGCCCAGTTTAGCTGTACTAGAATTGTCAAAATATTCTGCCTCAATTTTATTCCAGAGCATTCGAAATGCCCCGAAAAATGGTGAGCCATTTGAAACGACACTATACAAAGTCTTTCAGAAATCTGTTCTCTGTCAAATGTCTAAGAAATCAACAAGAGATAAGGAGGGTCTAGAGATAGCTGGTTTCTTAAATCTCAAGTTCTATAGACCACAAAAATATTATATAATTGATAGCCTGTTTGCAGTGCGTTGCCAGGAATTTTTGGTTGGGGGGAAGGGGCTAGCATGTCAGATTCCTTACCCCTCCCTGCCACCCTTCACAGAAAACTTTCTCACCGGATTTGCGCGAATCTGGTAGGTGGTCTGAGGCAGGTTGGGGGCACTTGCCCCCATTTGCACCCCCGTGGCGACGCTAGTGAGCATTATCGCATGTGGAACAGATCAGCGGACCGAGTCACGGTCGGCCGGGCAAGCGGATGGGCGAGACGGCGGCGGCGGGCGTTCTGGGAAGGAAGGGTCCGGGCCCGGTTCGGTCCGGTCCAGGGCCCCGGGGGGGATTCCGTGAAAACTTTCGTTCTGCCGCTGAATTATTTTACACGCATGAACGCATCGCGATTTTCACGGTCACCGAATATTCGAACGTCAGACGATAAGTTACCCCCCCAAATCCCCCTTCCCAGCCCCCACCAACCTAGTTCCTGCCGCTCTGTACCACCACCCCCCATTTCAGTCATTCAGTTAGTCGGTTGGTCTGTCCGTGTGTGCGCGTGTGTGTCGCTGATTTCCAAAGTGCCACACGTTTTAGACTTTGTGTATAACATAACACGCAGTGGCTGCATACGAGTCTTGCTTTCTCGGGGCAAAGTCTATAGACCAGATGTTTTGACTGGTTAATCGTTGTACAGCGCCAGCCACAAGACACGAAGCCAGTCAATTACGACAACAAACGGCTGGCTAAGCCATCCGGTACGCGTAGAAAACACAACTGGTCAAGTTTCACGGGGCGCGAGGTGGGGGAGGAGGAGGGGCAGGGCAGTGGCGTCGCCAGGCTTCCAGAACAGGGGGTCGGTGTACCGAGGTTTCTACGTGTTGACATTTTCCACTCCTGACTAGGGGGCGTGGGGTGGGGGAGCGCCGTGAACTTTCCCCGATGGGGTCTAACCCTAACCCGGCCCATCATTGGTTCTATGGTCTGCCGGAATTTTCAAAGAGCGGGGCCCATTCTCTGCCTCCCCATACCCCCAACAACAACAACCCCCAACCCCTTATCAACAACGTGCCTTCAGAAAATGGATACAGTAGAACTTAGTCATAACGGACTCGGTTATAACGCACCGCAATGTATTGGGATGGTATTCGATATAACGTACGATATAACGTACTAAATTTTACAGACCCGCTGAGTACGTTACAACGGGGTTCAACTGTACCTATCCTATTACTCATATCTGACTGTGAATAACAGTGTTACAATGGATGACAAAGACGACTGTGAAATATATCTATGTTGGATGGATACGGATAGGCTCAACATGTATCTTATGGAAGATCATTGTCCCATAAGACTGCCAAAGGCGTTGCAGATAGAATAACAGCACTATTCAATTAACACTTTACCATAACGCCTCAGGTCCTAGTCACATCCTATAGCATGTGTGTGCGTGAGTGTGTGTGTGTGCGTGTCTACGTATGTACTTCTATATGATATGTGGGGACATTTGTAGAATCTTTCCCCACACATTCACAAAGAATCATAATACGGGGTGGTTGAAATCAATAGAAATCAATCAAGAAATCTGACGTCATCCACAAAGCTCCCCTAGCGGTCGAAAGTGGAACTAATTCAAATTCAAATAATTACTCTTCGTAAAAATTACTCCCCATAATAAAATTACTCCCCGTAATAAAATTAATCCTCGCAATGAAATTACTCTTCATAATAAAACTACTCTCCCAATAGATAAAATTACTTCTTGTAATAAAATTACTGCTCGTAATAATTTGTTGTTAGCGAAATAAAGTTGTAAAGATCCTTACTTCGCTTTTAAGGCCGATGGAAGTAACAGTCTCCCATCAGAAAATCTAATTAAAATTCACGGTGCCCAGTGTTTGGGTTATCATTGTATTTTTATCTAATCACAATCTTTTGAACGCAGTCCTTCAGAAAATGTGGTGGCGACCATTTTCTCTGTACCAACGGACAAGATGGTGGCGACCCACTGTTGCAGATGTACTACTATAATGGTGCTAAAGAAGTCTACTACTACTACTACTACTACTACTACTACCCAAAAGCTTTCCTTCCCTTGACAGTCAATAGCAAGTCATCACCCCAACAAGTGCGCAATTTTACCTCCTAAAATTTCGAGGTAAAGCTGGCCGAGTGAATTTTCCTCAGTACATGTACAGGGCTGGCCAAAAAACCGGTACCACCTTTTAATCTTTGCAAATAATTTTCACAGTCACCACAGGGTTAATGTGCATGAAATTTGGTGCACCACTGCAGCATTATATCCTCAATGCAGCCACTTAAGTTGTTCATTCAAATTCCAAAGCATAGCGGCGCCACCTAGCGAAAATCAGGTTGGGGTAGGATGCATTCGTTAAAAAAATGACACTGGTTTTATTGGTCCACCCTGTACTGCATTATTTCCATATTACATCTGGAGATATAATCACTTTTTATACTAAATACGATCGCACACACGCATACATTTGACCAGCTTACCTCGTTGGGTCTGATGTTGGTTATGACCTTCCGCGGTCTTCTGATAGTAAATATCTTCGTCACTCGGTTGACTGCTGTCACTCCCTCCGCACTCCACCTCGGAATTTCTGGAACTCGCGGTCGCCGGTGCTTCCGGTTTCTGGTCTTCGGCGCCACTCCGGTGGACGGCGTCGCCCGACGACAGGTCTTCCTCTTCGACCATCACCGGACCTTCTTCCTTCTCCTCGACCAGAAACTGGCTGGACAGGTCGAGGACCGACAGCATTCCGTCCTGTGTCAGTTCTTCCGCCGCCAACCCGAAACAACACCCGACAGCAGTGGAATCCCTGGACGCCGTTTCCAGGTCGTCTGCCAGTGCGTGTTCCGTCGTCACCTGCGACTTACTTACTGACGCGCCTGCCGATGGCACGATAACTTCAGCACCTGCGGGAACATTTTCAATGGCTGAGGAGGTTCCAGGCGCACCTGGATTGAGCAAAGGGTCCTCGATTTCTTTCTTAATCAGAACATGTAGTTCTACGGACATGATGTTAGTTCTCGACAATTCTCTCTGATCACGATATGTTGTCAACAGCGGTCTAAAAATGGAAAAATTCTCACATCTAAAGGATATCGATAATGATATCACATCGATATTAAATTCATCTTTAACTGAAGTAACAATAATAACTTATAGGCAGGTTTTTTTCAGTGGGAACGCACGGGAACGGCGTTCCCACATCTTTTTTGCCAGATTGTATATATAATAATGGATATTTAATCATGCGTTTGGGAACGTACAGGTACGGCGTTCCCACACCCGTTTTTCTTGAGTAAAAAAGGATGAGTTCCCAAACCTTTTTTCCTAGAAAAAAAAGTCCTGAACTTAGGTAACAAAATTACATATCTTGATTATATATAGATATACCATGTGCCTAATTCATTACTATTAGGTATCAGTTTCAGCTATTATGAATTTGCCTACCTATATGTGTTATTATTAATAAATATATAATAATTCTTATATATATTGATATTGAAACAATCTATATTAGAAGTATTACATTTACTTTAATATGTATCTAATATTATTGATGATCAATTGTATTAACAATCATACTATATTGTGTATATATATATATATAATATACATATATATATATATATATATATATATATATATATATATACCGTAACAAGACAATAACGTAATAGAACTATACACTGTTCTTTGCGATTACAATTACAATTACACCAACACAACTGGATCGACCTGTCTCCATCAAGTAATTTCTTCAATTCACCAGGTGGACTAAATGAGTGCCTTAACAAGTATATCATTATCCTTCGACTCCACACCTGGTAGGATCTCCATTTCCGTTCTGTCTGCACGGATGACTTCGAAATCACACAGAACGGAAAGCGATATATCAGTGATACCATTGATATCTGATACCAATGATATCATTGCGGGGGAAAGCGGTAAGGCTCCAGGTCAGGCAACTGGAGTGATCAAGTCATGACCCAGTCACTGCTCAACCACCTTGGCAAGTAAGATACCTCACATTATCTGTCCGTGAAGAAGGTAATGCCAACAACTAACAAAGCAACAAGTAATAACCAGAGGCGGTTCCATGGGGGGTCCGTGCCCCCACTAATGAATGCCTGCCTCCCCTCCGCCAGTTGCCCCCCCCCCATACTTTAGTGAACTTATTCTAAGCAACTAGACTAAACCAGGTTTCTGAAAAATTATTGACCACTATGCTTAGAAGTTGCCACCCCAAAAGGGCCCCCCCTTGCCAAATCCTGGAGCCGCCACTGGTAATAACTAATAAGTAACAACTAATAGTCTAATAACCATAAATAATAACTAACGACTAATAAGGCCACTAACAATAACCGGGTCCAATATATATTGAGTATACCGAGTACTCGGACAGTTTTTAAGTCGAGAGCAAACAATCACAGTGAGTAAAAGGGGTCGTCCATTAATTACGTCAACAAATTTTGGGCAGTTTTTGACCCCTCCCTCTCTTGTCAACAACTGTCAACTTTCAGTGACTCCCCTATAATTATGTTGGACACTTTTGACTTCCATAAGATCAGTGACGGGTCCCCTAAAAAGTTTAGGTTATTATTTTTTTGTGCGGTGGTGACCATTTTCCCCATTTTTGCTAATCAAGTCTCAAAATGATTACTTTTTTTGCTTGTCAGGCTTTTTTTGTTGTAATAAATAGTATTCCGTGAAAAGTATTAATTTATAATTATTTGTAAAAGTGAAATCGTTGACGTCAACTTCTCTTGACCTCCTCCCCTGTCAACAACTGTCAAACTTTTTCTGCAGCACTAAAAGTCGAGTACCGGGTACTCACAAAGTGCTCGAGTACTTGCGATTAGTAATACAATTAGTTATACACACGATAACAATCACAACATTCGTACGTGACCGGACATTTTGTACATTAGCAGGCGAACGAAAACCCACACAGTGTACTTCCGGCCCCCTATTAATCATTAACTGTCAATCTTACGTTCAGTGACGTCATGCACCCTTTCCACGCGTCACTCCACCCCCAAACCACCCGATATAGTTCGAACCCTAATCACTGCAACATATCCTGTGTTAACCTGACAACTATCACGTTCCTCTGACCCAGACCCGTTATACAGTCGATAAGTAAGTAAGTATGACGAAATTTCTATAGCGCTGTCCGAAAGCTTGGCGCAGTGCACGAGGGGCGCTCACAATACAATGACAATGACGATACGAGTGATATCTTGATTTCCCAGCGATGTCACTGCAGAGTCCTTAACCAAAAATCACTATCCAGCTGTTATGGTTTCCACGTCTTTTCTCTAATCTAGATTCTCGAATCTCTTCGTTTCCGCCAAAAAAAACACCGAGAAAACGAAACCGAGACGCCCAACCCAACTTACCAGTACGAAGTACGGTAGTAGTAGTAGTAGTAGTAGTAGTAGAAGTTCGTAGTACAAGCGACATTTTCTGACCGAAGCGCGTTGTACAGGCGCTCGGCAGAGCAGCTGTACGCCCCAAACAGCGTGTACGAAAGAACGTCTCACAATCTTAACCAAGCGGAAACGTTCCAACTGAAGCAAGACCCTAGTACTACGCAGCAGCAGCAGCAGCAGCAGCAGCCCAGCATCACTCGGCCCAGAGCCGTTATCTCGGGATGCAGCGACTCATTTTCGAGTCACACAAACACACGCGGGTCCGACACCGTCTCTGTCTGTCTGTCTGTCTCTGTCTGTCTGTCTGTCTGTCTCTCCGCTCTGACGAATACCGATGCGTATGGAATCGCGCCGGCGCAGAGGCACAGGGCCAGAACCGCCGACTACGCCTCGATAGTCGAGACAACAACCAGCGACCCTCCCGTCAACACCCGGCCGCCGCCGCCGCCGCCGCCGCCGCCGCAGCCGTGCCCTCCTCCTCCTTCGTCGGTCGGCGGCGACCCCTCCTCCTCCTCCTCCTCCTCCTCCTCCTCCTCCTCCTCCGTGTGGCCGGCCCTGATGCGGAGCCACGAGCTGCGGCGTCGGCGCAACTGATGCGAACGAGAGAGAGAGAGAGAGAGAGACAGACAGACAGACAGACAGACAGACAGACAGACAGACAGACAGACAGACAGACAGACAGAGAGGCTGCAATGTAGACCCAGACACGCTATATACTGCGTTACATCGCGGCGGTGTCTATATTATAGATGATATGGAGGTTATACGCGCGTATTATAAACCCGCCTTTTTCCAAAGACCTATCCACGCCTGCGTTTAGCTACCACCATTTCCTTTCCCGCCTCTGCTCCTCTCTCTCCCGCATCCCTTCTTCTTCTTCTTCTTCTCCTCCGTTCTTGTTCCTTTTCTTCTTCTTCTTCTTATTTCAGTCTCATATCCGTTCCTTTATACACGGCCGGGCGCCGTCCATCCGCTGATGCAGATCACTGCATCGCTAATTCCGTTCCCATGGCAACCGGCGGCGGTGCATGGTTGGATGGTTGGATCACCTCGGCGCCTTGGACGCCCGTGGAGCCGGCGATGGAGGAGGAGGAGGAGGAGGAGGAGGAAGAGGAGGAGGAGATGGGGCTGGACTGGAGGACGGAGACCAGCGATGTACGCCGAAGCGACGCACCACAACACACCGCCCAAGCACACGTATATAGACTGTGCACATGCGCAGCCGAGAGAGAGAGAGAGAGAGAGAGAGAGAGAGAGAGAGAGAGAGAGAGAAGTAGTCCCCTTTACACATTACATATCTAATCTGTCGAAAGCCATCCGTAACAGACCCACAGGTCAACGCCGATAAAATCCCCGAGTACATGGGCAAGACCTCGGCAGTTGAACCAAGTAGAAACGAAGATTTCCAATTAATTATTCCGATTCGAAAGAAAACGGCGCGAAAAATCTAGTATAGATGAGGTTTACAAGATGTATAAACTAGCAGGAGAAAAGATATCGAGTTCCAGCTGAAACTGTATGTTGAGCAGTGACTATGTTCGCCAAATATAGCCAGTGGTGTGCCGATGGCACACGATGCCCTGGGCGCCATTTGAAAAGAACGATAAAAAACTGTGATCTTGCTCTCTACTCAAACTGGAAGGAGAAGAAACTGAGAAAACTGACTTTCAGCACATCATAGACAGGGGCGTAGCGACGGGGGGTATATCGGTATATAGGCCTACTCCCCCAAATCAGACTACCTTAAAATTTTCAATGTGTTTTTTAATATTTTCTTAGTCTTTAAAGATTTATACCCCAATCAAATTTCTGGCTGCGCCCCTGATCCTAGATGACCAGGTCGCATCAGTAAAAGCAAGAAAAGTGCATCTGTAGTTTTAATCTTGCGTCAATAAATGTCATGTTTTGTAAACTAAATAAACAAAGTATATCTGTTAACCAGATAGGCTACACTTTATTTTTCTGACCTTCTTGTACGACAGTCAAATACCCTAGTTTCGCCCCTGCGTATAGCAAGATTTGTAAGTCGCAGCAGATCTTAAGTGGATCAAAATTGAGTGACGTTCAAAACTTCACAGCAAATACTTGACCCCTATATAGTAAGTCTGACCCGCGAATCTTCGTGCTATAGCATAGACACCTCTATAGCTTGACCAAAGAGTTCACTGCAAATTATTGGTTGCGTTGAAGCAAGTCCTCTCTCCTGTTGCGCACCTTTTGGTTACATCCACCTGTATCCTGCACTACCAACGGGACATTGCGGCCTTAACCCCTTAACTGGGGATCCCGGATATATCCGTCCATTTTACATTGAGTTACAGTTAAATACACAGTTAAGGGGTTAAAGGGCAAACAACCATAGATAGGACTCTGAAAGGACTTGTCTGGAGTTACCCAATAAATCAAACACTGCGATTGAAACTGTAATGTGAAGAATGCGGTTTAAGGTCAGGTCTTTCCAAGAACCACACACTTGCATTCAAAGGTGTTCTCAAATATCCCACTCCTCCCTTCCCTTATACACCTGTTTCCATCTCTGCCAAAACCGGACGCAGGGACACCTCTGATCTAAACCATCGTCTTTCCATGAAACCCGACACTCACCGGCAGATGATTAATGTTGCGACATCTAAGCACGTGACTTTCCCCCAATTATTATTACTGACAATTCTGTCACACGAGAAGAGCCTATGTGCCAATGCCAAATATTTGAATTGCCTGGTTTGGGAGCTTGACAAGTTGACAATCACTCCACCCCAGCTCCCAGATTAAATCGACCTCCTTTGGTGACCTAGAATATAACAGCGATTGTGATGATCATCTTTGCAACTCAGTAACTTTTTGGCTGAACGATTAAGTTTTGAATCGTTCAGCTGCAAAATGTCACTTGCTTGAACTGTCAATTATTGTCAAGTTAAACTTACTAATGAAACGTAATACTGTACCGTAATCTTGAACTTCTATACAGCCAGATTAAACATCGCGCAAAGATTTGTTACCATTCAACCTGACACGAAATAATAATAATAATAATAATAATAATAATAATAATAATAATAATAATAACAACAACAACAATATTATTATTGTTATTATTGTTATTATTATTATTATTATTATTATTATTATTATTATATTCGGATATTGGACTATTGCCTGGCCGATCTTTCATCTTCCCCATAGCTATTTTAAGAAAGACTGAGCGCCTATTAAGAATAAGCAGCTACTGTTGTGCTGCTTTCCAAAGCGCTATATACATCTACGAGATTTTACTTATTCACTTGATACTACTACTACTACTACTACTACTACTACTACTACTACTACTACTACTACTACTACTACTACTACTACTACTACTACTAATAATAATAATAATAATAATAATAATAAATAAGAAGAGTAATAATAATAATAATAATAATAATAATAATAATAATAATAATAATAATAATAATAATAATAATAATAACAATAATACTTATAATAATAAATGAATCTAGCGTGGTTCTGTAGGATCTGTCTCGTATGAGAACCATTGCGACAAATTTATTAAATGTGTTCCTGTTATAATAATTGTCGTAACCGCTTATTATCGTGTTGATTAATACGATTATTTTAATTTTATTCTTACCTTTTATTTTAAGTAATAATTTTCGCAAAGGTTTGAATGGCCCTTTAATATTTAAAAGCGGACGAAACTATCAAACGAGGGAGTGTTATCACTGGCACTTTTGAAAATCGAGTAAGTAAAGAATTTCTTTAGCGCTAATTTTTTAATGCCTTTGGCTAAGAACGTTGATAAAGTATATCAGTATGTCTTAATTAAAACATGTTCTAGCACGCAAACTTCATTTTTTTTAAAAATTAGACCTATCTAGTCTTTCTTCTTTCTCCGTCTATTCGAAAACTCGTCAGCAATTATTGTATATATTTCCGACTTGTGTTATCACTTCGGTTGTTGTTTAGTATACTCGCGAAATTTGAAAAAGGGTTAGAAACTTTTCTTGTAGAGCAGTGCAACGAGATGTTCTTAACAAAGAAGGAAATCTCTTAGAAATTCATTAGTAACCTTATCTGCTAAAGGTCAGTTACCAGATCATTCGCTTGGTGGCGACATTCACCTCGCATTCATTCGCTAGAGGCAGCACGTCATTTTCGAACGCTAGCAATGAATAATTTTATTGTTTTACTAGCTGTTCGAAAATCCTGTCACATATTATACAACGTTTACATTATATGATAGCATGCAAATACAACATTAGAAAGTTAATTACAAGCCGAAATGTATTCAAAAAGACCATTTGTCCTTGTTTGTATTAATTTAATCAGTTCTAACTTAACAGTAGACTTTTATAACAAAAAACAACGTACATAGGCAAATTGTGTACGGTACACATACAAGCACATACAGCGCGTGTGTGTACAGCTGTCTTACCGTATGTACTACGTCGTTCGTTCAGTCGCTGTATCCGCATCATCCAGTCGGGTGCATTGGTCCGTTTCCAAACAGTTTTACGCGAAAATCGCACCGGATCCGATACTAACTAATGACAGGCAGCTGGGCTGTTTGCTCGAAAGAGACGCGATTTCTAACAATAATAATATTATTATTATTATTAGCGAAAGTTTAGCGTCGACGAATGCGCGATAGAATTTTCCGATCATTCGAGACGCAGATAAAGCAAAGTGAACGACTGACTGATTGACTGACTGACTGGTTCACTTGACTGATACCAAAGAGCAAAAGAGCAAGATACACGCATGGACGCTGACGCCAGGCGAACGAGCGAGCCAGAAAGGGCGGCGGGGGTGAGGGGGGCCTGCCCTCTGTCTCTATCTCTGTGTGTCCGTCTGTCTGTCTGTCTCCGTGTCTGCGTCGACGATCGCCGGGGCCGAAACACTGGCTTATCTGACTGTGGACTTTAGTTTCAATCGAGTTTATTATCGCGAGCCCATGTGTGTCACGTGATCGGAGCCGCTTTGCACCAACGACCGCCGATGACCGAGGAGACAGAGACAGAGACAGAGACGCAGACAGACAAACAGACAGACAGAGAGACGGACGGACGGACGTTCACGCAGTCACGCCGACGCAAGGCTCCTTCAAGCGAAGATAACAGCGAAGATGAAGAAGAAGATGAAGACAAGAGTGAAGATAAGGACAGAAGATAAGACGAAGAAAGTAGAAGGCTACGTCCTACGCAGTAGATATTAGATAAGGACGTAATTATAAGAGATTTGCAAATGATTTGTCGCGCTTACCTGACTATTACGCCACAGTTCTCGCTACCCTTATTATTATTATTGTTGTTATTTTTTATTATTATTATTATTATTATTATTATTATTATTATTATTATTATTATTATTATCATCATCATCATCATCATCATCAGAGCTTAGGGCAGTAGGTTACGGAACGGTACCGCAAGAGAAGCGGAGGTACTACAGGTGCCAAAAATATAACAATGGCTCTGCTGTTCTGTTTGGTGGAAATGCGTTTCCAGTGTCGTGCATATTCATGAGGTCATCATGCATATTCAACGTAGTTCATCATGAATAATTAACTATTATATGTAATTCGATCCGTGAACAGTTAAATGTATCCGGGGTTTAGCACTGATGCGACATTGATACGGCGGCGACATGGGAGGGGAGGGAAGGGAGGAATATTCTGCTGGTCGGGAGGGGGCTTAGTTAGGAGATCTATGTTGCTTTGTGTAAACGAAGGCTGATGGGGAGGGGGAGAAGGGGCGTTTGATTAGCGCTGTTTGTTTTACCAGGACTTCCGGCTGTTTCTTTTTCCGCCCCCCGTCCCCGCGGCTTCTAGCGAACGCGATCTCCTATCCGGCTGTTCCACGCAAGTGCGCATCCACCCTCTGCATAATTAATCACTCGTGACCACCACCGGCTAATCTGACTCGTTTGCCTAATCACTCGAATCTAACAAGTGGTTCCGTTTTTTCATCCATGCTTCGAATACGGTGCATGCATGCATGCATATATATATATATATATATATATATATATATATATATATATATATATATACATATATAAACACACAAGCACACGAATATATATATATATATATATATATATATATATATATATATATATTCGTGTGCTTGTGTGTTTATATATGTATATATAAGTGTGTGTGTGTGTGTGTGTGTGTGTGCTCTCGGCCGTGGCTAGTGTAACGATAATAACATAGGCTATTATAGTGTAAGAGTGCGCAGATAATTTCTGGTGATAATAAATATAATTATCGCATTATTATTTATCTCTGTGAAGTGTTCCCGAATGATGATGATGATCTAGGCGCGCGCTTATCTTATTATTCGGCCTCGTTCTCGATTTGCCGTAAATTTGCGAAGACGAGTCTCAAAGTGGCTTTGACGCTTGAAGGCAGACGACGACGACGACGACGACCTGTTGGCTTAGCCTCGTTTTCGTTTCAATGATAGGATCTCGTGAACGGTTTTAGAATCGTTGAAATAAGTGGCTGGATGGGAGGAACATAGTGGTTCTCACTCAGGTCACACCCTGCTGATTCGTGCTGAACCGCTCTAAAGTCTAAGCCCTTTGTTGTTGTTATTATTATTATTATTATTATTATTATTATTATTATTATTATTATTATTATTATTATTATTATTATTATTATTATTATTATTGTCATTATTATTAGCTGTACAATTTATATAGCGCAATAAGGAAGGCAAAAATGGCCAAAGACAAGAGCGCTTTACAATAATACGTATACGTATTATTATTATTATTATTATTATTATTATTATTATTAGTAGTAGTAGTAGTAGTAGTAGTAGTAGTAGTAGTAGTAGTAGTAGTAGTAGTAGTAGTAGTAGTAACATTATCATCATCGTCGTCATGGACGTCATCGTCGTCATCATCATCATCATCATCATCACTGTTTATTAATATTATTAGAAGCGTTTCACTCAGTGGCAGTTGTGATGGCTAAATGTGACTCTCATTTAAAGGATGACGTAGATAGGTTGTCGTCTGCCCATACTTAAAGACACCTGATCCTGCTTCAGACAATTCTGGCGCTCACGAAACGTAGCCAACCACCTGTTAATAATATTCGATTGCTTTGATCAAAGTTCGCGGACGCGGAAATCTGGCCGCCAGGTGAGAACATATCCTATTAACATACCTGCGTAATTTGACGTCACCGTCACGGTTCACCTGCGATGCAGATCAAAGTTAAAACCGTCGTTATACTTTTATGCCATGGCGCAAACTTTGATGAAAAAGTGGGGAGGGGAAGGGGAGTCCAACCCCTATACGTTTCTCTTCCATATAGGCCTAGTAGCTTCTCAAAAGGTGGGGGCTGGGGCGTAGAGATCTAGTAGCAGTTTACGGTTATGCAGATCCAGCTATCTAATCTAGGCTGAACCGGGTATTTGAGGGGTTTAGGGTGTGGAGCGTGAACCCAAAATTTCCCAACCACTGGGGTACAGCCCCTCAAATTTTTACGAGAACTTGGTTCTTTCTGTTCGCCAAAAACTCTTTGAAAAAAGAGGGAGGGGGTTGTTTCCCACATTTTAAAATTTCTAGTTGCAGATGTCACTGGAACTTGGTCCATTTAGTAGTCTACGCTTGGTCGAACCAGGGATCGGAGGTTGACCAATTTCCAGTGACGATTCCACATGGGGCCCCGGGGGAGGGGCCGTGCCCTCTAATGAAGGCCTGCACCATCCCTGGTGGGACCCCATACTTGCTACTACATACTTATCAACAAATGGTT
>CM030854.1:1139371-1234371 GCA_018105865.1 Metaphire vulgaris
AAGGCCTTCGGGTGCAGGGTCATGTTGACGTTCTTCAGGTTCCTCCAGATCTTCACCTCGCGGACGCTGACATTCCGGAACGCGTACGCTCCGATCCGTTTCAATCGGTTGTCACTCAAATCGATCTCGTCGTAGGTGACGTTCACCTGCGGACAGAACCGCGGAACGAGGGACAAGGTCAGGTCGGTGCATTCGATCACCTGGTTGCCGTAGTGATAGCACCTGTCCCACGGACAGGTGTCGTCTGCCGTTGTCGCTCGCCAGGCGGCAGCAGCGGCGACGATCAACAGGAAGTGGAACTTCCGCCGGAAGTCGCGCATTCTAATGACGCGGTCGCACAGATGACGTCAGCAATGTAGCCTAAGCTATAAAGAAACTGCAGCTCCTATAATATAATCTATGTTTATTGCCAGTAGTAGACCTATTTTTGTTCATCTGCACCTTAGAATTAGATACACATTATATATATATATATATATATATATATATATATCGATCGGTTGTTGCGGCGCTATAGAAGTTCACTCGTTATGATGATGATGATGATGATGATGATGATGATGATGATGATGATGATGATGATGATGATGATGATGATCATGATGATCATGATGATGATCATGATGATGATGATGATGCTCAGATTATCATCATCATCATCAATTGCGCTGTACAGTAAGAACCCGTTAACGCAATCTCACTTAATTTCTTGATCCCTGAAGTTCGCGCCAAAGAGAATTCACTCAGTAGCGCCCTCAACAATTTTTTCAAGAGGAGGGGCAAAACAGGGTTAATATAGTTTTCAATATATTAAAATCCACAGTTTTTAGTTAAAGTTAAATTTCTCAATTTCTCTATGTGTGTCCATCGCCAGTGTTAAAACATTGGTTAAGCTCCAAAATGTAGTTAGTTGCAAATATAGACTTGCATTTTCCAGTGTGGAGGGGGGGGGAATTGGCCCTCTTGCCCAATGTGTGGGAGTGGAGGCCCTTGATTTGATCGTAGTTCACCATTCGCAAAATAAGTATTTCAAAACAATGGGTCCAGTTGCCTCTGGCTATTCCACGTCACGATTTTCCATGGATATCTTTTTCAATTACAGCAAATTGCAGCCAAGTTACTAAACACAGATGCGCTACAAAAGCCCAAGTGTTTCCAAAGAACCGGCGGCAACACCGATGATCCCTACCGCTGTCGGATTTCCGGTCTTTTCCGGGAATTTGTCTTCGGATTCCTCTGCAAAATTGTCGGTCTTCTGTCGCCAAGCGACAATAAGAGCTTTGCCGGTCGAATCCTAGTCTCCCTCTCTACGATCGCTCGTCTTTGATTTAACGACGAATTCGGTCGCCAGATGGCAGTACATCCAGCGGCTAGCACCCATCAATACTCTGTGGTCACCGGACGACTGCTACTGGGTTCGCGAGAGATCTACTGGATTCTTTCGGATGCTACTGGATTATTCTGTCGAAGCTGATATTTCTATGTTTATTTTTTACCGAAGAACTTTTAATTTTTAAAGATAAATATTCGAGAAGGGCTGTCCATTAATTATGTCAACACTTTTTGCACAATTTTTGACCCCCTCACCTCTTGTCAACAACTGTCAACTTTCAGTTAAACCCCCCTTAATTATGTCAACAGGTTTTGATCCCCCCAAGATCAATGACAGGTCCCAATAACAAGATTAATATTTTTGCGGTGATGACCATTTTTTGCTCATCGTGTGTCAAAATGTGGTGGTGATGACCTTTTTGCCATGCTTTTTTCCATTGTAATAAGTAGCATTCCATGAAATTTCCTATTTCTTGATTATTTGTAAAAAGTGAAATTGTTGACGTCAACTTCTCTTGACTCCTCTACCTCCATCTGTCAACAACTGTCAAACTTCGTCAAACCCCCTCCCCTAAATTGTTGACGTAATTAATGGACAGCCCCTAAGGTTTTAAAAGTTTACGAGAAATTCGCACCGTTTAAGAAATAGAAATTTTAATTCATGAAAATCATTATCTCAATTTCTATTTCTGATAAAAAAGGATTTTGTGAATTTTTTAATAAAAGTCTTCCAAAATAATTTCTAAAATTAATTTTCAAAATGCATTTTGAAATCACAAAGATTCTAGCCATAGGCGTAACTTGGACGAAAATGTGTGGGTCCAATGCATACATCTTTCCCTTCCCCAGGTTAGCTTCTCAGAATGTGGGGGACATGGGGGGGGTGTGCTCGAGCTTAGGGTCTAATAAAAGTTTCCGCCTGTGGAGATCTAAGAGATTTCCTGTCAGCTTCCTCCCGGATTTCAAAAATCGTCAATTCGTTCCTTCCATCTGATCAAACCCTTGTCGAACCCATTTCGGTCTGGCGGTCGCCAGGGGCGCACCTAGGGACCGTCTAGCCGACCAACCCCCTCCCTCCCCTCTCCCTCCCAATCGCTTCTTGTTTATTCCGGCGATCGTACGGCCCAAGGATCTTAAATCTTCGAATCTTGAGACTTTTGGAGGTCTTGGAAAATTGGTTGCTACTTTAGTAGTCTCGTTCTTTTTTCTTTCCCTCATCCTCTGAACCCAATATACAGTTTTCCCGACTGATTCACATATTCTCGAACCCCCCCCCCTTATTTTTTGTTTTAGTACTCTCGTAACCTCCGTTTCCCGACCTTTTGTATTGGTTTACGGAAGTGAGGTGGAAGGGGGGTAGGAAGGGAGGAGTGAGTAAGGGAGGAAGGGACATTATTTGTTCTCAGTATGAGGCCGCCAGATTCGTTTCGGTGATTCGCATAGGCGCCCACAGAATTTTTTTCAAGGGGGAGTCAAATACAATGGTAACGATTAATATTTTGGGGCAGTTTTCAAATGCAATATTTGACAATAATTTTAAAAGATTGCCAGAAATCCAGATATAATCCAAACAAATCAGGTAATCTTATACTTTATTTAATTAGTGTTTTAGTGTGAAAATATTGGTTACAAATCAAAATATGCAGTAAGTTGAAAAAATTGTATAGAATTGTCCCGGAGGGAAGCAAGTAGGCCCTACCTCCTTTTGCCCAAATTCTTTGTTAAATATTTCCATTATCGCCGTTTTTGCGATTATCAACAACAGTGGAATGCAAGGGCGAGTGAATGAGTGAGCGAGCGAGTGAGTGAGTGAGTGAATGAGTGAATGAGTGAATGAGTGAGCGAGTGAATGAATGAATGAATGAGTGAGTGAGTGAGTGAATGAGTGACTGAGTGAATGAGTGAGTGGGTGAGTGAATGAATGAATGAGTGAGTGAGTGAATGAATGAATGAATGAATGAATGAATGAGTGAGTGACTGAATGAATGAGTGAGTGAGTGAGTGAGTGAGTGACTGAATGAATGAGTGAGTGTGAGTGAGGGAGTGAGTGAGTGAGTCAGTGAGTCGTCTTTCCTTCGGTCATTCCTTTGTCATGTCCAGTCGTACGGAAGAATTTTGCGGGGTATGATTTGTCTCAAGTGGTCATCTCGATTTCGCCGTTTCCCTATTATGGATCACTTGAAACGCCGCAGCCAATGGGCGTCGTCGAGACAAACGGCGTCGGTCGCAGACTCAGTGGCGCCACCTAGCCTTTCATTTCTCTCCAATTCCTACCCCACTCTGCCGCATCGGGCGCTATATAAATCTCGCTTATCTTCGCATATCGGGATTAGGACCGTATATAGATACTAGATACGAGAATATATATATATATATATATATATATATATATATATATATATCTGTCGATCATTGAGATCTTGTAATCTGTGATTCCGTTTGTCTTTATCCGTTACCGTATCTGTTACCGGCTGCAGTGGTCCCTGCGCGAAACACGAGAACGAACGAACGGGCGAAGTTTCGGGCGATTACGGTATAGCTTAAGCGCCTTTATACCATGTCGCAGAGAAACCCAAATGAGCGAAGTTGCGAGGGATTACGGTAGCTCTGAAGAGCATCGCTATATATCTAATTTGATTTCGTCTGGATTAACTGCCATTGAATGGCCAAACAAGATGTAATTATGTAGCGCCACATTCCCACTCATTGTCCCGTTCTGTGCAGGGAATGGGGGAATTGAAGGGATTTCTCTCACGAAATAGTTTAA
The DNA here is from genome assembly GCA_018105865.1 of Metaphire vulgaris. Classification (NCBI taxonomy): domain Eukaryota; kingdom Metazoa; phylum Annelida; class Clitellata; order Crassiclitellata; family Megascolecidae; genus Metaphire; species Metaphire vulgaris. Next base: position 1,143,471 of record CM030854.1, read on the forward strand.
TCAACTTGGTCAATTGCATTTCTAAGTGCGGCTAGCGGTAACAGTTTCAATGTGGCCGCTTATTTGTCTTGTTCTTGTTCTTCTTGTTCTCGTTCTTGTGGTTGTTGTTATTGCTGTCGTTGTTCTAGTTCTTGTTATTCTTCTTCATCTTCATCTATGTCATCTTCTTCCTCTTTTTCCCTTCCTCATCTTCTTCTTCTTACTCTTGTTCTTCTTCCTTTTCTACTTCTTTTCTCCATGTTCTCTTTCTCCTCCTGCTCCTCCAGTCCCAGCTCATCTTCCTCCTCTTCTTCCTCCTCCTCCTCCTCCTCCTCCTTCTCTTCCGCGTCTGTTGTTTCTGTCTGCGGTCGAATGGCGAAATCTTTTCGACAGATGGTGTTCTCAAAACGTCATCTTTGATTCGAAGTCTTCGGCGTCGCCACCGGAAGTAGATGGCGTTCCACTTCCGGTCTTCGATTCGAATCGTCGGTCCACCGTCAAATCGATCGAGCGACAAAAAATCGATAGACAGACAGACAGACAGACAGATCGACGCTATCACCCCCCTTCGAGTCGACTTCGAACCGTCCTCGTCCGTGAGAGGATGACATCGACGACGATGCCATTTCCAGGAAGAGGGGGGGGGTGGGAGACGTCTTGATTTCCGTCTCGGTTTGCCGTCTTTGAGATTGAAATGCGAAGTATTTCGTTTAGCGCCGTTATAATGGAAATGGCCAATTGGTCGCGTAAAGGAATCAGAGCGATCGCGGAAATCACGGACAGAATACCAGACTTATATAAGCTACGAATTAGGGACCAGACAGGGAGAGGGAAGAGATAAGAGTACTGTGAGGGACAGACAGACAGACAGACAGACAGACAGACAGACAGACAAGACAGACAGACAGACAGACAAGACAGACAGCCTGACTGACTGACTGACTGACTGACTGACTGACTGACTGACTGACAGACAAGACAGACAGACAGACAGACAGACAGACAAGACAGACAGACAGACTGACTGACTGACTGACTGACTGACTGACTGACTGACTGACTGACTGACTGACTGACTGACTGACTGACTGACAGTAAGTAAGAAAGACAGGTAATGTAGATAGATGTATTGACAGACAGACAGACCGATAGATTGGTTTATTGATTGATTTACTGATTGATTGATTGAAATTGATTTCGGATTGCGACAAATACTGTACTCAGTGTACTGTACTGTTATAAGAGATGGAGTTTCCATTATTCGGAAACCGCCACAGCGCCACCTGGCGAATGGCGGCCGAACTTTCTTGGTGCTGTAAGAGCGCTTTTGCTAAGCGCTATAAATCCCCTTAACAGCTTCAATGTTCAGGAAATGCTCACCTGTAGGCCCTACACAAAAACGCAACAATAGCTTTTCGAAACACTAACACATTGTCGTGAGACCCGAGGAATATGCCAAACATGGACGAACCGAGAAATTTTTCCAGGTGGGGGGGGGTAAAGGCAGGGTTATTTCTAGGATTATAAATTTGGGGTGTGTCGGTATATTTGGGGGGTCCATCCCTGCCAAAAATCCTGACAAGCAAAAAGGTCATCACAGGCTCAGATTTGGGGGGTGGGGTGGGGGGTGTCGGTCTCAAATTGGGGGATTTTCGGGGGTGTTAGGAGGTGTAGAAATATCCATGGGGAAAGGGCAAAACACGGTGGTCACGATTAATATTTTGGCAAGGTTTTGAAACGCAAAAATTTGACAATTATAAATGATTTCCAGAACAACAACAACTACTACTACTACTACAAATGATAATTAGTAGTAGTCGTCGTATTTATTTTTTTTTCAAGAGACCAAAGTTACTGATGTATGGACTTAAGGCTGAAGGTCGGTTTGAGGTCATTGAGGTCATTGAGGTCAAATTGAACCAAGGACGTAGAATGTTGACCCTATTAAGGGACACTTCATTGGTTAAAAATCCACAGTACTCTCAGTCTTGACTCTTGACCTAATATTTTGAAGCAGTTAATAATAATAATAATAATAATAATAATAATTATTATTATTATTATTATTATTATTATTATTATTATTATTATTATTATTATTATTATTATTACTAGAAAGATGCTCGCTTCGCTCGCGCTCGCCTGCCACCGCCAGAGGAGTGAAATGGATGACACCGAATCTGTCAATCACGTGACGCGAAAATAATTATCCCGCGAGGGTTGTCGTGTCGCGTTCGATTCGGAAGACACTTTAATACACAGCACGAGACGAGAGGAGGCAGGTGCAGACACCTTGCAAAAGCCGGTAAGTAAGTAATTCATTCGAATGCTGCGTCAGCTACAAACGTCTTCGGCTCTCACATCTCCGTCTATGTCTGTCTGTCTGTCTCTGTCTGTCTGTCTCTGTCTCTGTCTGTCTGTGTCCGTCTCTGTCTCTGTCTGTCTCTGTCTCTGTCTGTCTCTGTCTGCCTGTCTCTGTCTCTGTCTGTCTGTCTCTGTCTCTGTCTCTGTCTCTGTCTCTGTCTCTGTCTCTGTCTCTGTCTCTGTCTCTGTCTCTGTCTCTGTCTCTCTCTCTCTCTCTCTCTCTCTCTCTCTCTCTCTCTCTCTCTCTCTCTCTCTCTCTCTCTCTTAATTTTAAAGGTTCAGATAGTACAGTAGATAAGCGAAAAGGCAATCGCGTTTGTTACATTATCAGTGATCTGTTTCCTTTCAACACTTCGGATCAAGAGTTTGTTTTCGTGCTTTCGATGAAAAAGTGACCATGGATTGATGCTGTTGGACAATCCCACTCCAATCCTGCTCTTCCTGTTCGACCATTTGCGTACAGTAGAACTTCGTTATAGCGTACTTAGCTGGTCTGTAAAATTAAGCACGTTATATCCTAGGTGGGTTGTTATCTCCAATACTGTAGCGCACGACACGTGACCGTACAGTGCCGTACGTTATAAACTTATAACCGAGTGTACGTTTTATTAACGAGCCCGTTATAACGAACGAAGTTCTACTGTAGCTATTATACTTTTTCCTCAGATATATTCGGCGTCCAGACAGATCCTGTTTTATCGCCCGGTCCAACCTCGATGGCGGAAACTACGGTACAGTCTGATGACGTCACCGCCTACGCAGCGACCGGAAACAGCACTGGTCCCCTGTTGAGCGTCGTCTACCGGAACCTCTACATGACCATCGCTACAGTTGGAATAGCGGGGAATCTGGTCTCACTGACGGTTCTACTCGGACACGCTCCACTGAGGCGGAAACCCGCAAACTATTTCATCATCAACCAGACCTTCATCGACCTCATGGCCAGCGTCATCCTCATCCCGACCACGACCATCGACCAGACGTCGACCCACGGCGCCTTCGCCTGCTACGTGTGGAAGTCGAGAGCGGTATTCCTGCTGATGTTCCTCGCGTCCATCTACAACATCACCGCCTTGACTGTCGAGCGGTACTTCAAGACCGTTCACCCGCTGCGCCACCGGGTCTGGGTGACGAAGCGGAGACTCGCCCTGGTCGCCGTGACCGCCTCCGTGGTCGGGGCGCTGTTGAAGGCGCCGTACGTGTTCGGGGGAGCTGTCTACCTGGCGCCGAACGACCTGTGCCTGCTGCAGGTGTACCCGTCGCAGACGATTGATTCGGTCGTCGGGATCTACAACTCGGTGGTCGAGTACTTCCTTCCGCTGTCGATCATCGCCTTCTGCTACATCCAGATGGCCCGATCCCTGCGCCGGAGGAACTCACCCGGCGGTGTGGCGGCGGTCGGTCAGTCGAAGAATTCGACCGTTTCGAGGGCGAGAAGGAACGTCATCAAGACGCTCCTGTACGTCGTCGTCGCCTTCGTCGTCTGCACGACGTGGAAGCAGACGTTGATCGTCATGAAGTCCGTCTTCCGGGTGAGCTACGACGTCAGCGGTCCGGCGTTCAACGCCGCCCAGATCATGTCGTATTCCGTCTGTTGCGTCGACCCGGTCATCTACATCTTCCACTACGAAGAGTTCCGGGTCGGACTGCGCAAGATGTTCCTACGCAAACAGGTCGTTCGACCGACTCACCTGGTTGACGACGACGTCACCGCAAACGTTGCGGGAACGGAGGAGAAGTTCTGACGTCACCGCTTCCTCCGCCGCCGCCGCCTTCTCTGGCGTACGATCTGATGATCTAATCGTAAACTTCTATAGCGCCGCGTCGTAATGCACAGAAGCGGCGCCAGATGGCGCTGAAAATCAAAAATAATTCAAGGTCCAGGTGAAATATCTTGAGTTTACGTCCGGTAGATGTGTTTCCATCTTAAGCTAGAGACGATTTTACCACATTCTTCACGTTTTGTTTCACACCATATTCTCTGCAGCTATCGTGCCAGGGTTATTTCTAGGGTAATCAATTGGGGAGGGGGGCAGTAAATTCTGGGGGTCCCCTGCCAAAAAAGTCTGACAAGCAAAAAAGGTCATCCCATAGCTGAGATTGGGGGATGTTGGGGCGGGGTGTCGGTCTCAAATTGTGTGGGGGTGTTAGTGGGTGCGCTATAAGAGACCCGAAATTTTTGCTTTGAGAAAGCCAGAGAAACGTTAGAAAGTCTACATAAGAAAGGGACAATGAAAACTGTCTTAACTATATATACTACTATGAGGCTATTTAAGTAGAATATTAGCCAAATAACAGAATAATTAGATTATAATGAGCAATGTACTGGTTGTACCAACGCAGGCTGCCAGGCACGAACCCATTTTAATGCGCTGTTGCATAATTATCTATGATTTCTGAGCGCATATCTAGAATGAACAGAAATAAATATTTAAAGATTTATGAGCTCGTTAAACCGTGGACAATAAAATGAGAGAGAGAGAGAGAGAGAGAGAGAGAGAGAGAGAGAGAGAGAGAGAGAGAGAGAGAGAGAGAGGATTTAACCAATGACATCATCTTGACTAACTATATATTTTGACTATAACTACATTTGACTAACTATATTTTGACGAAAGTCGATTCGATAGCCCACAATTTAATCAGGCTAACAATTTGCTTATATAGACACACACACATACACACACAAACACACACAAACACACAGACATTTGCTTCCTAAGCAGCTTGGGCGGGAAAAATGCATCGTACAATAATTTCATGAAGACATTTTCAAGAACTCTAAAGAAATATTTTGTAAAAGATTCTCGAAAACTTGCCTATCGTGGGGGACCGAAAACTGAAGAGCGAAAGAGACAGAGACAAAGACAGACAGACAGACAGACAGACAGACAGACAGACAGTGAGACAGACAGACAAAGTAGACCACCGTCTTATGCAAGTAGGTTAATGACATCTCTTTATCAATTTCTCCAATGACGCCAAAGTCATGAAATTGGAGTCAATATCCCAACAACACGCATAGGAGACATCGTCCATCTTCAGTCCCCACGAACCCCCCTCCCCCCACTCTACCTTGACGATGGCGCCCATGCAAAAGTTACGCAGTTAAACGAACACAATATTTTATGGTTTTCCGATGTCTATTCTAACACATGCATCTCTGCAGTGTTTTATCCGGGTTTGGCCATTTTAAACGTGTGGGGGGTGATGAACGATTCCCGGAGTGGGTAGAGAGGGAGGAAGAGAGGGAGGGAGGCAGGAATGGAGGGAGGGAGGGAGTGTAGGGGTTCGTCGTCCATTTTGTTCTTTGAAATATTTCAACGCTAACGCTAACAGTTACTGACGTCAGCAGTTTACGGCTTATCAGACGGAACATATAACTATTATAGAGTGGCTATCAGTTGTGGTTGGATTTCGACCAGCGAAGATTGCTGTTTTAAAAATAATTTTCAAACGGCGCTATAAAACTCATTGCAGTATCATTATCATTCTCAGTGGCGTAGTCAGGGTTCCAGAATAGGGGTGTGTGGTGGGGGTGTGGGGGGGGGGGTGGCACATCAACATTTCCGGTAAAAAGAGAACGACAGGTAAAAATAATCGTCAATGAGTTCTTCACGCAAGCAGAATAGAAGGGGGCGAGCCCCATTCTCTCCTTACTCCCTTGGCTACGCCACTGACCATTCTTATCTTGTGAGGAGATGCCTGGTTTTCTGACACCTTTGTTTCCATCGAACCTGGAAAATCCATTCCAGACTCTTCCACTGTTACGTGACTGCGTCTATAACATCTGCGGTTCAAATCGACGCAACTTCTGCCATCCTGTCTCTGGTATTGGATTACAAACGGCATACGAATAAAGGCGCTTCATAAAGTCCAGAAACCGGTTCTTCGTGGTTTACCGCCCTAGATTTTTCAGCAACAGTATCGACACGGCTAGTCGCGTAGCTCTGAGGCTAAAATTGCCTTGAAATACAGTAGAAATTTACTATAACGTGCTGTAAAATTGAGTACGCTATATTCGAGGTACAGTGCATGTTATAATATGACATCCTATACGACAGCACGCCACACCGGACATTGCGCTACTCTATAACTGAGTATGCGTTATAACCGAGTCCGTTACAACGAAGTTCTACTGTATTAGTTGTGGTTGTGTGTGTGTGTGTGTGTGTCAGTAGTTTGTTCATAATAGGTTGATGTTCGAATGGTTCATTATTAATAGCGTTTAATTGTAGGAAATTATTTGCGCGACAAACAGTAAAATAAGTAATCGAGACATGCATAGCACTTCTTGTATTACATTACGCGTAGCAAATCGCTTCAGAATGAATATTCGTAATATCACGGATGCTAAAAAGTACATGGCATAACTTAAATGCATAAGCGAATTCTCGACTGCATTACTTTCTCCACTACCAATTTTTGTATATCTTTGATTCACTGGCCTCTAATGGTAGTGGCTATTCTAGTCACCTAGACATTGGGGGGGTCGGACTTTAAAGTTGTTTTTTGGAGGGGACAGACATTGGGAGGTCATACTACTTGCCAAAATGTAAAAAAATTGGGGGGATTTTCAAACTTGGGGGGCGATTCCCCAGAGAAGGTCTAGAAAGACAGAACACTATCTAATGGGAAGAATAATGGAAAGGTGAACGCGGTAACTTAAAATGGACGCAGTCGAGTATAAATTATTTCGAAGGTGAAGTTCAGGAAACATCGGTGACAGTTAGTCATTGGAAAGCCGTAAATTTCTTTTGCACGACACTGTACTTGCCACGGACAATCGTTTTCCTCCATTTCCGTTTCACTTAATTCTCCTTCTTCACGTTTTTGGTTTTCCCCGTTAACCCCTTAACTGGGGGATCCCGGATATATCCGTCCATTTTACATTGAGTTACAGTTAAATACACGGTTAAGGGGTTAAATGCAACCAGAAATCAATAACCATTAAGAAGGAACCCTTTTTATGTTCCTCTTCAAATTGTAACCATAAAGCTCTTGTCACCGTGGTTATTCAATGCTCCGTTGACCTGTTGACGTTGAAATGCGATGCGAAAACCAGGAGAGTCGTAACCACGAGACAAATGAGCCCCGTGCTAAGAGGGGGGAGGGGGGTCGAGGCGAGTAACGTTGTTACATAACTTACGCTAGCATTAAATTTAACATTAATACCATAATATGTCACTGCTAAGCGCTCTTTACTATGGCCTTCGCCAGGCAGATAGCGCTATATAAATAAATCGTTTAATAATAATAGCAATAATGATGATCATCTGCCTCTCTGTCTGTGTCTCTGTCTCTGTCTGTGTCTCTGTCTCTGTCTGTGTCTCTGTCTGTCTGCCTGTCTGTCTGTCTGTCTGTCTCTGTCTGTCTGTCTGTCTGTCTGTCTGTCTGTCTGTCTGTCTGTCTCTCTCTCTCTCTCTCTCTCTCTCTCTCTCTCTCTCTCAATAGTACCTGATAGTTTGAATTGTCTTCTGCCTAAGTGTTTGCAATCAATGCGAAATGACCGTTGTTCGCATTATTTGCAACAGTCGTGATCCGTCGCCATCTCGTCAAAAGCGTTTTCATTGATTAGAGGTTTTTTTATTATAGTTTTATTTCGTTTGATTTCTTATTTTAAAAGAAAATTATTGGTGGCTGTACAACTGCTGAGGATTTATTGATTGCGGGGTGGAGGGCGGGGGTGGAGGGTGGAGGGGGAGGGGTAAGTAGCATGAACGAAGAGAGTGCGAAGAATTTGTCGACGAGATTTTTGTTCGTCGGAGAATTTCACACTTTGACCCCGAAAATGAATGTCAATATGACCCCCCCTGTTTCGAAACCCTGGCTACGCCACTGGATTAGGCACCCCATGAAGTTTATCAGCCCCGCCCCCCAAGGACCGCTGGAAAATAACTCCCGCGTCACTTCATCGGTCTGGTGGAACCAACCAACTGCATATTGGTTCCGGTCAACTGGACATTGGTTCCGGTCAACTGGACATTGGTTCCGGTCAACTGGACATTGGTTCCGGTCAACTGGACATTGGTTCCGGTCTGTTGCGTGTGGAAGATTTCCTCTCCCGATCTCGGATGGATCGGATTTCTCGGATTTCTGCAGAAGATCCTCCGAAATCCGATCTTGAAGTCGTCGTAGTGGAACAGGTAGACGAAGGGGTTCGTACAACAGACGAGGAACGACAACACCTGTGCAACGTTGAAAGGCACGCCCAGGTAATCGACGTCTACCTGGCCGGACACCTTCGCCAGCAGCATCACCTGTTTGAAGGTCGTACAGACGACGAATAGGACGACGACGATGAGCAGTGTCCTCAGGACGTTCCTTCTGGCCTTCGCCATCTTGTCCTCGGTAGTTCTGGCCTTTGTCCTCAGAGACCGCGCCATCTGAACGTAGCAGAAGGCAACGATCGAAAGCGGTCCGAGGTACTCGACGAGGAAGTTGTACGCGGTGACGACCATAGACGCAGTACCGTTCGGGTAGTACTGCACCCTGCAGCGCCCGTTCTGCACGGAAGTACCGCCGATCGAGTACGGCATCTTCAGCAGCACGCCGAGTACGTTGACGACGGTTGCTATGCAGACGAGCCTCGTCTTCGTCGTCCAGTTGTGATGACGTATGGGATGAACGGTCATGACGTAGCGTTCGACGGTCAGGGCGACGATGTTGAAGAGGGAGGAGAGGAAGAGGCCGAGGAATAAAGACCTGCGGGGAACAGCCACCGATGCGCGGTAATACACCGCGGGCGGCAACAATCGCCGGTTATGCCGCGCTATTTCGTGACGTCATCACTCTCGGACAAATTATAAGACATAATTAATTATTAATGGTCATTTACTACAGTATAACTTCGTTGTAACGTATTTAGCGGGTACGTATGGAATTTAGTACGTTACATCCGAGGTACGCTATATATATATATATATATATATACATATATATATGTATATATACATCTATTATTTTATTATATATTCAGTGACCGCACACTGTGGTACGTTAGATTCGAGTACGCGTCATAACGAAGTTCTACTGTATAACCGCAAGCAACTGTAAACTGCAACACAAAGTTACGGGCTATGACTACAACGATTTGTACAGTAAAGCGGGTTTTACAACTTTATTACGACTTACTTTACGAGATGACGTCACTCAATGACGTCACTCTACCAATTTATTATTAGAATCGAGACCTTTGTTATAATTTATAAATAATTATATAGAAAGCTTACTGAACTAAATATATGGAAAAACCTAACTAATACTGCATGCTGAAGATAAAACGAGGTATTCAGATATCCCATGGTATATAGTACCGTCACTATTAATCAGTGGCGGTTCCAGGATTTGGCAAGTAGGGGGGGCCTTGAGGTGGCAACTTCTAAGCATGGTGACCAACCCTTTTTTTCATAGATCATCAAATATGGGAAGACTATCTTTCTCGACGGGGGCTCCATTGGGGCAACTATTTAATAGGGGACACGGGTCCAGGGATATTTGTACACCTCGTAACAACCCAACACTTCTCCTCCCCCCAATTTGAGACCGACACCCCCAACACCTCCAAATCTCGGCTATGGGATAACGTTTTTTACTTGTCAGATTTTTTGGCAGGGGACCCCATAATTTACCCCTCCCCACAATTGATAATCCTAGAAATAACCCTGCACGGACCCCCCCCCCTATGGAGCCGCTTCAGCTATATAATAATGCCGCCGGTATTTTCTTAATACCGGTATTCATGCCGCGCATCACTCACCTGGAGGACCACAGGTAGCAGGTGAGAGGTCCCGCAGTCGGAGGCACGAACAGGTTGGTGTTGAGAGGAAGTAGGATGCTGATGACGAGGTCGACGATGCTCTGACTGATGAGGAAGTAATTTGCCGGTTTCCGGCGCAGCGGGGCGTGACGCAGTAGAACGGTAATGCTGAGGAGGTTACCGGCGATTCCGAACACCCCGATGGCGATGTAGACCGCCATGTAGTCGGGCGCCTGGTGTGGCCTAGCTTCCCTCCTCCTGGAATCGTTTTTCCAGGTGGGATACGGTGGAGAAAAGTTGCCACCACCAGAAGACATGGCACAGCACGGGGGGGGGGGAAGAAAACTGTATTAAATATCTTATAAAATCTATGGCGTATATATATATATAGGGTGGCGCAAAAAAACGGACTAGTCACATTTCGGCTTGCATTTAATATATAGTCCGTTTTTTGCGCCACCCTATCTATCTATATATATATATATATGTATATATATATATATATTATTGGGACGATGCCAGCTTCTTTGCGCAGAGTCAGTTAGCCAACTCTGGTTCGAACCTGGGAGTCGTCGGTGAGCAAGTGCAGACGAAGTAACTGCTGTACTTTTGAAACTGGAAGAAGATCTGTGTCTCAAGAGATTCTGACTTCGTTGGTCGGATTGTCTTTGCCTTAAATAGGCGATTAGTCTTTTTACGAGCGATTAGCAGGAGATACCGGAGATATGCTGGTCTGCTGTTGCTAAGATACGTCACACACGCATCCTATTTACCCTACCCTATTCCAGGCTGCCTGTTTACCTTATTCCCATCTCAGGTTGCTTGGAAAACACGGAAAGATGCAGAGGACAACTGCGGTTCTTCAAACATGGAAGCGATGTTTCAGTGAGAAGACAAAGAAGGCCATTCAGTTGGCCTCTTCGCCTTGGCCTTGTCGCTTTGGCCTTTTGTTCAGTTGAGAGGCGAATGGTCAGTGGAGCTTTTAGAAAAAGTACAAAGACAAAAAAACAAAGACGATAATTTAAACTACGGAAAATAGCAGACTTTATTAGCGTACATTCGCAACATTAGAAAGGAGGAGAGAGAGAGAGAGAGAGAGAGAGAGAGAGAGGAAAAGGGAAGGGAGGAGGAGAGAAGGAGGTTTGAAAGAACCATTACAAAGTAAAGACTGGAAAAGTAGATGTGAAACATGAGTAATTCTTTACATTAGCAGAACAGTATACCAGAAATGTAAACTATTCAAGCAGGGGGTGGACCAATGATGATGATGATGATGATGATACTACTACTACTACTACTACTACTACTACTACTACTACTACTACTACTACTACTACTACTACTACTACTACTGCTACTACTACTACTACTACTACTACTACTACTACTACTACTACTACTACTACTACTACTACTACTACTACTACTACTACTACTACTACTACTACTACTACTACTAATCTCCTGTGTTGAAAACCAAGGAAGAAAAATGGAGAAATATTTTGGGCTCTCCGTATTTTATCACTCGCTCTAGCTGCTCAAGTATCCACGCTGAGAGGAGCTGTATAAATGTATTGGGGACCGTCCATAAATGACGTCATGCACTTAAAGGGGAGGGGTTTATATATTTGTGACGATGTGTGACGACTTGGAGAGGGGGTCGCCAGAAATGTGACGTTACCTAATACTAAATAATACTATTAATGCCGCAGTGTTATGAAAATGCAAAGTTGAACGTGTTCTATAATTATTATATTTCATTATTGAAAAGGATTGTTAAAAGAAATATTATATTTCATTTTTTAAAAAGAACTTTATAGAGTTTCTGAATATCGTTTTAATTAAAATGATTACACTGAATATTTTCAAACGAAATCATTGCAATACCCGCTTCATTCAAGAAATGAATGATTTGAAACATTAATTTTGACACTTGAAAGATGACGAAGGAGCTAACGCGTTGTGACGTCATGTTTTATGGGGTCTGACTTTTGTGACGACGTGTGACGAGGGGATAGGGTAAAAACCTGCCAAAAATCGCGAGACGTCATTTATGGACGGTCCCTTACTGCATTGCATTACATTACAAGGCAGAGACGCTGCGGCCTAAATGCTTTGAAGATAGATCGCCACCTATCGAATTGGACGAAAATTGAATACTTAGTTCTCTATGGTCTCTATATACAGTAAATTGTCGTTTAAACTAAACTAAATTAAACTAAACTTTTTCATGTATAGGATTAATCATGTAAATATCTCTGTGATTTGAAGAAATTCTTCTACCAAAAGCACATTTTATATTTTTTACATATTCATCGCTTCAAATCGTTTAAGAATAATCAATACTTTCATTTTCGATCTACAAGATTCAATAGAGAGCAACCCCCGGCCATTTTATACTACACACTAATGCCAATGACTGTACGAGAACGAGGGACATCAACTAAATGAAAGTCCTGTCGAATTAGAATTAGCTTATCTTGTGAAATGGTTAGTAGTCCGATGGGAGGGAAGAGTCGCGCACTATGATGTCTATTTCACTGTACAGCAGGTTTTATAGACAACGAAAACAATTTTTATAATAATTATTCGCTGTGTGAGAGAAGCCATGCGAAGGCCTGTTGAATAGAGGGTTTATAGCGCCTTGATATCGAAAAATCTAATCGATTTGAAGAGATTATCTCGCAAAATTTACATTTTCCTCTTGTTCCATCTTCACTGCTTTAACATTGGCAAGAATTATTAATAATATCATTCTCAATTTCGATCTACAGGGTTCGAAATAGAGCACTTCCAGCCATTTCATACTACACACTAGCGCAAGAGACTACGAGATTACGAGGCACATCAACAAAATGAAAGTCCTGGCGAATATCTTGTAGAATGGTCAATAGTTGATAGGAGGAAAGAATCTCGTACTAAGATATCTGGTTCACTGTACAACAGGTCTTATAGACAATAGGGCCGTTTTAAGAAGTTTGGGGGCCGCCATAGGCAGTTTAAAAACTAGTGACGGCCACTTTTTTGCTTACCAGAATTTTTTTGCCAGAATTTTCTAGGAGAAAATCAGAAAATCGGGCACAAAAAAAGCGGCGTTGAACGTTTTTCGCCGCCTGTCGAAGTTCCCTTTATCAGTGGCGGCTCTAGGATTTGGCAAGTGGGGGGCCGTTGGAGGGGGCAACTTACAATCATGGGGCCAACCATTTGTTGTTTAATGTATGTAGCATTAAGTATAGGGTCCCAACTGGGGGCACTGGGGGCAGGCTCTCAATAGGGGGGCACGGGCCCCCCTGGCCCCCCCGGTGGAGCCGCCACTGCCCTTTATGTTTGCATCAAAAGAAGGACCAGCGTAAGTATGTCAGTGAGTCAATGATCTCTGCCTAGATCTAGGCCTACTGAGAAGTGGCTTTGCAGGCGCCGTCGTTTCGGCCTAAGCCACCGATTAACCCCTTAACTGGGTATTTAACTGTAACTCAACGTAAAATGGATGGATATACGCGGGATCCCCAGTTAAGGGGTTAAAGCGAACAGACCGGATGAGTGGAGCAGAAAACTAGAAATACAAGACCTGTCACTTGCGCAGTTACCGACCCATTCTTGTGCCACACGGTGGGGGCGCTGGGGAGTACTTCCACGTCCCAGCCCTCTAGTAAGGGACCATCCATAAATGACGTCACGCACTTAGGACGATGTGTGACGATGGGGGAAGGGTGTTCCAGAAATGCGACGTCACGTAACACTAAATATTTTTTATTAATACCGCAATGTTATATGGTAAGTTATAAGATAAGTTACCGCAAAAATGAACGTATTTTACACTTATAAATATTATATTTCATTAAAAAAAAGAATTTGAAAAGTTTCTGAATATTGTTTCAACTATAGTAATTATAATGAGTATTTTCAAACGAAACTTTTTTGATATTTGAAATACGACATGATGACGGGGAGGGGGTAGGCGTTTGCGTTGTGCTGTGACACATCATATTTGAGGGGGTCTGACTTTTGTAACGACGTGTGACGAGGGGGAGGGGTGGGTCACAAACTGTCAAAATCGCGCGACGTCATTTATGGATGGCCCCTAAGTGCGCAACTGGATGTATGAACAATCATCAAGAAACGAATTGAGAACGCCCTCTTCAAGATGACGAAGAAAGATGAAGAAGAAAGAAGAAGAAAGAAGAAGAAAGAAGAAGAAAGAAGAAGAAGAAAGAAGAAGAAAGAAGAAGATAGAAGAAGAAGAAAGAAGAAGAAAGAATAAGATAGAAGAAGAAAGAAGAAGAAAGAAGAAGATAGAAGAAGAAGAAAGAAGAAGAAAGAAGAAGATAGAAGAAGAAGAAAGAAGAAGAAAGAAAAGCCGATGTGCGCAAAAAATTGCGCCAAATGAATCAATCGAAGAGTTGTTTCTGGGGTGAGATTGCAAGCGACCGACTGCATTTTACTTCCGTTCGTCAAAAACTACTTTGATGGGAGAGACTGAGGGAGGGGGTGGTTCCTCTGACCCCGTCGCCTCCCCCCTCCCCCGCCAATCCTCCGGCGTCTCCCGTAATCCGACGGATATTGCCTCCTGTGTCCAGGTTAAACGGAGACTTACGGTCTCGTGTACACTCTATCCAAGGAACAAATTGAACGACCATGTTCCTATAGCCTTCTCTCTCTCTCTCTCCATCCCTCTCTTTCTCTCTCTCTCCATCCCTCTCTTTCTCTCTCTCTCTCACTCTGTTTCTGTCTGTCTGTCTCTCCTTTTTTCCTCTCCATGTCTCTCTCTCTCTCTCTGTCTCTCACCCTCTCTTTTTTCCCCTCTCTCTATCTCTCTCTGTCTCAGTCTATGCCTCTCTTTCTTAGTTTTCCCTCTGTCTGTCTGCCTCTGTCTGTCTGTCTGTCTCTCTGTCTGTCTGTATCTCTCTCTCTCTCTCCATGTGGATAGAGGCATGGGATTGAACTTTGCCTGTCTTTGTCAGCTGAGTTCTTGAAAGATGACGAAAGATTCCATTTCAATTAAAAGATTTGCTTCGTTCTTCGTAGCGCTATAAAAGTCCCCTTCGGTTGTTACCACGGTATCGAGAACCAGCCACGCCTCTGATTTATTCGTATGGTTGACCCGGGTCGATGACCCCTCTAATCATGCGTGACGAAACGGTCGCGCTTGACCGGATGCTTGATGCCGGATGACGTCATCGCGACCACGTGACTCTATGATTCGGGAATTTTCCGATCGGAGGACAAAATTAACGACGTCTAGAAAGTTTATTGGTTGGAAAACGGTCCAGACAGCGGCAACACCTCATCCGTCAATTCACGCGTCAATCCGAGGATTTAAAGAGTCATCACTCGTCATGCCTTCATTCCTTTGTCATTCTTCCATTCCTTTGTCTTTCCTTCATTCCTTCATCGACCATTCTTGGGGGGGGGGATTCATGTTCCCACCACACTGTCCAAATTGTTAAAGACTATCGCTTATACTTGAATTTCCCGTCAATACCGTAGGTCTATATTAGTACAGTGTGTCAGTCATATCGAAGGTTTTGTCAGAGGACCAAAACCCTATGAGAAGGGGGTGTGTGTGTGGAGGGGGGAGCAGGTACTAAGCGAAAAAATGGGGCTTCAGAATAATAGGCTTATATATAAGTTAAAATTAAGCTTCGTGCAACTTCTGTGTGAGATAATATTTCTAATAAGCGATGAATAATAATATAAATTATGATTACTCACAACCAATGCATGTCTGACTTTGTTTACCCGGATACCTGTTAAGCCACCCGCTGGATCCATATATATATATATATATATATATATATATATATATATATATATATATATATATATATAATAGATTCATATTAAGAGTTTGGGAAATGAGGGCCTACAATTCTTCAATGGCCCAAAATTCATCAACTCAATCCTCCGGTCGGTCGACTCCCTCTTCGAGGCCCACTCCATCATCATCATCATCATCATCATCATCATCATCATCATCATCATCATCATCATCATCATCATCGCTGCCGCCGCCTCTTCTTCTTCTCCTCCTTCTTGCTCTTCCTTGCGTTTGGCTGTGTGTGTGTGTGTCGCTGTTTGCGCATTCGATCGCAAACAAGTCGTTCTCCGTGCGCCAGACGCTTGTTGCCGACACAGTCATGCAACGCGACATCCTCCTCCTCCTCCTCCTCCTCCTCCTCCTCCTCCTCCTTCCTCTTCTTCCTTTTGATCGCTCCGCGTCCTTCGCATCGCGCACTTGGCGCTCCGTTTCACCTGAGAGCACCGCGGCCTATTGCGGTCTGCAGCACGACCGGAAGTTCGTCCCGGCATGCACTGCGGAGGGATATTTCCGCTGACGTCACGTCCGATTCTCCACTTCTCTCCCTCCCTCCCTCCTCTTCGTCTTCTTGCCTCCTCCCGTCGCCCCCTCCTCCCCCCCAATCCGTCTCCGTTCCGAGAACATATTCGCGTCCATTGAAAGGTACTTGGATACGAAGACGCAGGTGAAGAAGATGCTTCGTGCAAGCGGTCACCGGACCAACTGCTAACCGCGCTAACCGCGTGAAGAGGCGCATTTTCCAGTAGCAGATCCGATACACATTTCATCGCGCGTGTTTCTGCCCTGTTACGGCGCCAGGCAGTTGTTGCAGAGATGGGGCTGCGACTGTTAAGGTGTGGCGGTCAATTCGTCGACAGCGTGGATTAGAGACACCGGAAGTGACGTCGATGGGGGTTCGCAGACGACGAGAGCCTCGTTCTGGTTTCGCAGACGTCTCCTCAAGCCACGTTCTAACGGTGTGGATCGTATCTTCGACTGTGGCGTTGCTACTGGGAACACATGCGCTGGAAATAAGAGGTATGAACTGGTCTTCGATCTCCTCCACTTATGTCCTGATGCATCGGGCGTACCAGGGCTTCATGCCGCCCGAAGCGCTAACCAGGGATATTTTACACCCCTAACACCCATCCGCCCAATTTGAGACCGACCCCCCCCCAACGCCCCCCATCTGTGCCATAGATGACCTTTTTTGCTTGTCAGACTTTTTCAGCAGGGACCGACCCCTCAGAATATACCGACCCCCCAACCCCCAACCCCAAATTGATAATCCTAGAAAAAACCATGGCGCGAAAAGAATCAGCCGCTCGGGAAAAACTAGTGGCGACCGCTTTTGTTTGCTCGTCGAAATTTTTCGAAAGTTGAGGGGGCACCATCCATGCTTCGCCCCTCCCCCCGCCCCCCGCGGGCGCCCCGGATAATCGCTACGCCTCTGTAAGTCGCTTCTTGTGGCAGACAATATGAACCTTCAGAAATTTATTTATTTGACCACAAAAAATACTGCCCGTGAGAAAATGCCGCCCGGGGGAACAGCCCATCCCCCGGCCCCTAGGTCCGCCACTGTTTCAATGTTCAGTATTTGAGGCATATTCTGAGAAAGCACAGAGCTACATAAATTGATAAATGACGTCATATACAACAACAAATATTATTACTAAATTAGTAATACAGCAACTACTTATACTGTACTACTACAGTTTTTGATATTGTTGTTATTATTTTACAACAGCTACTACTACTACTGCTGCTGCTGCTACTACTATTACTACTACTACTACTACTACTACTACTACTACTACTACTACTACTACTACTACTACTACTACTACTACTACTACTACTACTCCTACTGATATCATGAAAGTGCATCTGGTATATATTCCGACACTTTCCTTCTTGGGGGGGGGGTGGAGGGGTAGTATTCATCTTCAATGCAAAATGGCCCCCGATTGCATTGAATTCACCTTATGTTTCGTACTGCTATTGCCAAGTGCTATGTTTCTGCACTCCGTGCGATGCTGGGTCACGTGACAGCGGGTGTGTTTTTTATCTTCGAAGCGCACCCCATTCGGAGGTCAATGGAAAGGTCAAGAGGTCATTTCGAAGGAGTCGAGGTAGCCGTAGAAAGCCGAGAGCAAAACTAACAGACGATTATTGATTAGCTAGAACATCGGTTAATAGAGAAAACGGCTCTATATGAAACGCTTGTTAAAACAAGACATGACTCTCTTTCTCTCTCTCTCTCTCTCTCTCTCTCTCTCTCTCTCTCTCTCTCTCTCTCTCTCTCTCTCTCTCTCTCTCTCTGGGTGGGCGTAAATGGACATATTTAAACAGTTGATCTAACAAATAGATGATCAAATAGATCAGTAGACAGCAGTAAACAATTGGAAAATGACTAGGAACAAATAATCGAGTTAATAACATAGGCCTATAAACGTAGAAGCAACTTGAATTTATTACTGAATAGAATTAAATAGAGGGATATGAAAAGAAATAGTCAAATATACATTATACATATGCATTTATGTTAATAGATATCAATTTTCAGAATCTTTGATTTATATAGCGCTCTATTTTCCATCCGTCTATTAAGTCAGTCTACTTATCTCAATATGCCTTCCTTCTCTGTCTGTCTGTCTGTCTGTCTGTCTGTCTCTCTGTCTTTGTCTCTCTCTTTCTCTCTCTAATCGGTCGATTTTTCCGCCTTCGAGTTTCTTGATCTCTGTATCCGCTCTGTCGTCGGCAATCGCATTCACGCCCGATGTCACACAACGGCGCTACATAAATGTCGTTAAACTGTGTTACCGCTTGTCCGTATTCTATTCGGTGCTCTTGTCCGTTTGTCGAGCCCCGACTATCGTGTCCGTATAAACTTAGACGAAAAAGTGGGACCCAAATCACACACACTTTACTTTTCCCTAGCCTCTCAAGAAGTGGGGGGGGGGCAGTGGCGGTTCCAACACGTTGACGCCCGGGGATGCACCCCCCCCCCACCGGGGTTCCGGGTGCCCGTTTTTGCTTGTCAACCTATTTTCCGGCGAGTTTTTTAAAAAATTAGTGAAAAATACTGCGAATGACCTTCTTTTATGCTTGTCGGCCTTTTCTGGCTAAGTTTATTAACCTTTATTTACTCTTTTAGTGGGCAAAACACTAACATTGACTTTTTCACTTTTTTTCTTTTTCTTCTTCTTCACTTTGCATCCCCCCACCAACTTCCTATAAATTGTTTTCACCTCCACCCCCAAGAATTCCTGGAACCGCCACTGGGGGGGGAGGCTTCGTGCCTAGCGACCCATGGCATTTTTTATATTTTTATACAATATTTATACAATATTTAATATTTTATACAAGTTTTCCTATACATGTACATCCATCCAGATTCTTC
This sequence comes from Metaphire vulgaris, assembly GCA_018105865.1. Lineage (NCBI taxonomy): Eukaryota > Metazoa > Annelida > Clitellata > Crassiclitellata > Megascolecidae > Metaphire > Metaphire vulgaris. The sequence goes on from CM030854.1 coordinate 1,162,770, forward strand.
CATTCCTGGGTCCAAATAGTTCTGTTTTAAGGTCAACGCGATGAAAAAAATTATAATTTTCAATATTTTAAATCTAGGAGAACGCAAAATCTTGTTACACTCCCCAAAATTTTGAAATCCTGACCAAACGCCTGTCAAAGGACCCTCGCACGCATCCGGCACTCGTGCACTGAATTGAAAATCTTGCCAAAGTGCTCGAAGAAAGACGGCAGAGAATAATAACAATAATAATAACAACACAGTGCAAATCAACTCATTATATAGCGCCGTGTTGAGTGATGACGTTCGCCAACCGACATACTTACTTACTCGATTTGTTCTGAGGCGACGCGAGATTGAAATGAAACGTGAAATGGAAATCAACGCTGGAACCCTGCTCGTCTCCAATTCGACACGAATATAATAATAACAGGGAACCAGTTGACACACACACACATACAATATATATATATATATATATATATATATATATATATATATATCCGAAGGGAAAAGGGAGTTGACTGATTGAGCCGACGATCCGGAAGATGTCGCCGCGGGGTTCGCGCGGCACCCGGTGCTAACGATGATCGCGCGGGGGACGACTGCACCGGGTGCGGTAAGATGCAAGAACTGGAAGCAAGAATTCGTATCCTAGGGCCCCATTTTGGTCCGTCGAATTCCTCTAGCGCCACACAAAAATCGATAACACCGCAGCAGCAGCAGCAGCAGCAGTTGCAGAAAAAGAGTGACGTCACATCCATAATTGATCCCTTCCTCCTTCCCTCCATCCGCTTGCCCGCCCCGATATCCTCCGTTGCCATAGCAACGAGAAAATCTACCCAGATTCGTAGAGCGATTCCGATTGGCTCGTCTGATGAACACGTGACTGTTTCTGAAGCTGTTTTGGCGGGAATCCAACGAGCGCCGTCAAATAATCACGACCTCGGCAAACCCAGAAGTTATTGCTGATAGATAGGCACATAAATAGACAGACAGACAGACAGACAGACAGGTAAGGCAAGATTTAGAGCAGTGTATTCGGGTGGGACATGCGCAAGAGATAACGAATCTTGATCCGCTTCCGCTTCAAACCGGAAGTGCCGACGATCTCTGGTCTTCGTCCGGCGGCGCCACCTAGCGACCGCCTCTATGACGTCACCGGCCATCTGCGTCCGACGTTCAACGGCATTTTTATAGCGCCAATTTAAGGTTCCATCCCCTCCCCTACTCTCTCCTCTCCCCTACTCTCTCCTCTCCCTCCCCTCCCCCAACCATCGCCGTCTCTGACTTGTCAATTCGTCTGCCGTTCGAAGCGCGAGAGATCATCCGGACACTCTGGTCGGTCGGAACTCCGGGGCGTTGCCATTGACGACGACGACGACGACAACCGGCTGGATTCCGACGCGTTGCCACCGGCAACGGTTGCGATGGAAGCGAGATACGAGAAAACAGCGCAGTCTTTATTAGAAAATATATATATATATATATATATATATATATATATATATATATATATATATTATCAGCAACGTTCTGTTAGGAATAAAAACAAAATTTAGCAAGACCGAAATCACGTAGCAGCAGCTGCAGTGGTAACATTCAGAACTAATCATCTATATAAGTCAGCTACAGTATATTATGATATCCATAATAATAAGTAAATAAATTAATTAATAGGCGATAAATTGGCAAATAACTAAACGAGTGAAGACAAGATTTAAAACGAGTAAAGTCCACATTTTAATTAAAAAATAGGTAAATAAGTACAGTCGAGCTTCGCTATAACCTACTTAGAGGGCCTGTAAATTTGAATACGCTATATCCGAGGTACGTTATTATATCCAATGTCATCCAACAATGGACCGTACATTGCGGTACGTTATAAAGAAGCTCTACTGTAGATAAGTAGACAAATGAATAAGTAAATAAGTAAGTCGTGTTTGCGTGTATGTTTGTTCGTATGTGTTCCTGTGTGTGTGTGTGTGTGTGTGTGCATTCGTTTGCCTGTCTGCATAATGTAACATTATGGATCTATAGAGAGCTGCCAGCGTCTGTTGGTCGGAGTGTGTGTGTGTGTGTGTGTGTGTATGTCCAGTGTCCCTTTGGTCATCGCAGCATCCAACTGACCACTAAAATGACGCTCCAGCAGCAGCAGCAGCAGCAGCACCTTCTCCCCTCCTCCTCTTCTTCTTCCTCCCTCCTTTCCTCCTTCTCCGTGCCTCGCTTTCATCGGCGGACGGCGATTGCATCAATTAATCAGAGAACGGAACTGCCTCGTTGTCAGTCACGTGACGGGGACGGGGTGGGGCTGGAGGAGGGGAGGGAGGAGGAGGGGGGAGAGATCTTTCTCCTCATGACGACGACTGGTCTTGTTGCGCGTCAATTTCATGCTCGATGAATTATAGGACTGTGTCGATCATGACGGCGGCGGCGACGGCGGCGGCGGCGGGCATGAGTCCACGACGCGCACACACACGAGCACCTCCTGTTCTTCGGCCGATGACGTAGGGATTTCATGATGACGTCATGTGGCTAATCCGTTTGACGAAAACTCCAAAAGTAATACTACGACCAGGGTTCCTAGATACTCTATTCAACATACAGACAAACAAGATATATAAGGATATATAGATAGATATAAAAATATATGTAAGGATATATACTATATATATATATATATATATATATATATATATATATTTAAAAACAGACTGAAACCATCTATTTAGGAGTCATATCCTTCGTAAAAGCGCCTTTGTCTTTGGCCAAATTGGCCCCGCTAAGCTTACGGCGCTATATAAATGGTCCAGTATGCATACATACATACATACTTAGAATATGCATAAAGATAAAGATGGGTATATGGGTATATATATATATATATATATATATATATATATATATATATATATCGTCACAATGCGAAACAAAACATGAGGCAGACGACAGTGTTTGAAGAAGAAGTCCCTCTGCATGGCCTTCTCAATGGCAGCCTCTTTGTCCTCTTCGCTGTCTGCGATTATGTATTCCTGTGTGCCTCTTCTTTTCTTCGTCCGGCATTTCCATTCAACACGGAACCGGAAGAAGAGAGGAGTTCTCGTTCCAGTTCTCTCCACAACACATCCGCCCATCGCCACTCGGAAGGCGGGGGAACCGACCACCTGTGCCCGATGCCCAAACAAAGGCTTACGTTCTTCCTCCTTTCCATGCAAACGCCTTCCTGTACAGTGGAACTTCGTTATAACGGACTTGGTTAAAACGTATACACTCGGTTACAGTGGCGTAGCCATGGGGGGTTTTGGGGGTTAAACCCCTCCCCCCTTGGGCGGCGAAATTTTAAAGAAAAATGTATTCCCATGCAATTTTTATTTTTTGAGGCGATTTTTGGGGTGAAAACCCCCCCTTGGCGGTTATCGCCGAAATTTTTTTCAAAACCCCCTCTTCCGGAAATCCTGGCTACGCCACTGCTCGGTTACAACGTACCGCAATGTACGGTCCCGTGTGATGCACTACCGTATTGGGATGGTATTGGATATAACGACGTACCTGGGATATAACGTACTGAATTTTACAAACCTGCTAGGTGCGCTATATAACTGAGTTCGACTGTATGCAGCTCAGTCCGCCGTCGCTATGGCTACGCTATGGTTCCCCGCTGTTCTGATCGGCGACGCTGGTCCCATGCTTCGGAATAATTCCTTAACGATTGATTCAAATGGTTTCATTGAAAATGCGAGGGATGCATTGCCTGTGATTGAGAGTGGCCGAGTTGAAAGTTGAAAGAAGAAAGCGCCTTTAGAAAGTAATAATAAGCAGCTACTATACGCTACATGGGTTCGAAAGCGCTATAGAAATTCGCGAGATTTTACCTACTTACTTACTTACTTGAAGAGCCTCACTAGTGCGAGATCTATAGAACGACACCGATGGAATGAGCAGGAGTCCTTGTTTTAACTGAATGCATTTACTGCACAACAGTGGCGGCTCTAGGATTTGGCAAGTGGGGGGGGGGCGTTGGGGTGGCAACTTCTAATCATGGGGGGCCAACCATTTGTTGTTTAATGTATGTAGCATTAAGCATAGGGTCCCAACTGGGGAGCCACTGGGGGGCAGGCACTCAATAGGGGGCACGGGCCCCCTGGTCCCCCCTGGTGGAGCCGCCACTGCTGCACAAGTAAGTGACAAAGAATGAACATGGACCCGTTTTTAAAACCCAACCCATTTCATCTTAATTCAGATCCAACCTAACCTACTATAGCAATCGGGTTACTTGATCCAACCCAACCCACCATAATACAGTGGTGACTCCACATGGGGGCCCAGAAGGGGTCCGTGCCCCTATTGAATGCCTGCCCCCATTGGCCCCCTCTGTTGGCACCCTATACTTACTACTAAATACCTATCAACAAATGGTTGACCCCATGCTTAGAAGCTGCAGCCCCAACGACCCCTCTACTTGCCAAATCCTGGAGCCGCCACTGCCATAATACATTACAATTTCTTAGCCATTGACTTCAGGGGCGTAGCCAGGAATTTAATTTGGGGGCATAATGTGATTTGGAGGGGGTTATAAATCTTTAAAAACTTTGAAAATCTTAAAAAACACATTGAAAATCTTAAGGTAGTCTGATTTTTTTTTTTTTTTTGGGGATATATATACCGATATACCCCCCGTCGCTACGTCCCTGATTGACTTATTAGGTTCTGACTCAACCCAACCCACCTTAAACTTGGAAATGTCTTACCCAAGTAGTTCAAAATGTCCAATTTACGCAATAGAGAATACCACAGGCAAGATTCTGAATGTCAAGCACTTTTGATATGCAAGAGATAGTGGCCTAATTTTTGAAAAAAACTTGGTTACTAGGTCCTCTTCATTTGCTTGTCGAAAGTGCTAGCCATTAACACGTCTGCCAATACCATTCTCTGTAGTTTACAGAGGGGGATCTAGGGGAGTGCAGGGGGGTTCACATGTTCCCCGGGCGCCGAGGTGAGGGGAAGAAACACTTGCGAGGACCTTTTTTTGCTCGTCAGCACTATATGAAGAGAGAGTTGAGGGGCGCCGAAAACGATGTGAGGACCTTTTTTGCTTGTCAGTTGTTAGGGGCGCCAACGTACACTTTGTCCTCGGGCGCCGAATACCCTAGATCCGCCTCTTGACCCAACCCAACCTAATCCAACCCAACCCATGGGTGGACCCAACCCATGTCCATGTACAAGTCAGTGATTCAACATAATTGTCTCGTGTGTGTTCTCTGAACAAATCACGTGACCCATAGAATAGTAACAACCACTTCTTACTTATTATTAATTTTTTGTATAGCGCTTTGAGAGGAAGGAGGTCTCTCATTTGATATCTTTTGAGATTTTCTACGTATGCTGTTGCCACAGTGACCGAAGTTTCTGTTCGAAATACGTCACATCCGGTTCCACGTTTAAACCCGACTTCCGGTCTGTTAGAATGTGGAAGCGGACCGGCTTAGCTTATCGGAAGCGGTGTAATTTGACCGTCGTCGTCGTCTCTATATTAGACGCCGTTTTGAAAATCCGTTCCCATATAACGGACGATCGCATCGGGTCCTTTGATGGAACAGAGCGGCAAAAGCCACGTGATTAGGACGATCACGGGGGAGATTCCCCCCTCCCCCCACCGCTGTCCGTGCGTCTGTTTGTCCGTGTGTATGTATGTCTCTGTCCATCTGCCTACCTGTGTCTTGTGCAGTGATACTGGGCACACTTTCCTTCGTTCAGTTTGTCTGTCGTTCCATCATCAGAATATGGAAAGTCCCTGTAATGCTGGACAGTTTATACGCGCTATATAAATACACCCTTGTACACACACGCACACACACACACACATATAAACACACCCAAGCCACACGTATAGAGAAATATGTACATTGTACAAGCATGCATATACAGTATGAATACGTTCTCATGTATATGTATGTGCACTAATGCAAAGCGTGTACAGTACGACTCCGTTTACGGGTATTCGGTTAATACAGGCTCTGTTAAATTAAGTCATAAACTGTTCCTGTTTGTCCCGCCGGTCTTCGAATGAAGCCCCCGCCTATCAGACCGCCCTCTTCGACGTCAACATTCTATATTTAATACTGTGTTTTCAACAAAAACGGCTGACGCTATATATAAGCGTCATTTATAATGGCGCTATATATTTGATTGACTGATTGCTTCATATAAAGGAGAGAATCGGAATTACGCAATAGTTGTTTTGTGTCAAAACTTTGTAGTCTTTTGAAATTGTTTATGATGGAGAGCAGATTTTTTGAAAGACTGTGTACACTGTACAGTATCTATAGTGTGCGGTTTGAAATGGCTGAGAACTGTCGCATTTCGAGCGCTGTAGAATAAAATTGAGAAGGAGAGTATTGACAATCCTTGCACCACTTTATGCAATGATGAAGGAACATCAAGAAAATCCTATTCTAATTCGAGTGTTTCATCAATCCGCTGAAAGTTTTGCATATCTAAGCAGCTACTGTAACAATAATCCTTCCACTGGTTAAAATTATTATTATTATTATTATTATTATTATTATTATTATTATTATTATTATTATTATTATTATTATTATTATTATTATTATTACTACTACTACTACTACTGCTGCTACTACTACTACTACTACTACTACTACTACTACTACTACTACTACTACTACTACTACTGACTACTATTATTATTATTATTATTATTTTATTATTATTACTACTACTACTACTACTACTACTACTACTACTACTACTACTACTACTACTACTACTACTACTACTACTACTCCTACTACTATGACTACTATTATTATTATTATTATTATTATTATTATTATTATTATTACTACTACTACTACTACTACTACTACTACTACTACTACTACTACTACTACTACTACTACTACTACTATTATTATTATTATTATTATTATTATTATTATTATTATTATTATTATAACTGACAGCTTATATAGCGCAGTACGCATGACAGAAGGTCAAAATCAAGAACACTTTACAGCATCATCAGCGCTGGCCAATATGGCCGCCGCCGCCGCCGTCGCCGGAGTCTATCCGGGCCTCGTCGTCCGGCGCTGTCGTTAATATTGCATCAAAAGGCGTCACGTGACAAAAAGCGCGCGAAAACAATGCGCGCGAGGAAAAGACGCGTTCTATGTCCCTTTCATCGGGCGCCAAATAAATAATTTACAGTGGCAACAGCAGCAGCAGCAGCAGCGGGAGAGCGGACGAAGCCGTTCGGAGAAGAACAAAGGATGCGAACAATGGCGAGAGAGAACAGGAGAGTATGCGTCTTTGTACCCGTCTTTGTCTCTGTCCTTATGTGCGTGGGTGTGTGTGTTTTTATTTGCGTGTTTCCATGTGGTGTTTCTCTCAACCGGGATGCAAGCGCAGAGACAACTTATTCCAGGAACGTATCCCATGGAAGGATTCTATGAATGGATCCCATGAATGGATTCTGGGAATGGATCCCATGAATGGATTTTGGGAATGGATCACATGAAAGTTCAATGGATCGAATGAATAGATCCCAGTCTGTTCTTGTTTCTCTGTCTTTCCTCGAACCGCGCGAATCCAAATTGAATCCATCCATTCGTGGATATGCGTGAAGCTTTTAAGGATGACGCATGAATTACTACGCGGTGGATTTCGGTATCCAAAATACTAATCTGCAGCCGTACTTTGGATATCCAAATTCTACCAAATACATCGATTTCAAAATTCGTCAACCTTACAAAATATATCTTGAACTCCATTTCTTCGACATTTTTATCGATCCAACATAGACTGATGTCATCTGGTGGTTGCCCAGCGTCATATCCTGGATCAGACCTGGATCTTGTGTGGCTGTGAGTAGATGCTTTTCATCGGCTGGTGCCCCTGTATGCATTATGAAGCGGCGCTATAGAAGTTCTAGGATTAGATTCCATTCCGACGACATCTAAGCGTGACGGAATTAAAAACAGATATACATATACTGTATAATGTATATATATATATACATATATATATACACATATATATATATATATATATATATATATATATATATAGAGAGAGAGAGAGAGAGAGAGAGAGAGAGAGAGAGAGAGAGAGAGAGAGAGAGAGAGAGAGAGAGAGAGAGAGAGAGAGAGAGAGAGAGAGAGAGGCGTGACGCGACTAGGAATGACGCCGCGATGGAACCGACGGGATGATCACATGACGAATGACGTCATGACGCCTGATTCAGCCTCCGTCTAATTCAGCAGCAGCGGCAAAGGAGAAGGAGGAGGAGGAGGAGGAAGAAGAGGAAGAGGAGGAGTAGGAGGGGAGAAAACGACGTTACCCGCTCGCTCTCTGAGCGGACGAGCCTCCTCTGCTCCTGCGAAGGAAAAGAAGACAACGATGGAGGAGGAGGAGCAGGAGCAGGAGGAGGAGGAGGGGAAAGGGAGGGGGAGAGAAGAAGAAAAGTGTTTTGAAATTACGGGGACCGGATATAAATTACAACGCAGGACCGGAGACGAAAGGGAAAGTGACGACCGCGACGCCAATTTCTATAGCGCCACATCGCGATCCATTTCCGCAAAAGCCGAGAAGAAGGAAGAGGGGGATGGGTGGGGTGAGGGCTTGGGGTGTGGCCGGGCAATTTCTGGGTTGGCTGGGGAGGGGGCGTGGAGGGGAAGAGGGCGAGGCGAACATATACCCCACCCACCCCCCAATCGCTACCCGGTTTCCTTCTCGGTTTTTCCTGTTTTGAGAAAGTGGTTGATGTGGAGGATGGAAAGTGGGGTGAAGATGGGATGGAGAGAGGAGGGGGAGGCAGGGGAGCGGGTGGGGGGAGGAGGGTAAATTTGGTTTTGATGATGGAAATAAATTGGTCTGTTTTCTTCTCATCAGATGAGATGTTTTCCAGTCAAGAGGTTGTTGCTCCGTTTCAGGAGAACATAAATAGCGAGAGATGGATGGATGAATGGATGGATGAATGGATAGATGAATGGATAGATGAATGGACAGATGAATGGATAGATGTATACATGAATGGATAGATGGATAGATGAATGGATAGATAGATGGATGGATGGATGAATGGATAGCTAACTGGATAGATAAACACGTAGCTAAATGGATTGCTGATTGGATGAATAAGTGGACAAATAGATGGATGGATGAATGGATGAGCAAATGGATAGATAAACGGAGAGAGATGAATGGATAGATATCCTATTTGTCCCATGCATGTAGGCCTATGTATGCATGTCTTCAATTTCTACACTAATCTTCGATCTAATCGTTTCTGTATTCTTTATAACCGCCATTCTACGGGCTTTTGTGTTTTTTTCCATCCGCTCATTTTCGCCGTCGCTCCAGAACGGCAGAAGCAGCAGCCGCGCATGCGCGTAAACGACGACCGGAAATGACGTCGACGCGACTCAGAGGAATTTATATAGCGCCGCCGTTAGTCGTTATCCTCCATTAAAACCTGATGAGGCTTCATTGGTCGAAATTCTGCCCATCCTTCAATTACGTCTGGCGCTGGGCGGGGGCCCCCGGGGCCCGTAGGAGGCCCAGGGGCCCCGAGGCTCCCAGCCACGGTCCCTCAAGGCACGTTCACACATCCTGTCTCTCGGTCGGAACAACAGTCTCTCATGGACCGCTCACACACTGGCAGAGGGGCTGAAGGTCGACGCAGATAGGCGATATGATATAGGCAGACAAGAACAGAGGCAGATAGATAGACAGAGTGAGAGAGAGAGAGAGAGAGAGGGAGAGAGATAGGCAGACAGACAGACAGGGACAGAGATCGAGACAAAGAGACAAAGACAGAGACAGAGACACCATAAAAGAAAAAGTCCAACATATAGAAGGATTCATTTGCGCGCCGACATTTGGCTTGTCGTGTGACGTCACTCACACGTCATTCTGGCGCCGGTCGTCGTTACGTCATCCGACCGAAAACGAGCTGCTGCGATCGACGCCGGAAGCGGAAGTGGAGAGGAGGAGGAGGAGGAAGAAGGAGAGGGAAAGGAGAGAGAGAGAGAGAGAGAGAGAGAGAGAGGGAGTCAATTCGTACAAAGAAACTGTTTTTCTTTATAGTTGCTTCGTTCGTCCTTCGGTCCTTCCTCGGATTCCGGAAGCGGACCCTTTATATCCGGGCATTCTCGAGCACACCACGATCCGGCCCGTGGATGGGATGGAGCGGTCCCCCACCATCATCGATCCTCCCTTTCCCCCTCCACGCCCCCCCCCATCATCGATCCTCCCCTTTCCCCCTCCACGCCCCCCCGGGTGGGGGGCGTGGAGGGGGAAAGAGGAGGCTCGATGATGGTGGGGGTTGGGGGCTGGGGGGGTTGGGGGGTAGAGGAAACAACGCTGGAGTGTCGGGCTGCGTCGACCTTTTTTGGGTTGATTCGGTTCTGTTGATTCATCGAGATCCAGTTTTCTCTCCGTCATGTGACCTTCGTCAATAAGGGGCCCGGACCAATGCTCCGGTCCGGAGGCCGACAACCGGCCCGGAAATCGACCAATCGCTGTGGTGCATTTAGCACAAACACTTGCCCTTGATTTGTACGATTTGATACAGTAGAACCTTGTTAAAACGTACTTAGTAGGTCTGTAGCACTTTGGTCCATATCATGAGATCCGAGGTACGTTATATTTAATTGCTAAAATAAATTAACGATTAATCGATTAATTAATCTTTAATTTCCGCAGCTCTACTAATCAAACGGGTATACGTTATAACGAAGTTCTGCTGTACGAAACAGAGATTGGACAGGTCAGACGTTCCAACCTCCGGGCTATTAACTCGGTTCAGGCCCGTTGCTTACGACGATAACGCCATGCAATTGACCCCGACTGTACTCGCCGTATCAACATGTATTAAATTTTCATCAGTGGAGGCGGCCAAGCGGGGGGGGGGCGGGGAAGGGAGGCTAGCGTCGCGTCCCATGAATTCTGACCCCTCCCACCCGTGGGGTCATGGGTGCGTTTTTGCGCAAATCGAACGGCTACAAAATACAAATACCTCGAAGTTATAAGAGGAGAAATAGGTCTATTTCTTTACGGGGACGCGGTTTTTTCTCGTAGAAGGAGTTTAGATTTGATCAGCGCTTAACCCCTTAACTGGGGATCCTGGATATATCCGTCCATTTTACATTGAGTTACAGTTAAATACACGGTTAAGGGGTTAATGAAGAAATCTGAAAATTGAGTTTTATAAGATCTGTGGGAAAAACTTCCCAGAACAGCAGAACATTCCAGGCGAACGCACTGATTTTACCTAGACGTCTGCAAATGTGTAAATATTAGGAAGAACTCCCTTTGAAAACGATAGGACAACGTTTGGTCGTTGTCTTCTTCCTTAGGTGCTGTGTATTTCTACGTTAGCAGCCATGGATTTCCACTCCCTTTGTCCGATCTTTGCATCCTCTTATTAATTCGATGTTGTTCTTTACTCCCTCAATTCCTTCTCGTAGGCAGTCTATATATAGGTGTTTATCTGCCTTCCTCTTGGTCTTTTTCCCTCCACTTTTCCAGTTATTGCCAAATGCTCCAGGCCTTCCTTCCTCATTATGTGTCAAAAGAAGGAAAGCTGTCTTTTTAATGGTTACCATCAGAATTCTTTCTTTTCTAATTTCATTCAAGATCTCTTCATTGGTTTTCTTTTCCGTTCGTGAAATCTTCAGCATACTTCGCAGGTAGGAAGATAGATAGATAGAGAGAGAGAGATAGAAAGAGAGACAGACGGACAGACAGACAGACAGACAGAACTAGGAGGTGGTGGTAGTGATGATGATGATGAAGAGATTGAATTGATTGCAAAGATGTCGTGTCCTCACTCCTCAGCACTCCTTCTGTTCGTATATAATCGATGCAACGAGTGAAAGTGATGTGTGATTCAATTAGCTTCGTTTGCAGAGGATGCGTTTGCCCTCGTCGTCGTCATCCTCCTCCTCCTCCTCCTCCTCCTCCTCCTCCTCCTCATCATCATCATCATCGTCATTGTCATCATCATCATCACTACCACCAACCACAAGCAGTAGAGTAAGCGCTTCGTTCGGAGGAGCAACTGGAGACGGTGGAAGAACGTGTAGCTGCTGAGTGTTCTACGCGGAAGTTGCAGTAGTCCAGATGGGCGGATGGCGCCTACTACCTCTCTCTCCCCCCCCCCACTACTCACCGGTTTTGGACGAATCTCACGACCGACGATCCAGATCAGAATAGGGGGCCCAGAACGCCCCTCCCCCTCCCGGTGCCCCTCTCCCGTGGCTGCGCCAATGTCATGGGCTCTTTAGTTTAACCCCTTAACTGGGGACCCCGGATATATCCGTCCATTTACATTGAGTTACAGTTAAATACCCAGTTAAGGGGTTAAGAGAGGACAGGATACGAGAACGGGGAAGCAATCACACGACATGACCATGTCGTACGTGACGAGGCTAAACACAGTAAATGACATAATCTACCTTAATCTACCTTTATGTCACCGTTGAAATCCAAATGCAAATCGTCAAATTTATTACTGCACCAAAAATTCACCTTAATACCAATTCAGACCCCACCCCTACCCCTACCCCTTCCCCACTCCCACCCCTAAAGGACCAAAGATAACAGGAGACAACAGTGCGAACAACAGACCGTCTTATCAATGCATGGTCTGCGTTGTCCTTAATCTACGTTGATTCTTTTCAACTGACAACTACGATCCAATATAAGGACGTGTGGCTTACGACGGTCTTACTATCACATTACGGGATCGAGTGCAGGAAAGACCACGATAATCGACAGACGAGAGGGCAAATCGCATCGCGTACGAAGATAAGAATGATTACTGCAATCAGTGCGGCGCGTTCCGGCATCTACCGGATTCCACTCGTCAAAATCTGGTAGAATCGTGCATTAGGCAAACCGAGATTTCAGTATTTTTATTAGTATTTCCGGGGATCAGTGAGATGGAACAGCGTTGAGGTTTATGGCGACAGCTGCAGAGGTTAATGGCGGTCACTTTGATGACGCAATTTGCCGCAAGGTGGACAATACGTGACGCACAACTCCAGGGGTGACATTGTGGATATTACGTTATTATTATTATTATTATTATTATTTATTATTATTATTATTATTATTATTATTATTATTATTATTATTATTATTATTACTACTACTACTACTACTACTACTACTACTACTACTACTACTACTACTACTACTACTACTACTACTACTACTACTATAATTATTATTGTTATTATTGCCATGCATTATAAACGAATAGGCAGAAACTGAGAGATGATCGCAAAAGTTGAAAAGCGCGGCTTGACCTGGTTCTAATTCTATTTGGATTTGGTGCGTCATCGGCTGATGCCCTGGGCATTATGATAGTGGCGCTACAGAAGTCTATTGATTGATTGATGATGGTTGTTGTTGTTGTTACAGAGGAGTATTGTACTTCTGAGAAGTTCACGGCCAAGTGTCGCTGGGATGCCATCGTCCTGGTCCGTCGCGCCGTCTACGGTCGCCTGAGGGCGGGACGGTGCATAACGTCCGACTACGGGAACACGATGGGCTGCTACTCTGACGTCACGCCCTACCTGGACGACTACTGCTCAGGTAGACACAATTGCTCGATGCTCGTCGCCACCATCGACTCCATTGCTCAGCCGTGCGCCAAGGACTTCAAGTCCTACCTGGAAGTGACCTACGAGTGCGTCAAAGGTACGTTGCCAAGGCCACTCCACGTTGCCACGGCAACGGACGGGGTTGTGGGCGGCTGGGGTTCGAAAGAATCGCAAGGGAATTTCTGGTGGGGGGTGTGCAGCACGTAAGTAAGTAAACTCCGGCGGGTTTATGTGGCGCTTTCTGGGCATTGTAGGGCACTATATTTCTGCGATGGTTGTTCTACTACTACTACTACTACTACTACTACTACTACTACTACTACTACTACTACTACTACTACTACTACTACTACTACTACTACTACTACTACTACTACTACTACTACTACTACTATTATTATTATTATTATTATTGTTATACCTATTATTATTATTATTATTAATATTTCTACTATTACTACAACTATTACTACTACTATTATTACTACTACTACTACAACAACTATTACTACTACAACTATTACTACTACTACTATTATTATTTTTACTACTACTACTACTACAACTATTACTACTACTACTATTATTACTACTACTACTACAACTATTACTACTACTATTATTATTATTTTTACTACTGCTACTACTACTACAACTATTACTACTGCCACTATTATTATTATTATTACTACTACTACTATTATTATTATTATTACTGCTACTACTAATAGTATTATTATTACTACTACTACTACTAGTATTATTACTGCTACTACTAATAGTATTATTATTACTACTACTACTATTACTACTACTACTACTACTACTACTACTACTACTACTACTACTACTACTACTACTACTACTACTACTACTACTAGTATAGATGCTGCTTCAATTATTTCCTGTAGTCACTATGCATTTGACGGTGTTCAGTGTGACTTAGTGCTATAATTGCCAGGTGAGGCAGGTAACAGGGCGTTGTGTACCTGAGTCTATTGTCATGATTCCAATTTGCGTGCAATTGATTCATCGCCTCTAAGGCTTCGTTTTACCGTCGAAATAAAGAAGGCGCTACATAAATCGAGACAATTATTAGGCCTATTCTATGGCGAATATGAAATCGAGATCGAGGCGATGACGTAGTTTGTGTCGTCTGCAGCTTCGTTCGTCGACGACTGTCACCATGGCAACGTCACCTACCTGACGGACAGGTTCGGCTACCTGGCGCTGTTCGCCCGACCGGAAACGTCGACTTCCGGTCGCGTGACCTCCACGCAGGGGTCACCGAGGCGCGACTGTTCGTGGGTGGTCGTGGTCAGTTCCGGTCAGAAGATCAACGTCACGTGGCAGGTGTCGTCTGCGTCCACCCTCGTCCACGAGACCGTCGATGTGGACGGCGGGCAGGGGCCGGACGGGGGCGGAGTCGGGGGCGGAGCCGTGGGATGGGCGGGTTCGGGGGCGGCGCTGCACCTGGGCCAGGTGAGACGCTGTCCGTTCTCGTTGCGGTTCTTGGAGGAGGAAAGGTCGATCGAGTACGTGCACCGGACCTGTAGGTCAAGGTCGCTGGAACCGAAGGTCATCTACCTGTCGAAAGGTAATCGGCTGGAGATCCAGACTGTGCAACAACAACAACAACAACAACAACAGGGACTCGCCCCCTCCTCTTCCTCCTCCTCCTCCTCCTCCTCCTCCTCCAAAGCACATCGTTCACACTCACCACCGTCTCCCTCTTCTTCTTCCTCTTCCTCTTCGGGTACTGATGCTGAGGTCGCTCATGCCTGGAAACCATACGTGCTTCAGTATCGAGGTAAGTTATAATAATAATAATAATAATAATAATAATAATAATAATAATAATAATAATAATAATAATAATAATGACGGTTGCCGTGGAAACCGCGGTGCTATCTATCTCAGTATCTAACTTTAATCTATATTCGATCGACGCGCCTAGTAATGACGTCATCATAGATATTACAGCGCTAAGTGTAACCTTGGAAATTATGACGTCATCTTAGATTCTTTCTGTGCCAAAAGCAATATCGGAAACTGTGACGTCATCATCGATATCGCAGCGCTAATTGTAATCTCGATAATTGTGACGTCATCTTAGATGTAACATCGACAACTGCGCTAATTGCAACTTAGGTAAATATGACGTCATCATCGATCTCGCTGAGCCATTTGTATTATTATTATTATTATTATTATTATTGTTATTATTATTATTATTATTATTATTATTATTATTATTATTATTATTATTATTATTACTACTACTATTAAACTGACAATTTCTTGTGCGCCATATTACCAAAATGCCAAGAGCAAGGGCACATTACAGAGTCCAGTAAAAATAAATAAACATAACAGTCATCAACAGAAAATTAATGGAAAGCAATCTAAGACAGAAGAGAATAAGATTTTCTAAACAAATAAGTCTTAAGATTTTTCTTAAAGGGTCGTTCCATGTCTTTGGCCCTGACACTGTAAATGACCTGGAACTGAGTGATGTCTTACAGTGAGGTATCTTCATAAGACTTTGAGCATCGGACCACAGGGACAGTTGCAACGTTACGAAATACTCCTGAAGGTAATCTGGAGTAATCTGGTAATCTTGTAATCTCGATAATTGTGACGTCATGACCGCAGTCCGTATTACATCGGCAATGACCTTCGCAAGTATGACGTCATTCGAGATGATCTTGCTAGGCCGACGATCGTAATCTATTGTAATGTCCGTTATCATGACGTCACTGCATGCGGCTCCTGTAGATTTCCAATAAACGTGACGTCACACTCGCCTCTTCCGTCGATCTCTTGTAATAATATAACTGTGACGTCACTGCGTGCTTTGTTTCTTCGAGTGTTCGGATGTGCTGACGTCATCCTACCGCCCGGCGCCACCGAATCGCGTCACGGTGACGACGTCGCCGTCATCTGCAAGGAGTCATTGGAAGTCTTCTACGTCACGTGTCAGGATGACGCCTGGGTGGGGGAGATCGGAAACTGTACGACGCCAGGTTTGTTCCCCCCGCCCACCACCCCCGCTCCTCGGAATATTTGTAGTCCAAAGGTAGATAAAAAGAGACATAGAGAGAGAGAGAGAGAGAGAGAGAGAGAGAGAGAGAGAGAGAGAGAGAGAGAGAGAGAGAGAGAGACTGAGAGAGAGAGAGAGACTGAGAGAGACTGAGAGAGACTGAGAGAGAGAGAGAGAGAGAGAGAGAGAGAGAGAGAGAGAGAGACTGAGAGAGACTGAGAGAGAGAGAGAGAGAGAGAGAGAGAGAGAGAGAGAGACAGAGAGAGACAGACAGAGAGATAGAGAGAGAGACTGAGAGAGAGAGAGAAAGAGAGAGAGACTGAGAGATAGAGAGAGAGAGAGGAAGAGAGGAAATGAGAGACGGGGAGAAAGAGAGAGACAGACAGACAGACTGTCAGACAGAGATAGAGACGAGGCAACGACAGGGGCAGAGACAGAGAGAGACAGGCAGACAGAGAGAGAGAAAGAGACAGACAGAGGGAGCGAGGAAATGAGAGAGGGGGATAGAGAGACTGAGGGTGATATGCCTACCCTTGGATTGACAATGGTTGAAATTGACGAGTTATGACTAATTATCTGGCGCTATATCAGTTTTAAATCGAATGACAATAAAACCTAATGTAAAATATAACACATAAAATCGATTTAAAGTCATCTACGTTGAATAATTTAAATTCATTATTTCTGTGGCCCCAATGGGGTGAAATCTTGGGCCCTCGATCATTAAGACGCCGTGGGGTTATTACACTGACCCCCTTTCTTTTTTTCTCTCTCTCTCTCTTATGTAGCGCCGCAACAACGATGTTGTCAGTCACAAAAGGTCCGTTTTACATCACCGGAATTTATGGACGACCCCCCAGATAAACTACGGTGACCGAGAACGGCACGGCGACGTTACTGCCACTCTGACTGATTTCTACGGTGGCCGCCGGCGGCCCGCGGCAATTATGATAACGATTTTCTTACTTACTGTCGAATTCGAGGGAGTCCTCGTTCTCTTGCCCCAGGGTTCGGTCGGGGATGCTGATTATCTTTTACCCCGATGTCTGTGGGATAGATTTACGTCACGTGACCTACTCATAATTGCGCCGCCGCTCCCGTTGTTCGCTAGGTGGCGCTCAATGACCATACGTCACGTCCCGGTCACGTTTGGCGGGTGACGAGCGCCATTGGCAGAAACTGCGCCGTTGTTAAAAGAGCAGTTTCCACTTTCACGCGGCCTCGTTTTCGCCCGCCCCGGCCAGCCTCGTTTTCACGCAGCCTCGTTTCCAGGGCGAGACTTTTCTGCGGCGAAAACACATGGGACTTCTTTCGGTGGCGATTTCAATTTGACTGACTTGACTGACTGACTGACTGACTGACTGACTGACTGAAAGAAAGAAAAATGAATGACTAAAAGACTGACTGATTGACTGACTAAAAGACTGACTGACTGACTGAATGGTTGAATGAATGAGTGAATGACTGCTTGATTGACTGACTGTGACAGACTGACTAAAAGACTGAATGAATGAATGAATGATTGATTGATTTTCTTACTATTTTACCAACAGTGTTTTGTCTCATCCTATTTATAGTCTTGAAAAAATTAATTTTAGCGTCAAGTCTCCCAGGAGTCTATAAGTCAATGCCAAATCCAGACAACGACTTCAAAAGCGGTAAGAAAATTACCTAGCGACCATATATATATATATATATATATATATATATATATATATATATATATATATATATATAATATATATATATATATATATATATATATACGCGTGTCCTTCTGAACTTTGAACTTTAACTTTAACCTTTAACTCTCCTGTAAATTTGTGTAACATTTATTTGTGAAATGTGTCCAAAATAGCCAAAATAGTGAGCAATACTTCTTTCCTCTTCCTTCCTCCTTTCCTTTCGTCTTTCTTCCTCCTTCTTTCACTTTTCCCTTTTCCACTTTGACGGTCGTTTCCAGTTTTCCACGACCCGACCAATCGGTAACTCATGACCCGACCCGCTGGAATTTAATTTTCCGTCCATCTATTCCACTGGCACGGTGGAAAAACATGGAAATGGGCCAAATGGCAGAACTCAATGCACGCTGGAACAGATGGAACGAGTAACCAGGACACTGGAAAAGGGTAGAAGGTCGATGCTCTTCCTCACCAACCCTCCTCCTTTGTCCCACCCTCTGTCTGCCTGTCCAGTGGCGTAGCCAAGGGGGAGGGGTAACCCCCCCCCATTGGCTGGCGTAAAAATATTTTGAATGAGTTTCCATGCATTTTAAATTTTTTGACGCGACTTGGGGGGGGGTCAAAACCCCCTCTTGGGTATAAAATATAACGGCGTTTAAGAGGCGAGGACCTTTTTGCTTGTCAAGATTTTTCCAAAGTTGGTGTTGGTCACGATCAGAAACCAAAATCCAACACCCCTTTTCCGGAAATCCTGGCTACGCCACTGTTCCTGTCTGTCTGTCTGTCTTTCTATCTCTCAGTTTGTTTCAAACCTAATAACCGTACAAAAGTTTGCAATTTCGCAGCTTTTCTTTAATAATTAAATGCTGGATCGATGTACAGTAGAACTTCGATATAACGCATACTCGATTAAAACGCGTACCGCAATGTACGGTCCAGTGTGATGCGCTACCGTATTGGATATAACGTACTTCGGATATAGCGTACTCAGCATTACAGACTCGTTATAACGAAGTTCTACTGTATTAATTTAGAATTAGCCTGTTTGTTCGTTTGAAGCGACACTGACTATCTTACTTGCTTGAGTAAGACGTGGGCTTCTGTGATTGGTCGGTTGTTGTAGGCGTCCTATTGGCCGTTGCCATTGGAGTCGTTCTGGGAATGGTCATTGGTTGTCTCATGCTCGTCTTCATATTCGTCTACAGAAAAGAGTAACTATTGATATAATCAGTCGGATTATACTAAACAGTTGATTGATTTATTGATTGACTGACTGATTGATTGATTGAATTCGTCCGCCCGTCCGTTCATTCATTCAGTAAGTTAGTTAGTCAGTCAGTTAAACACATCAGATGGATTCGTGTAAAATACAGTAAAACTTCGTTGTAATGTGTTCTCGGTTATTACTTACCGCGATGTACGGGTCCCTCGTGATGTGCTACCGCATTGGAGGTTATTGGATATAATGTACCGGTACCTCAGATATATCGTACTCAATTACACAGCACACCAGCTAAGTACGTTATAACGAAGTTCTACTGTACCTAGGGCCCCTAGAGCCCCGCGATACAGGGAGGCCCCGGCGGGGGGGGGGAGATAAAATGGTCTTCACTGCTTTTGGTGCTTGATTCTCTGATTTTCTCCTCGAAAATTATGACCAGCAAAAGAATTGCCTATATGGGGCCCCAAAAACTCTTGAAACGGCAATGATTGTGGCTGGTTGATTGACTTACTGAGTGATTGCTTGATTGACCGATTGATTGACGGATTCTTACGTTCGTTTTTTAGTAGATAGGTAAGTAAGTAAGTCGGTCGGTCAGTCAATCAGTAAGTAAGTAAGCCATTCAGTAGATATTGATTTCATAGTCATTCTGAAACGATTAGATATTTTAGCGCAGCTCAAGTATAGTCGTAATCTATGTATTTATTTGCGGATGACTGTTGTTGGGTGGATGGATGGATGGATGGAAGGGAAGGGAGGGGCGAACGAACGAATGAAAGGAATGTCGGAATCGGTCAAGTGAATGACGGTCGCTGACGTCACTGAGTGACAGAACGCCCGTCGGACGAATGAACGAGTGACGGCGTCACGGATCCCAAGGGATGTCGTCTCGCCACCGTCTTCTTCTTCTCCATCTCCTTCATCTCCTCCTCCTCCTCCTCCGCCTCCTACGCCACTTTCTCTACCACTTTCTCCTCTCTTTCTCCGTCACTGGGGTGGAGGGTGGGTGGGTGTGGGGAGGGGTGATCCGTGAATAGGAATTCCACTCATCCGGAACTTGGATTCGTCTTTCCGTTAATTAACAGACCCTCTTCCTCTTCCCCATCCTCCTCCTCCTCCTCCTCTTCTTCTTTCTCCTCCTCCTCATTCTCCTCCTCCTCCTCCTCCTCCTCCTCCTCTCTCTTCTCGCCGATTAATTAGATGTCTGCATCCGATGATAAAAACCGTCGACTTAAGACGCTCATCGGGGAAAACCGCATCGGATGCCCTGTCTGATGGCCAATGGTTTTGAGAGTTCCCCTCTGGGGTGCGGGGGGGGGGGGTTCATTTGCCGCCGCTTTCCACCCGGTGCGCTTTGCTCGTTATCACGCCGACGCCAGACGTTCGCCGAGGACTGGATATGCCACGATGGAAATCACGTGACCACGAAACGGCGGCGGCGGCGGCGGCGATGATGATGATGATGATGATGATTGCCGTTATTTTTGCTGCTGCTGATTATGACGACGACAAGCACTTTGATTACGATAATTATTGTTGTTGTTGTTGTTGCTGTTACTGATTGGAAGAAGGAGAGGAAGAAGGGGGGTAACGGTGTGCTGTATTGTCAGTATCCTAATTACACAGGCTTGCATTTTTTACCTTTTTGAAAATTGTTTTAATTTCAAAGGCTGAACTGTATGTAGCTTAATGTGCTAATTTCATAAATGAAAACCTTTTTCCTCCATCACGTAAGAATTTCTAACAAAACACGAAATGAAATTAATACGATAAGCTAAAACATTAGCATATACATTAGCAGTACAAGCGTATGTACTTGATCTTGGTCTTTAGGTTTTTAGGGTTTTTAGCTTTTAGGGTTTTTAGGGTTTTTGGGTTTTTATGGTTTTTAGGGTTTTTAGGTTATTGGGTTTTTAGGGTTTTTAGGGTTTTAAGGCTTTTTAG
Organism: Metaphire vulgaris; assembly: GCA_018105865.1. Taxonomy (NCBI): domain Eukaryota; kingdom Metazoa; phylum Annelida; class Clitellata; order Crassiclitellata; family Megascolecidae; genus Metaphire; species Metaphire vulgaris. Next base: position 1,184,274 of record CM030854.1, read on the forward strand.
CTTTTAGGGTTTTGAGAGTTTTTGGGTTTTTAGGGTTTTTAGAGTGTTCAGGTTTTTAGGGTTTTTAGGTTTTTAGAGTTTTTAAGTTTTTTGGGTTTTTAGGTTTTTAGAGAGTTTCGGTTTTTATGGTTTTTATGGTTTTTAGGGTTTTTAGGTTATTTGGGTTTTTAGGCTTTTAGGGTTTTTAGCTTTTAGGGTTTTTAGGGTTTTTGGGTTTCCCAATTAAGCCTGGTGCAAGAAATTCTTCATTTAATAGAACAAATATTGGTTTTAGGTGAAACCGGTGGGTGATGGAATTTTTTACTTATTTTTCCTTATTTCAGCTACCAAATTTACATAAGAATCAACATTTCGTTTTGAAACAATTTTTCCATCGCAGGCCTGTGTTACAGTCGTTGCACTGCTGTTGTTGTTGTTGTCGTTGACGACAACGAAGTCTTTTATCATCGCTTTGTTGTTGTCGTTTTTTGCTTCAGTCGCCGCCGCCATTGTCGTCGTCGTCATCACCAACATCACGACCATCATCGTCATCATCACGGGCCTTGTTCCGTACCAGAGTCTACGTACTCGGACAGCGGCGGGTACGGATCGCCTCGACCGTACCGTACCAGCAGTACCAGTACCGGCTACAAGTACCGCTCGTTCTTCTGTCCTCCTCCTCCTCCCCCCATGACGGCGGCGGCGGTGGGGGCGGCGGTGGGGGCGGAGGGCCCCGGGACCCCGCCGCCGGGGGTCCCGTGCCCCGACTGCGCCGTCCACCACCAGCGCTGGGCGGTCCAGGTCCCCTTTTCCTCCTCATCCTCCTCCTCCTCGTCGTCGCCCGACGACTCCCAGGGAGAGATTCGGACGAGGACTGCCGCCGACCCGGGTGCGATCAGGACTCGGGCGTCGGGAGTCGTCTGCCTCGAGATGGCCGACGACCCTCACCCGGTCGTTCCCACCGCCCTCCCCCTCCCTCCTTTGACGGAGAGGGCGGAGGAGGGGGAGGTGGCGAAGGGCCGGAGGAGGAGGAGGAGGAGGAGAGGAAATCTACCGAATGTCATCATGCACAACACGATTGAACTGTTGCTCGATAAGGAGGAGGAGGAGGAGGAGGAGGAGGAGGAGGAGGAGGAGGAGGGGGGAGGAGGGGAGGGGGGAGGAGGTCGATACGGACGTCTGAGTGCAACGACGGACAACCGTTTGGGCAACGCGAGGAGCAACAACGGAGTCGAAAGCAACGGATGCAACAGAGAGAGAGACAACGCAACTGTTGTTGTCTTTTATGCAAATCGACGTCTTCTGCTGTTCGAATTGACTTCTGTGGCGCCACTTCGTGAATGTCTGGTCATCATTCATTCATTCATTCGTTCATTCATTCATTCATTCGTTCGGGTTGTTGCTCTCCGCCACCTCATGGATACACTGACCTTTGCCCCCCCTCCCCCCGACAATCCACCTTGCCTGTAGCCGTTTCAAGAAAGATTAAGCGCATAAGAATAAGCAGCTACTACTGTACTATTTTCAAAAGCGCCTTAACCCCTTAACCGTGTATTTAACTTTAACTGTAACTCAATGTAAAATGGACGAATATATCCGGGGTCCCCAGTTAAGGGGTTAATATAGGACAAACCTAGAGCCACGAGATTTTTTACTTATTAACCCCTTAACGGTGTATTTAACTGTAACTCAATGTAAAATGGACGGATATATCCGGTATCCCCAGTTAATTTTTAATCCCCGGTTAATTATCTTTGTGCATTACAAATTAAGAAAAGTTGCAGATCTTCCAAATATGCCGGTTTCTATTGACACGCCCTGTTACCTGTATAAATGCCTAGTCTAATATCCCATCGTTCTTAAGTTCAGGGTGCTATTTGTGACCTGGAGCAGTGGGGGGGGGTATGTTGAGCTTGAGGGGGATGTAGTTGCTGGGGAAGTGTAGCAGTGGGGGATGTAGTGGTGGGGGATGTAGCAGTAAGGGGATGTAGTTGGGCAGTGGGGGGGGGGATCCCCTCCATCCCCTACAAATCGCGCCCTGCTTAAGTTAATAAATAACTTTTTATATTATGCATTCGCACTAGGCCTACTGTATTAGCGGATGTTGTCTTATATTCCAATTTGTTACAACTTCAAACAACCGCTCAGGCAGAAGGCTGGTTGAAATTACACACATTAGATTTGAACACAATTATTAATTTTACCTGATTTTACCATAAGGCACAAAACATTGGGGGAGGGGGATAATTGATACTCTGTCCCCTCCGACTAATTATTGGGGTGGGCCGTCCCCCCGTGTTTTACGCCCATGCGGGCAGGCAAAGGGTCAGGAGAATGTTATTTATACACACGCTTGCAGTCGTTAAAACACTTATCTTGTTTTTCTTAGCTGTAACGCCCTAAGTTCGCCCTACGACTTGTAACTACTAAAGTAAGTAAAGTAAAGTTAAAAGTTGGTGGATTTCTATAGCGCCTTGGAAGCAGCACAACAGTAGCTGCTTATTCTTAGGCGCTCAGCCTTTCCTAAAATAGCTATGGGGAAGGTTGGCCTATATTATCAACCAGGCAATCGTCAACATCCGAAGGGCAGTGAGGCTAGGTTGTTACAGCTATGGAGGAAATGAAAACGCACGGTTAGGCCCTTAAGGCTTTTACCGTACGCCCACCATGCGCATATTACCATCGGAAATAACATACGTATAATTAAAATGTGGTCGAATCTTGTTGGGTTGAGTGAAGGCCACTCTACGCCATGCAATTTCCGATGAACCCGCCAATAACTAGCATCAGTGTACCAGGGCAACCCCCCCACCGAATCCGCCAACTGAAAAAATGCTTCAACCTTTCTCACAACCTGTTAAGTTGTAAGTGCCTTACAATTTGCTCTTGTAAAGCGTCTTGCCCTCCGTAAAACACCGGATGCCTAGGTTTACGATCACCCAAATGGTCCAACGACCCAACGACTGTAGCCTACGTTCCCGGAACGTTACACTTAAAGGAGAAGCCGGAACCATCTGACGACATCACTGGCCGAATGGATCAACGCGTAGAAATTGCGAAGATTTCTCTATAGTGGTATCCAGTGTTTACCAACAAAGTCCGATTGCTCCGCCCACTGGTGGGCAGAAACCATAGAAACCATATTGTCGTCTATTAATAGACGCCAATGGCAGAAGCAGATTTCTAACTGGTGGGCATAGATCAGTGACCATAGAGATTGCTATAGATACTCCTATTGGCGCGTAATTCTTACGCTCTTATCGGTCAGGCGAAATACCGCTCAGGATGCCGTCATCAACAAATGAATTATTATTATTATTATTATTATTATTATTATTATTATTATTATTATTATTATTATTATTATTATTATTATTATTATTATTATTATTATTATTATTATTATTATTATTATTATTATTATTATTATTATTATTATTATTATTTTATTTATTTAGACTAGTGTAGGGCCCTATAAGTCCACATTGTCTTCGTTCCTTCACGAACTGAAGTTGAAGTGATAGGATAAATTTCTCCTTTCCAGCACTTGGACGAATAATACTAGGAGGGCGTCTGAACCCACGCAGGCTTGCTTAACGACTGAAGCCAGCTATGGGCGTGTGGGTGGAGCCTATCCGCCATATTGATTCACTCAAAACATTCGCTTCGGCCGTCCTCTTAATAGCCTTTTGTATATCCAACTTTCAATGATTCTGTTATTAAATTATAAATTATATGAAACGTATTCGATTCACCATTGGATATCACCTATCGCAAACCCAATGTTTTGAGTGAACAAATATGGCGTCCACGGTTGGCTTAAACTTACAGGCTCAGGCGTCCTCCTGGGCGTTATTCCTCCAAGCGCCAGCCTCCAGCAATGTCGACCCTGTGTCTTCCTGACTGCTGCTTGCTTTCTGGTCATCTAGGACAGGTGCTACCAGTGGCGGCTCCACCGGTGGGCCAGGGGGGGCGGCCCGTGCCCCCTATTGAGAGCCTGGCCCCCCAGTAACCCCCCCAGTTGGGACCCTATACTCAATGCTACATACATTAAACAACAAATGGTTGGCCCCCATGATTAGAAGTTGCCACCCCAACGGTCCCCCCACTTGCCAAATCCTAGAGCCGCCACTGGGCGCTACACAAACGCCGTGTTACGCTACAGTGCAAAATTGAAAGTAGAAAAAAACTATATTCTTTTGAAAGTGATATTTGTTGCCTCTTTTCATTGAAAATTTAGCACGAAATAACTTGCTGATGGATCGGCACAAAATCAAGCGTATATAGTGCCTCGTATTTTTCTAAACGAGTCCTAAACTATCGCGGTCTGTTTTTCGCTAGGTGGCGCCGCTGAGCTTTAGAATTTAAGAGGTAAGCTTAACACGTTGAGGCCTATTAAATAACTGAGACGCGGATTAAATGGATGATTTCAGTTCCTATACAAAATGCGATATAATGAGTGACAGCCGTTGATTATTCCCAAGGCCCGATCACGTTAGACGCCTACAGAGGAAAATATTTTATGCTAGAGCCACCTTTTGAACCAATTCATACGAAAAAGTGCAGGTGGTCTGTAATGTGCTCCATTTACGTAGATTTGTCAGGGACTAGTAGTTATCTCAACAATGGCGATTGGATAAAACAATCAATGTCACGGGTCAAGAATGCAAAGCAATAAAAATGGCAATTATTTGGCAAAATGGACGCTATAGCCGATATAAATTCCAGGACCTCAATAAGGACCTCAATTATCTGGTCCAAAAACGCTGACGGCATTACGTCTATGGTGATACAAGTTATTTGGGGTATTCATATTGAAGCTGAGGCGTGGGGTTTAGAGGGTGGGTCTTTTAGAAGGCCAATCGACGTTCTTCAGTAGAATGTGGCGCTTCCGATTGGTCATTTAGTCCACCTGCTGCAATAGACGGCGCGCCAATCTCAAGTGAAACCAAGACTTCTATTGTAATTAGCATGGAGCCAATTGAGCTTCTTTATTGAGGCGGCGAAACATGAGTATATTGTGGTTTTTTGAACAGGTGTTTATAGGGCAAATATTCATACATTTTCTATACAATTTGCTTGTCTTGATCGGTCACTCATTCTAGTAGCTAGAGGAAGCAGAAAAATGAATCCAAGATCCGTATAAGCTAAGATATTTGGCATTGAACTAAGGACGTTTGACGTCCCTAGCGCCCTGAGAAACCAAAATAAGGACGTCAGTTGACGTCCCTAGCGTTCAACGTGTTAAATGGATGATTTCAGAATATAATACTGGAGAGGTAAAAAAAATTATGCATTTTGACCAGGGTTATTTTTATGATTTTCAATTTCGGGGGATCGGTATTTTCTTGGGTCACCTGCCGAAAAATTCTGACAAGCAAAAGAAGGTCATCTCTGGCTCAACTTGGAGGAGGGAGTGTTGTCTCAGATTGGGGTGAGGGAGTGTAAAAATACCCCTGATTTTGACCCAGTGGTTGTGAAAATATAGACAATGAAACAGGGCGGTACTGGTTTTATTGGACTACCTTCAGTGGCGGCTGCAGGATTTTGCAAAGGGGGGGGGGCGTTGGGGTGGCAACTTCTAACCACGGAGGGCAACCATTTGTTGTTTAATGTATGTAGCATTAAGTATAGGGCCCCAACAGGAGGGGCTACTGGGGGCAGACACTCAATAGAGGGGCACGGGCCCCCTGCTCCCCCCGGTGGAACCGCCACTGACTACCTTGCAATGGTCTTCAAATACATTATTATAATTTTTATTTTCATTGTTTTTATTATTGGACCTGAAGTGAGGTACGTGAGATTCCAATCACCACTGTATCATAATTATAAATTTTAGATTCTAAGTGAAAGTTTACAAAGCGTCTGCACAGCGCCATCTAGCGAATGCGTTTCTGACTCACACCTCTACGATTGCTGCATGTGGAATGATGGGCACTTGGGCAGTGGTACGTTGGGGCAGTTTCAGGATCGGTGAGAGGGCTTGAGATTTAATTCTCCACAGTAGTTACTGGTTAAACTCCACAGGTAGTAAGATATTCCGCACGAACTAAAAATACAGGTTATAATACGATGGAAACTGTAGCCAAATTTATATAATCAGGGTGATGGTTTTCCAAGTAACTGGGTGTTGAGCTGGCTCTAATTTGAGTTTGATTTGATGTGGTGCCATCGGCTGAATCCCTGGGAATATTTGCGACGGCGCCATAGAAGTTAATTGCAGAGTGATTGTTAGTTGTGAGCTCTTGGCGGTGATCGCTACTCCGCGGTCTTTAAATGTTGGTAAACTGTTATTCTGTGCGAAGCAGTTTAAAAGGCGAAGCGGTGTGGACAGAAGTTCGATTAAAACGAAAATAAAACGAAAGTAAAACTAAAACAAAACGAAAACAAAGCGCAAAATCGTCGGCGATTTCGTTTTGGACGTTCTCAGAAGCGGTTCTAGAGCGCCTAACGGCGATTTTGATTGGAATTTTGTCATTATGCGATCGCCGATAGACTAGGCAGTTGACAGTCCTGCGTCCACTTGGATTAGCCTAAAAGGGCTACGGAGACAAGGAGGGGCAGTAGGAGTAGAGAGACGTAATTGCCCTGTAATTGACCAGAAAAATGACCAAGAAACTCGTCTATTTCACTGTCGACGGACACAGCGAACAGGCGGAATTCTCTACCGAAGATACGGCGGAGAACGTGCGAGGTAGGCATACATTGATTAGTTGATTGATTGATTGGTTGGTTGGTTGGCTGGTTGGTTGACATTATGTAATTTATGTCCATCTGACGTTTAAAGAAATTTGACATCTAGTCTTAGTGCAGACTGCCAGACTGGGTATTATAAATAGCATGACATTAAAAGTCAGCATGACAACATGAGGAGTGACATGACATTAGGCCTATACATTGATTTGATTGCAATTTAATTTGTTGTTGGTAAAGTCTCTGTTGAAAATGTCATCTTCATTTAATAAGTAATTATTTACACAGCCTGACAATATGAACAAGATGTGTAGGCCCCGTACACATTGATAACATTGTATAAACACATAATGTAAACAACATTACACATTGCACAAACAACACAACATTGTAGGCCCCTATAAACACAATGTAAACAAACTTATATTCAATATGCAATAGGTACATTATACAGTACTGCTCAAAAAATTGTGAACACACGTGGATTTCGAAGCAAACCAAAGTTTAAGGCTTGTTAAAACATTGCAATCACAACCAAGAACACCAATACTGTATTTTTTCATTAATGATATACTATTCTACGATGATACCCTGTTTGACATTGGCTTGCAGAAGGACTATTTCTACAGTACTATTCCTATTGAAACAGTAGGATATAGGTATGAAAAATTCAGAAGAGTGATGAAACGAATTATATCCACATTTTCATGTGTCCCCATCTTCATTGCATCAAACCGTACTAGATTAGTCAATATATTCTGCCCCAGTTTTATTCTAGAGCGTTCGAAATGTCACGAAAAATGGTGAGCTACAGTAGCTACAGTAGACATAGCTCACTATTTTTCGTGGCATTTCGAACGCTCTAGAATGGTGAGCTACAGTAGCAGCATCATTAATGAAAAAATGCAGCATTGATGTTCTTGGTTGTGATTGCAGTGTTCACAATTTGTTGAGCAGTACTGTAAATAAAGTATTAGATCTTCTCAAACACACACACACACACACATATCTGTTTATGAGAAGAAATGCGTATATATTGATATTAATTGCATGATAATAGTGTCTGATTGAACATTTGGCTGTTTAAAGATGATTAACTTGGCATTATTAATTACTGTACATTTAGCTTTTGAATCATTTGCAACAAATTATCTCATTGTATCTTATAACTATGATTCACTGTGCAGTTGACAATTTCACTATATGGGTCGCGTTGCTGGCTGCTGTAAAACAATACTATTTTAGGAGCGGTAAGCTAGTCACTGTTATTTTTCAGACTCAAGGTTGGGCAAAACAGTGGAGACATTTTTTGGAGTGGGGGTTAGTAGCGTGATCGAAGAGAGTACGAGAATGCGCGAGGAACTCCCTTGATGAGGATATTTCATGCTTGTCAGAGGCTTTTTACCCCGATAAAGTGGATTCCCCCCATATACTGGAACCCTGGCTGCATGACTGTCCTCAGTGTCAAGTAATTATACATGACTGAAAGTGCTGACTATTCAACAAAGTCTAGATCAGCTGAAGTGTTTGGTTGCAGGCCCATCTCATATCTCTATGAGGCCCCGGACACCTGGCGGCCTGCGGGGCCCTTGCTGTGAAGATCAGATGTTGACAAACAAAAAAATCATCTCCATACGTTTTTCAATGTTGACAAGCAAAAAGCACAATAAAAAATTTGCGCGGGGCCCCTAAGATGAGCGGGGCCCCGGGCACTGTGCCCGATTTTTAACACGTAAAGACAGGCCTGTTTGGTTGGTCTTATTGGAATAATTGTAGCCATTGGATTTTGAACAGTCGCGAAATAAGTGATTTGTCACTGATTTTGAAAACATTGAGTGAAACACTTTAGCAAAGCGCCATTTGGAGTGCCTTGACACGAGGACGCAGACGTCCGGAAATAAATGACATCGCTCGTGCACTGTCACGTCCTCTTCCTTGTCTGTGTGCTTGTCTCTCTTTGTCTGTCTCTGTCTCCTTGCCATTATCTACCTGTGTTTTCTTTCTGACAATTGTACTGCAGGTGAGGTTATAATAGTGTTCACGAGTTATAAACATTCTTTCTCAGTACTTCTGTTATGCTGAAGTGTCTATTGTAACAGGTTTCACATTTTGTAACCGATTGGTTATTCTGACTTGATTTGAGGCTGATTTTCATGGTGATTGGTTCACTTGGTGATTGGGTGCATGACTGGTTTAATCAATTAAAGACTGATTGACTGGTTTGTTTCTGATATTGACTGGTTTGTGTGTGATATTGACTGGTCTGTGTATGATATTGACTGGTTTGTGTTAGATAGTATGATATTGACTGGTTTGTGTATGGTATTGGCTGGTTTGTGTATGGGAGATGAACGTTGGTTGGTCTTCGCTGGCTGGAATTTGACCTTGTTGTATAGCATTTTATATGTGGATATTATTGTTATACCTACCGCCTGCATTATGATCAACATTGTCCCTTCATTACTATTGACATCAGAAGTTCAAATCCACATTAGTAATGTTGTATGTCAAGAGAAAAATTGTATTGTTATATATAAATATGACTGTAATGTTTCAGTTACAACCGCTTTATTTAAATGTCTCTCTCTCTTTCTGTGTCTGTCTCTTTCTGTGTGTCTGGTTTTGTCTGTTTTGTACAGATTCTGTCTGCAGGGGCGTAGCGACGGGGGGGGGGGTATATCAGTACATATACCCCCTAAAAATCAGGCTTCCTTAACATTTTAAAAGTGTTTTTTAAGATTTTCAAAGGTTTTTAAGATTTATACCTTCACCTCCTCCTCCCCACCAAATCACATTATACCCCAAAATCAAATTCCTGGCTACGCCCCTGCTGTCTGCGTGTCTTTTTTCTCTGCTCTATCATCCCGGTGGTTAGCCGCTTTTCCTTTGGGTGTCAATGCTTCGGTTGGTTTCCAGGACGTGATGAGCGATATGCTTTTTGCGTGTCTTTCTCTGCAGAGCTGTTTCGGGCAGCGGCCGAGGCGGACGGAGGCGACATCTTGAAGCTGTACAACGTTCACGGCAACCTCATCAACATCTCCCAGCGACTGGCCGCCAACACCCCCGACTCCCGCTACAGCCTCGAAGTGGTGGCGGCGCATTATACGGGTGGGAGCGCATTTCTTACAAACACTGCCCCCACCCCACTCCCACCCCCCCACCGCCCCAGCCGGACATATCGAGTGCCATGTGATTTATTTTAAATCAACGATTTTGAAGAAGATTGCTATTTTATGCTTGAACAGGCAGTGTTTTAAAATTTCTTCATCATCATCATCATCATCATTCATGTCAACATTGTCGACACAGCACCTTTGACTTTGGCCTTTGCTATGCTGCGGCGCTATAGAAGTTGCCCCATATACACACACACATCATCATCATCACTGCCACTGCTGCGATCGTCCAGGAGAGGCACTATAAGATACCTTGTTACATTATAATGATTATATTATGTTAATGTAGCTCTACATTGGTTTTTATTGGTCAAAATTAGTGGAATCAGAATTTTTTCCCAGGGCTTTTATGAAATCGATGAACTAAATACTGTCATGTTTACTGTGTATAAGAACCTGCCTCCTGTTCCATATTTCAGACGGTTGTGAATTTAGTTTGAGACGTTACTGTGCCTTAGTGTTATTCACAGTTTGCTGTATCTTTTTGTGGATGTATCGTATTGTAACTGGGTTACCATTTGCTTACTTGTAAAATAATCATGAGCTTAGTTGTTCCTATTTACAAGGAGTTTCCCCTTTTGTAATGGTGAAAATGTAGGCAAATGTGTGTAATGCTTTGATACATGTAAACTATATTGAATGCTTGGCTGAATTTCAAGGGTTGGTAAGATGAAAGTTCATAATATTGTGACCCATTTGTGATTATAGGCTTTAGACCAGTCCCTGTTGTTGTTGTTGTCGTTATTGTTGAAAGTTACCTTGAAAACAAGGCATGCTCTAAGGTGACCTTTGATAGTTTGAAAATCTGGTAGATGGGTCTCTAAAAAACCCGTTGAGACCAGTAGATCATGAAGTACACAAGCATTTCACTTTGAAGATATTTGATTAAATGATTTTAATCAAGTTTTCTGCACGAATTTATGAAATTCAAAATTATGATTGAGGGATAATGCATTTATTTAGCAAGCATCTAAATTAACAAGTATCAGCTATTCAGCTAGTAAGTAAGTACAGGTTAATACTAGAGTCCAGATACTCGTTCTCCAGGTGCTCAAGTACCTTTAAGTATTCTAAATTTGGTCAACGATCATTGTCCTTTAATTTGCATGTAGTTTGTGACCTAGTTTCACATCATGTTGATAAATAAGGACTTATTTACTAAATAAACAGCTTAATTTAATTAGATTATTTAATAAATAAGTTAATGCTCTGTGACCTAATAAAAAATAACTGCAGTTGCACTAATAATAATAATAATAGGTAATAATAATAATAATAATAATAATAATAATAATAATAATAATAATAATAATAATAATAACAAGGTTTAAAGTGGTTCAGGAGGGTCTGCCCTGTGTGAGAACCACTATATGCAGACTAAACTTTGGCTGGAAACTTGACACCAGAAAAAGATTTGGACTTTAGAAATATGGCTTGCTACAGTTCTGCTCATTATGCTACTAAAACTGCTTATTCCGGGATGATTTTGGGTCCAGCACATAGCCAATATATTATAGTAGTATAGTATGGTTTATATAGTTTTTATTTTATATTAGTGTTTTGTGTGCTTTTTAAGGCTGTCCAATTTCCATGGATATACTCTGCTTGCTATGTTTTTCCCAGGTGCAAAAGTGCCTATGCTTGATGCTGTGCATTGCAGTCTGTTTCGTTTTGATTTTTTTAATGCTTATTTTTCCCAGGTGCAACGGTCGCTGCAGAACTTGGGTTTGACGTAATGGGACTGGAAAGGCGGTGAGGAATCCGAACTCTTACAAGTTACAGCTGAGGCTGATTTACCCAGAGTTGTAATCGAACGTAATTAATTGTAATTGGTTGGCACATTCGTATAGTGCAACATCGGTAGCTTTGGCAGTGATGATGATGATGATAATGATGATGATGATGATGATGATGATGGTAACGATGGTGATGATGATGTCATCTAGTTGAGTATGAAGCATCATCATCATCGTCATCATCGTCATCATCATCATCATCATCATCATCATCATCAGTAGTATGTGCTTCAGTCATGCAGTGTTGATATTTCTATTTTGATTGCCCCCTCTTTCTCATCTGTTGTTAATTGCCATTATAATTTATTGGAATTTTTGTGGTGATGATGATGATGATGATGATGACGACGGTGGTGGTGATGATGATGACTACGATGATGATGATGATGACTGGATTTTCAGTAGTTCAGTCGTGAGCCACATTTACTTCTCAGCACTTAGACTTTAATTTTTGTAAATATGAAGTACTACTGCATGGAGTATGACTGTATGAAGTATGACTGTATGGAGTATGACTGTATGAAGTTGAAACCGGTTCTACGTTGAAAGCATAGCTTCTAGATAAATTTTCACATGGAATTGACATGTGTGTCTGTGTGTGTGTGTGTGTGTGTCGGTGTGTGTGTGTGCATAATTGATGGGCTGATATTTGCACAGACTGGATGAACTGGAAAAGAGGATTGTAGGCCAGCAGTTTGAAGCGCCAGATGTTGTCCTTGACATGGCGCGTAAACTAGACGTCATCAGGGATAAACTTGAGGTAAAATCGTCTTTGGCCAGTTCTCGCTGATTCAGGATTTCACAAGAAGATTTTTTTGTGCCATCGTAGTTTTACATTGCTTTTGTTGTAATTGGCCTTTTTGTAAGCCTTTGTCTACATTTACAGTCAGATATTTCCGGTACACCTCGAAATTGAAGTGTTCTTACTGTGCAGCTTAGTTTGAGAAAACTGTTCCTATTATATGTTCTGTTAGGCTAGAGCTAGTGTTAGGCTTAATGGTACTGATCATACCTAAGAAATGTGCTCAGTATGGGAAAATTAACCAGGTGGTTACCCGGTATTGTCCGTGGGTATTCTTTGCAAAAGGACCGCAAAATATATCAAGATATGTGCAAATGAACCCCATGCGGGGTTCCTAAAAGTGCTTGGAAATTTTGCGTCATGTCTCAGAAAAAATGGGGAAGACCTAAAGGGAGGTGTGGCCGCCACCCCGTATTGGTACGGTGTTGAACTTGAGCATTGCATATCACAGAGAAGACACAAATACATATTGGTTATGTATTGTAACTATATGTGTATGTGATTGTGAATTTATTTTTGCTCCCCGAGAAAAAATTTAAAATTATTCTTGTTTTTGCTCTGTATTATTCTTAATTGCCGAAAAGACAAATTAATTATTATTGTTGGTGTTTGATAGTTTGCTGCTGTGTATTTTAAAATAATTTTCACGCATATCAATATTGGTGTCGATGGAGAAAGCTACGTTTTTGACCACGGTTAGGCTGCTTTTTCTTGGGTGGCTTCTAAAATTGTACAGAGGGTATGTTGGTTTTTGGTTGTTTTTGAAGAATCTCGACCATCTTAGTTGGTTGGGTCTGTACAAGGATCTATCGAGTGGACCGACCCTGCAGCCGTTTTGGAACAAGCTCAACCTGACCCCGAAATCGGTCGACAAGTGTCGCCAGGTCTTCGAAAGAGTCAACCGACTGTGGTAGAATACCATCAGTTGTACAGTACACAGCAGAGATGGCAGTGGACCACTAATAATGACCCACGACCCATTGAACCCTTGACCAATGTGACCGATGACCAATGACTGTGACCAATGACCTATGTGACCGATACACCATCGGTCATTGGCATTTAAATATCTATGCAATATTCTTAAGATTTTGCCTGCTACATGACTACACCCAGTCTTAAAATTAAATTAGACGGGTCGTGGACCATTGACCCATGTGATCCATCTAGTACTGACGACCCATTTGACCCATTTTCAAAGCTGCTTTTGCTTTAGGTAATGTTTTGAAACAACTTTCCTGTTTAAATTTTAGGTCCTAAATTGTTGTTGGTTGTGATAATTTGAACCTGTGGTCTTGATTTTCTTAGAAATTTTTAGTTGTTTCACAGCTGCCACGGCCATCTTCATGTCATAGACACCATACTTAACCCCTTAACCGTGTTTTTAACTGTAACTCAATGTAAAATGGACAGATATATCCGGGATCCTCAGTTAAGGGGTTAATACCAGTTGTTTTTTTCAAATAGGCATTTCCACAAGTGTAGGCTTCTAGGAGGCAGCTAGGCTCCAGCTCCCCCACTTTTTGAGAGGCTAGACTGGGGTAGGGGAAAGGAATGAAGTGGCGCTATAGAAGTTTAAGATTAGGTTAGACTGGATATTTTGCATTTATCAGTGTTATTTGTCATGTATGTATTTTGTTAATTTATTACTTGAAATTATTTGATCGTTTTATTAGTGAGGTTGTACCTGTGTTTACAGCCAGGTGCCTGTCACTAAAGAGGTGCGTGACTACCTGAAGAAGCCGTCATTCGACAACTGGCAGTGGGATGACGCAGAGATGATCGTGCTCCTGCGTCAGATGTTCATTGATCTTGCTTTTACGACCAAGTTTAACATCGAGGTCGGTTGTCCCCAGTTGAACTTTCATTTTGCAATATTGTTTTGGTGCCTAGAACTTAGTTGTAATATTAATTGAGCTTTCTCGTCCATATTTTAAGAGAATTTTTGGAAATTCGATCATTTTTCATTTTCCAGAATAAGCAGAAAAATAACCGTAATAATGACATGATACATGGTGTAATAATAACAAGTAAAGTAAAGTTTTCCCATGCCCAGAATCGAGATTAGGGGCCGGTGCTGATCTCCAGGCCTCTTAGGCATACAGCGACGCAGGTGGCATACGCCATTAACCTAGAGTAGGTTGCCAGCCATACATCTAGGCCCGCGCTTTACTTCGCAGCGAACGCTGCCCCTCAGTTTGATGTTATAACTGCCCTTTAGTGAGTAAGGCTGAGTCAACCATGGGGCTCATACGGGAGTTGAACCCCTTCTGTCAGCGTGCCTGCCCAGCGTGTAACCACTTCTGCCAACTTCCCGCCCAACAATAATAACAAGTATAATAACAATAATTGTACTAATAAATAAATAAAATAATATTTGCTCAATAAGTAATCAGAAAGCTAAGGAAAACTAAAACCTATATTAGACATATTATGTGTCAATATACACGGCTATATAGCTGGATATATGTAGTATATATATATATACCGGTATGTATATATATATATATGTGTATTATATATATATATATATATATATATATGTATATATATACACATATATATATATAGTCCTAAGATCAACGTCGAACGCACGGAGGTCGGCACTTCGCTCCGGCCATCGTGTCCTACTGCTCGTTCCGCCTCCGTCACAGACTCCGAAGTTCGGAGACAGGTCCTTCTCTCGCGGGAACCCATTGCTTTGGAATGCCTTGCCGACCGCAGTGACTGAGGCCAACTCTGCTGGACTGTTCCTGAGAGAACTAAAGACGCACCTTTTTAGTTTAGGTTATGGTTGACTATGTGTGTGCAGCGCCCTTGTCGTAGGCCTTAACCTAGTGCACGGCGCTATAGAAATTGTCTTGAAATAAATAAATAAATAAATAAATAAATAGTGTTTTTGAGACACTTATAATTCTTCGCATATTGGATTATTGGATCGAGTGTTTTTTTGGAGAGCGTGGATTGCCCGCAGATGTTGAGGAATTTATGAAAATCGTACGAGTTTTATGACCTTTTCTTTTGAGGTGATGTGCTGGCTATTATCAAGATTTGAACAGGTGAAGTTTGAACAGGTGAATTTTGACGATGTGTCATTTGGTTTCAGATGCCTGTTTTGTTGGAGTGGCTATTTGAGATCTACAGACATTACAATGACGTACCTTTTCACAACTTCAAGCACTGTTTTATGGTGGCTCAGATGGTTTGTAATATTACCCATAATTCTTCCTCCTCCGATAGTAACGGTATTAACTCATTTAGTATTCTCGTCGCGCCTTCGGTTCAAATAAGTAAGTAAGCAAGCGGAATTTCTATAGAGCTCTTTGAAATTTTGTAGTTACTGCAATTGCTTATATACGACTGCTCGGACTTGACTTGAGCTCAAGCTACGATCCATAATCTACACTGTGAGCCGTATAAAAGCGAACCCTTTTTACTTTGGCAATAACTTTGTCAAGTGTGTTCTGTTTCATATAATGCAGTCATTGCAAATGATAACTGTGGTAAGCGTTCTGTACACAAACGTGTTGGAAATTCCCTAAATCCATTGTTGCTGAGTTTGATCAAGCTTGGTAAAATTTTGACAAATAATAATAATAATAATAATAATAATAATAATAATAATCATCATCATCATCATCATCATCGTCGTCGTCGTCATTATCATCAGGAACTGATTAGGGTGGCATATCGTCCAAGTACTGCTAGGACACCTACCAAATGCAAATACGGTAAATCTCACATAGCATAACTCACAAAGCTATCGCCAAAATGAAAGGGGCTTGTTTTTTTATGGCTCGCAGTGTATATGCCATTTATCCTAAGTTCTGTTAGAAACTGTGAGTATCATCGTCTGTGTTGCCTGGTTACATCTACCTGGCATACACTTTTGCCATTCGGTCATGCTTGTCATTTGTTCAGATGTATGGTTTGACGTGGTTGATCGACCTCCCGAAAAAGATGGAGGATCTTGACGTGTTGACGCTGCTCGTTTCTGCCATCTGTCACGACCTCGACCATCCCGGATACAACAATGCGTATCAGGTGAGGGCGGTCGATATACAGTAATTTGGGTGTTTTTCCACCTGGCATGTGAGACTACATAGTGTAGTATATCTCATCATTGTCTAGTGATTATGGACCAGGGCTGCTGTGGTTCTCGAGACTTGGGTCGTGGTCTTGAGACTCGGTTTTGAAGGTCTCAGTCTCGTCTTCGGTTGTCGTGGTCTTGGTCTGGGTCTTTGGCTTCAAAGTCTTGGTCTTTTTCTTGGTCTTTAGCTTCATAGCTTTGTTCATGCTCTGGGTCATGACAACAACTCTGCTCAAGGGTTGTACCGCTATCGTGGCACCACGGATTTGCAACGTCCAAACGCACATTTTCCTGGGTCCTCCGTTCTCCATCTTGTTGAGTGATGCTCAGGGGCGTAGCGACGGGGGTTGGTGGGGTATATCGGTATATAACATATATACCCCCCAAAATCAGACTACCTTAAAATTTTAAATGTGTTTTTTTAAGATTTTCAAAGTTTTTAAAGATTTATACCCCCTCCACCCCAATCACTTTATACCCTCCCCCCCAAATCAAATTCCTGGCTCTGCCCCTGGTGATGCTGTGGAAGAAATTCTTGTGACCATACATGACACATGACAGCGTGACTGTCATGCTTTTGCAGATAAATGCTCGAACAGAGCTGGCGTTGAGGTACAACGACATCTCTCCGCTTGAGAATCACCACAGCTCCATCGCCTTTGAAATCCTAGAAAATAACAACTGTAATATTTTGCGAAATCTTGAGCCAGAATCATTCAAACGCCTACGTGATGGAATGATCAGGTCTGATGAATAACAATGTATGGATATAATTTAGGACATGTCCTATCCCACTGAGCCACTCTAAACCCAATTAGTAGTAGTAGTAGTAGTAGTAGAAGTAGTAGTAGTAGTAGTAGTAGTAGTAGTAGTAGTAGTAATAATAATAATAATAATAATATTATTATATAAGTCATTAGAACTATTATTATTATGTAATATTTTATAATAATATAATTATTATTATATAAGTCATTCAAACCATTATTTATTATTATTATTATTATTATTATTATTTCTGATAATGTTTGAGTGTTGAATACGTGTGTATGTGTTTGTCAAATATTTAGTGGAAATTTAAGATTGAATCTGAGAAATTATTTGTCTCTCTCTTTTTCTCTGCCAGTCTGTCTGTTCTCTGTCTGTCTCTCAGTGTTTGGTTTTGTCTGAGGGGGAGAGAGAGAGAGGGGGAGAATGGGAGAGGGAGAGGAGAGAGAGGGAGGGGACAGAGAGATTATTTGATACTTTTAGTTTAATTTTGGTTTTTTAAAAATGCTTTGAAAGTGATTTAATGATCCCTTTCAAAGGTGCATCCTGGCCACTGACATGGCGAAACACCACGAGATCCTCAAGAACTTCAAATCCGTCATCTCGATGTTCGATTTTTCCGTCAAAGAACACAAGGACTTGGTAGGGCGGCCTCTATTCCTCTTGTCTATTATTATTATTATTATTGTTATTATTATTAATTATTATTATTATTATTATTATTATTATTATTAAAGTTAAGATTACTGTGGTAACTAATCCATAAAGACGACGTGAACACATTACAATGTGTCTATGCCACAGACAGCCAGCAATGTTACATTTTGTTGTCTAAAGATGTTAAATCTAACTGCCTATGACTTCACTTGGTATTTTACCCCCCAAGCTTCACCCCGTTGGTACCCATTGTGCTATTTGTTGTACATTGGTGTTGCTGTTTGAACGGCAGCCACCTTTATTGACAGAATCTACGTTTGAGATCATGCGTTGGGGGCCGTCCATAAAGTACGTCACGCTCGAGTGGGAGGGGTCTAGGGAAGTGTGACAGTTTGTGATGGGGGGGGGGCGGGCGGGGAGAGGGGAGAGATCAATGTGATGTCAAAAACTGTCAGAAATAACTTGATGTACTTTATGGACGGCCCCTTGGTTTCTTTGAGAGCTGTGGTTAAGTTTCGGACTGTCGTAACATATGAAGACCGTGACATAGTTGTCAGTAAGATTTATTATTTATTTTAATATATTTATTATTACATTAGTGCATGCAGATCCTAATAAAGGTGTCCGATATCTCTAATGAGGCGCGCCCAATAAATGTAGCGGTGCCATGGCTTGAATGCCTCCTTCAGGAGTTCTTCAACCAGGTTTGAAGTAGTAAGACCTGTGTTTAAGGTCGGACTAAGGTTCTTATGGGTTACATTGTTCTAACAATATAGTTTAAGATTCTTCTTGATTCTTAATGGTTGATATGTGTTTTTATATAGGTGTTTTCTGTCCATTGTTAAATATCATGCATTGTTTACTTTAAACTGTATAAGTAATGTATGATTTATTCTAGCATCAGTTGTATTATGCTTGTGTAAGAATGGCACTGTTGCCGCTACAGCACCTTATTTTTTTTTGGTTTCATGCGAAAATGCAGTCCATAAAAGACGCTAAATTTATCCACACATTGCCATGAGATTTGAATGTTAATACATTGCAATGCATTCTGTGTCTCGTCGTCCATCTTTGCATTTCCATTTCATATCTTGAGGCTAAAGATTAATTTTCTACGTGCAATGTTCCACAATACACGAAAAGCCCTGTATGAGAACCACTATGTTTCACCCATCCATTCATTCACATTTATGATCTTGCTGTGTAATCTCATAGTAGTGGGGGGCTCATCTTTTGAATGCTGTTCCAGACATGGTAGAATATCAAAAAGAGGGGTTTCAAGAGAGATTTTACTTACTTGCTTAATAGAAGTGTATGCATATGTGTTCCATGTGACAATTGATTCACATTCATGTGGTGAATTGTCAACTTGTTTCAGTAATAGTGGTTTCAATGGAGCTCTCTGTGTGGAAATAAACTTTGGTCCAGTTTTGCCTTTCTTTACCATGGCAACGGTGATTTGGTATTTGCTGGTTTGGAAGCATGTCGTACGCTTTACTTTTTTGATTTCCATCATACTTTACCACCAGTTACATATGCCATCGATTACATATACGTGCCGTCAATTTTAATACATGTAATCAGTTGTATCTTGTATGCATGTAGTCTTACCATGGCATTAGAGCTTAGAAATAAAACAATT
The DNA here is from genome assembly GCA_018105865.1 of Metaphire vulgaris. Lineage (NCBI taxonomy): Eukaryota > Metazoa > Annelida > Clitellata > Crassiclitellata > Megascolecidae > Metaphire > Metaphire vulgaris. The sequence continues at coordinate 1,203,877 of CM030854.1, forward strand.
CGATAGTCCAGCCATCAACTTCTATTGAGCCGCGATACTTTACCATCTCTCAGGTGATGATGATTCTGATTAAAGTAGCTGACATCTCGAACGAGGTGAGGCCAATGGAGGTAGCCGATGTCTGGTTAGAGTGTCTCCTTGCCGAATATTTTAACCAGGTATGATGACATTCCCCCTCCCCCACCACTCCCCACCACCTTGCTTTGCTTGCTTTGCATGATGCATGCTTTGAATTAACTTGAAAAAGCTCTGTATGGCTTCTTTGTCCTGTGATGTTTTGTGCTATAATAATACAGTATAGAATTGTTTCAAGTGTATGATTTGGGCATATAGGTAGTGATTGAAATGTTATTGCTATGTTATTACTAACCTTATTTTTGAAGAATCATATTCAATTTCCGATGTTTTAATTGTTTCATGTCTTGTTGTGATTTTAGTCTTTTTCTTCCACATTCTTATGGAAATATTTTGCTAACTTGAAGGGTTTTTTCTTGTGAAATGTTTAATCTTTCATACTTTTTTATGAAGTTCTTCAGCTTAGAGAATCTCTGTTACATTGTATCGTCGTGCTTCTTGTGTTTGGTTTGTCTAAGTGCTTATTTATGCTTTGCTTCGGCTTTTGCGGTGTAATGCAGACACAACAGGTCAACTGTTGGTACTTTATTCATTTTCTCTGTTGCAGCTTCTGTGACTTATTAGTTATCTATTTAGATAATTTGGTCTTGAACTTTTCATTGCAATAGCTACGACCCTCTTTACACATTGAAATTGCAACCAATCTGTAGGAAGCAGGGTTATTTCTATGGATTATCAATTTTGGGGCGTGTCGGTATATTCTGGGGGTCAGTCCCTTGCTGAAAATGTCTGATAAGCAAAAGAAAGGTCATCTCTGGTTCAGATTGGGGGTGTCGGTCTCAGATTGGGTGGGGGGTGGAGGTGTTAGGAGGGGGTGTAAAAATACCCATGGTCAGAAGTTGACAGTTACTATGTGGTGTAATCAATGCACGTGTCTTACTTGGCTACCAATTGGGACCCTGGAAATTGTTGAACTGGGGGGGGGGGGGGGCACCATTCCTGCTCATGTTGGTTGACTGTCCAGCTTTGATGCATTTCATTTTACAAACTGTTATTAGGACAAGTTGCCAAAACGGTTATATGTACCTGATTTACCATCAAGACACCCTGAAACTTTTTCGTTTGGGACTATCCATGAATTACGTCAAAAAATAGTGGGAGGGTTTGAAAAAGTTTGACAATTGTTGACAGGGTGGGATCAAGATGATTTGACGTTAACAATTTTATTTTTTTACAATAAATAAAAAAATAGGAAATTTGAATGCCAACAAGCAAAAAAAGAGATCATCGCCCCTCTTTATGCCATAAACTACTCTACTCATAATCATTGAGATATATCGACAAGGTTTGAGTCACTTCTCAAATGTCATGAAAAGCAAAAAGTTTGGAAAGCAAAAAAGGTCATTGGCAGTTTTCTTCAAGCCCCTGAGTTCAAAGATTTTTGAACAAATTTTAGGGGTTTGTGAAAGTTTGATAGTTGTTGACAAGGGGGTTTTTAATTTATTTTAAATTGCATAAATATCGTTGACGTAATTAATGGACGGCCCCTTTCACAAACTTTCCATTGCTTCTATGGATGACATCTGTGTTATTACCATTATTCAATTACCATGACGCACAGCAGGTAGACTGTGGGAATGTCTTAACTAACGTCGTCAATGTTTGCATGCTTAACATCACCTACTCCTACTCATAATCATTTAGATATATTGACAAGGTTTGACACGGGAGATTTTTAAAGCAGAAATCATTATGTTAAATAGTCACTGCCATTCTGAACTGCAGAGAGAGAGACAGACAGACAGACAGACAGACAGACAGACAGAGACACAGAGAGAGACAGAGACAGAGACAGACAGAGAGACAGACAGAGAGACAGAAAGAGAGAGAGAGAGAGAGTGGTTTTTGGTTGGTTTTCATTGACCTGGATCTTTAACTATTTGGATTTGGTGTGCCATCGGTTGATGCTCCTGTGCATTATGAAGTGGCGCAATAGAAGTTTAAGGCTAAACTTTAAGATTAGCTTAGATTAGAATAGTTGTGTGCATTGTTTTGGCGAAAGAGCGATTTGGAGAAGCTCGAAGGTTTGCCGGTCGCTCCGTTTATGGACCGTGACAAGGTAACGAAGCCTTCATCGCAGATCGGTTTCATCAAATTCGTCCTTCTGCCGTTGTTTGAGGCGCTTGGGGAACTATTCCCAGTTATCGTGGTATGTTGGAAATTATTAATTCAATAACTTACTACCAGAGGTGGCTCCATAGGGGCACCCGGGGGACGCCCCTATTGAATCCCTGGCCCCCAATGGCCCCATACTTTAGTGCAGTCATTCTAAGTGACTACTAACCAATCCAGGTATATTATGAATAAATAGTTGTCACCCATTCTTAGAAGAAATTGCCACCCCAAAACGATCCCCCACTTGCCAAATCCTGGAGCCGCCACTGCTTACTACTACTACTACTACTACTACTACTACTACTACTGCTACTACTACTACTACTACTACTAATACTAATACTAATACTACTACTATGCATGTGAATATTATGTGATAAATAATGATAATGAATATGAATAATATATGATGAATGATAATAAATAATGATAAATAAAGTGAATAGTATGTATAGCATGAGTATTAGTAGTAGTATTAGTATTAGTAGTAGTCTATCTAGACTCCTGGACTCCGGGGGGAACTGATAAAGCCGGGGGGAACTGACAAAGCCGGGGGAAAATTCTGCTAGGGTGCTGCTGTTAGTTCATGTAGTGTGCCAAAATTTCCGGGGAATTTGAAATTTCCGGGGGAAGGGCAATTTCCCCTCGGAAACGGCCTAGATTAAACCCTGCATCGATGATGTCTTACTGTCCGCAGGAGGAGATCATAACCCCGGTTCAAAAGGCACTCGATTACTATACAGACATGCAGCAGGCACTGGAGCAGGAGAAGAAGAAGAAGGAAGACGAGCGCGATCAAGCGGCCTCAGACGGACAGGCGGAAGCGTTCAAGGTCATGAAACTACCGGAGAAGCATAAGTTCAAAGTTCACACCCTCTCAAGGTCCATTCAGGCACGTGCCTCGACAACCAAGCAATGACATCCCAAACCCAAGAACTCAACTGAAATATGTGTAAATAGGACATTGCGTTGTCACCATATATATATATATATATATATATATATATATATATATATATATATATATATATATATATATATATATATATATATATATATATATTAAATATTGGATTGTTTCCGTGTGTTTTTGTTGTTTTTGATAGTATTTAAATATTTCAGTTGTAATGTTGAACACTTTAGTATTGCTTCGATGTCTCTCTCTCTCTCTCTCTCTCTCTCTCTCTCTCTCTCTCTCTCTCTCTCTCTCTCTCTCTCTCTCTCTCTCTCTCTCTCTCTCTCATAAAATGTCGTTTTGAGACTACAGTGTAGTTGTCTAATTGTATAGCATTGGAAGAACTTTAGTTTTAAAAGAAATTACTGTCATCTAATCTGCTATGGAAAACTGGATGACTAGATGTCCTCCCACTGCATTGACTTTCAGTTGATTTTCCTCTGCTTTTGAAGTTTCTAATTCCCGTGTTTTTGAATTAAAGAAAACTTTGTTTTTGAATTAAATAAAACTTATTTGCGTTGGTTAAAATAAAATTACAAATGTCACCACAGTAAGCGGTGAGTAGGGGTTTTCATGGGAGTTTCCAGGGATGGGATTAACCCTCTGGAAACAGTGGCGGATCCAGGATTTGGCAAGTGGGGGGGGCGTTGGGGTGGCAACTTCTAATCATGGGGGCCAACCATTTGTTGTTAGGTATGTAGTATTACGTATAGGTCCCAACTGGGGGCAGGCACTCAATAGGGGCATGGACCCCCTGTGGAGCCGCCACTGTCTGGGAACCTTGGCGCCAAAGGGTCGTAGGAATTGCCCCCGTTTCTGAGACAGAGAACCTACACCATGATCATAAAAACAGCGTCCAATATGCACAGTGTACAATATTTTTAATCGAAAATAATTTGGAAACGCAAAGAGCTATACGCATAACATGATCATGAGCAAAACAATATTAATGGACATCAAAATACACGATGGGCATAAAAGCCGATTAACTTTATTACAAATGACAACATCATCGTCGTCTCATAATGCGACCTCTAATCAGAAAATCGTAAAAATATGCAAGCAGCCGTGAATTTTATCTGGAAAATAATTTGTAGGGGGCCTATTCTTTCCAAATTATCCAAGTCACCACACGCAAAAACGGTCATAAAAAAGGTATTCAGTTCACCGAATGTAACAAAATTTTAAACTTTAAAAATATGTTGACAAGCAAAAAAACTCCAGTGGGGGATGCATCTCCAGTCATCAACATGGTTGAACCGCCACTCTACATCCTGGGCGACCCTCCTCTAGGCGTCGTCGACGGCGGCGGCGGCGGAGGAGGAGGAGGAGCCTACATTTTCAATCGGCAGTGTATCTGAAAGCGAAAAAATGTGATCCGTATTAACGACGGTCATAGGCGGATTTAGAGTTTAATATTTGGGTAGGCTAGCATGGGCCCCGATTCATCGACCATCGATTCATCGACCATCGATTCATCGACCATCGATTCATCGACCATCGATTCATCATTCATAAAGTTGAAGAAACACTTGCGAGGACCTTTTTTGCTCGTCAGCACTATATGAAGAGAGAGTTGAGGGGCGCCGAAAACGATGTGGGGACCTTTTTTGCTTGTCAGTTGTTAGGGGCGCCAACGTACACTTTGTCCCCGGGCGCCGAATACCCTAGATCCGCCTCTGGGGTGGGGTGGGGGTAAGGAATCTGACACGCCAGCCCCCTTTTGCCTCAACCCAAAATTCCTGGCGACGCCACTGGTTGGGATATTAGGGGCGGGGTGTAAAATATCCCTGTAGGAAATGCAGGCTTTGGGGTCCGTCAAAGGCGATGTTTATTCCTCTTAACGCCCTGAAAAGACCGACAAGCAAAAAAGAGTCATCGCCACTTTTTCACACTTGATATTTTTTGTTTTGCGAAAAACCTATGAGCTTTTCTGAGGAAAAAACCTCATAAAATATAAACTTTCAAACTTTTTAGGGGCCCGTGACTGCTCAGCCCAGGGCCCGGAATTTCTTTCGAATAGTTAGTCTTTCATTTAGGTTGTTGTTGAACTTACTTCGGTTGTTGATAGCGAAGAAGACGATGATGAGGAGGAGGAGGAAGTAGAGGACGACGAAGACGACGAACAAACCGATGACTGAAAGCAAAAAATAGACTATTAGTACAGCATAGTGGTCTAACATTATTCTTTGCTGGTGCATCGATTCATTTTAAGATTATTGTAGACCCCTACTTGAATTTTGAATTGAATTGAACATGCTTCTGCTCCTCTCGGTATGAAGGTTTCCTGGACTAAAACCAAGTTACAGAACCTAGGATGTGGATCACAGCCCTCCTCTATCGTGGTTGATGGGGAGTGTGTTGAGTCAGTAGACAGTTTCACATAGGCCTACCTTGGTAGCGTGCAATCCTCCAATGGACACTGTCATCAAGATCTGACCAGACGCATCACCCTAGCCTCTAACTGTCATGTTCTCCCTGCATAATATCTGGCAGGACAGACGTCTCTCTCTGGCCATCAAGCTCCGTCTGTACCAGACACTTGTTCTGTCTGTCCTACTTTACGCGGCCGAGACCTGGACCTTACTCGCCTCGGAAGTAAGGAAGTTGGAAGCCTTCCATATGAGGTGCCAACGTCAGATCCTTGAAGTACGCTGGTATGACTTCATTACCAACGCGGAGATATCCTCGCGGACTGGATTACCATCACTCAATGAACTGATAAGTAGGCGCCGCCTTGCCATTTTTGGACATGCAGCCCGCCTCGAAGAGACAGTTCCTGTTCATCAAGCCCTCCGCTGCCACGTCGACCTATCCATCGGTCGTCCACCTGACCGATCATGGAAGCGCTGTCCTGGTCGTCCCAGGAAAAGATGGATCGACCACATCCGTTCCCAGACCAGCGAGATTCCATCTACTCTATGGAGTCGTGCCATCCGGCGGGGTCATGGTTAAGGGGTGACGCAACGGCCCCCGCCGGCCACGCGCTTCTGATGATGATGATGATGATGATGATGATGATGAATTGAACAGGTAATAATTTCAAAATTTAACGTGAAGATTGTTGTTTGTTTTCGAGAGCAAATCTTAAGATAAACGCGAGGTTCCAAAGTCAGCGTCGATTTCAAGAAGCCGTGTTCTATTTGATTTGATTTGAGTCTATGCTAAAATTCGCAAGGAATTCCGCTTTATCCAGACACAGTGTATGTAACTATATATGTATGTAACTATATATGCATGTATATGTATAGGATATATATATATATATATATATATATATATATATATATATATATATATATATATATATATAATTTCTGGAAGTCTCCTTCACAGGTCTAGAATAGAGGTTTTACTTACAAGCGAGATGCTTCTGCAGAAGCTCTATCATCGGTGTGTTATCGGAACTAAAGCCAAAATTATTGATAGTCCTATCTTAGAAACGAGACTTTAGAAACCTTCATATTAGAAATCTTGATCGGTTACTACATTTTTTAATATTTACACAGTTCATGAAATAAAGTCAATCCCTACTAATAGCCACAGTGGCGTAGCCAAGGGGGATTGGGGGTTAAACCCCCTTGGTTGTGCGACCAATTTTTTTATTGCGGATTAATATAGTTGCATGGTTGTACGCGCTCATACACCTATATAATTCCCTCAATGAAGGAAAATAATACTTGACCTTTATGCTTGGCAGAAATCAATCAATCAATCAATAAACTTCTATGGCGTCACTATCATAATGCCCAGGGCATCAGCCGATGGCGCGCCAAATTTTCGAAGTTGGGAATCATGACCCTCTCCCTTCGGGAAATCCTGGCTACGCCACTGAGTAGGCCTATCCGATGCGCTAACGTTCCATCGGCCGGAATTTTCGCCATCAATTCGATTACTTATGAAACAATCCGTTTTATTTGGCAAATGGGGAAGATGGCAGGCATCGATGTACGAAGAACTCCTTGGCGATTTCAAGCAGATCAGAGGCCACAGCCAGCCACCGGCCCACCGCCCCTCCGGCCGACAACTTGGCCAGACACAATAGCGGCGAAAGAAGAAAGAGAATTGACCGAATAAAACTTACGAATACCAGCGCGTGACAATCACGGCTACCGATGTCACCAACGTCAGGACAGCTACCTGAAAATTGGTCAGCACGATCATCTCTGGATTCTCTGCCAAATCCAATCCAATATCCAATCCAATAACAGTTTATTATTTTCCAAATACAGTATGTGCAAAATAACATCATACTAATAATTTCATGTTAACACCATAGTAGTAATAATAAGATCATAACAGTATTTTAACATCATAATAGTAATTCAGTAAGACTAAGTTCCGTCTACACAATAGAAAAATAACACTTAATTAACCTCTTAACTGGGCAACTATTTGTAACTCAATGTAAAATGGACGAGCGTTACTCGGGGCACCCAGTTAAGGGGTTAATGAAATAGAGAACACATATTGAAGCCTTACTAATACATCAGACACCGCAAACGACACCGCAAAGTGGCGCAAAGACTATGCAGTCTACACGTAGGCCCTATAGCGTCGCGTATTTTCTATTGTTTGAGAATTTATTCAATTGTGTATGCATGAATTCGTATTATGTTGATATTACGTCAGCCTTCTGTGCTTACTTTTTTGGGAGCTTAAGAATAGTCAGGCCCATTCAAAGTGGGTGGGGGGGGCAGGGGGCCATTTGACCCGGGTCTCCGTCTGTTGGGGGCTTCCCATTGTTTCCTTGTCTAGAATTTTGGGAGAGCTAGAAAGTTAGATAGCTACTACTAGACTGGGCCTCAAAATTTGGTGATGGCCTTTTTTGCTTGTCGACAATTTTGGGATTTTGGGAAAGCTAGAAAGGTACTCTGCGATCTTCAAAATTGGTGATTACCTGGTTTTGCTTGTCAAAATTTTAATTCTTGGGAAGGCTAGTAGAGGCCTCAAAATTCCAACTGGCCTGGGCCTCCTTCAGCCTCTGAAGGGGCCTGAGAACAGTTCTACTACTTAGCTGTTCAGTTTCAAGCCGGAATTCATTACCAATATCACTTCGTATAACTAGCAATCTATTCAAATTTCAGATCCGGTCTTAAAGCATACCCGTTTGACTGGGCTTATCCCCCTTAGATTGCTCCCCCGCTGTTCTGACTGATCTTTCGGATTGACCCGGCTCTAATTCTATTGGATTTGGTGCGCCATCGGATGATGCCCTGGGCATTATGACAGTGGCGCTATAGAAGCTTACTGATTGTAATATTTTCTTTTTTATTTTCGAAAAAATTGAATCTGCATAATAAATCATGGCTGTTCTCAGCTTCAGTAAAACGATTAACGAATGGATCTCTTATAATAATAATAATAATAATAATAATAATAATAATAATAATAATAATAATAATAATAATAATAATAATAATAATAATAATAATAATAATAATAACTATAGTTATAATAATAATAACTATAGTTATAATAATAATAATAATAATAATAATAATAATAATAATAATAATAATAATAATAATAATAATAATAATAATAATATGTTTTACTTTCTGATCTTGGCAATGTTGGCATAGAGATGAAAAGTTATAAAGACACAAATAAATAAGTAAAGCCCCCGTCGTCACACTTGGGGAGGGGGATTTCCATTCCCCATGCAACATATCAAAAATTGGGGGGATTTTAAAACTTGGGGATTCCCAAGAGAAGGCCTATAATAAACACTTGGTGGGCTATATATGTGAATTTCTGTGGTTTGTTGGCAAACAGGATGGGTAACAAATTCCTAAAATTAAAAAATTCTAGCTCTGCACACCTTCGAGAAAGCGGAGAAGAATTACAACTGGGGTGTGAACCCCCCCCCCCCCCAATCCGGATGAGAGTGAAACTAACTATTGGCCTCTAACTCAATGACGCCTAGTGCCACTGAGATTGTGCGCCTGCTGACTGCATGACTGCCGCCCAAGATAAAAAGAACCATTTAGAGGAAACGAGGTGTTGGTATTAAATGCACACTAGATTTTTATACCATATTTAGCAGGTTTGCTGTGTATGTATTGTCGAAAAGGACATTTTCCTCCAAATGGTACAAGTTGTTCGTAACTGTAATGCCTATATCAGCACCAGGAATATAAAACTTACGTGGCTAACTGACAAAATTAATTCCCAAGCATTACGGGTTGCAGCAAGTCTATCAGCGGTCCTTCTACCAGATCTTCTGACCTTATTATCACATCTCAGGAATCTCAATATACTATATATTATGGGACCTCAGGCTTATCTATCTTAGCTATTATAATAATTTCGTCACAAAAATGATGTCTGAGCTCATATATTATTACCAAAACGTCATCGTTCGGTTTTGTGGCCGAGCTGACGGATTTACGATCGTAATTTTTTCCGTATAATACGTGGAATATCTTGATCTTTCGGATAGCGATTGTGAGTAGCTAACAGTATCAGCGAAACCAGGGCCGCCAAGAGGGGGTATGGGGGAAAGACGCAGAGGCCCGGCGGTCTGGAGGGGGCCCTTGCCGATGATGAATACTGTATGTACAATTGACAATAATACCAATAATTGTGTTGTGCATCGTTGCATCATGGGGGCCCGGTGAGGAAAAGGGGGACCCGGGACCTGAGGACATCAAAAGGAACAGGATGAGAAGAGAGTTGCAACATAACATCGGTTCGGTGAAAGCGATGACGGGCAAAGAAAAAAGATTTCAAAAGTCGTCAGCAAATTTTAAGACTGGTCAGGGGCCCGCCGGCCATTTTGCACTGGGGCCCGGAATTTCTCTCGGCGGGCCTGAGTGAAACTAATGATCTCGCCTGCTGAAATAGCGCTCAATAGCGATGCATGAATGAATTCTCCGTTGTGGCTTTAGTTGTCGCCGAAAAAGTTGTCGCAGCTATTAGGGCCCCCAGATCGTAAGAGAATTCCATTATATTCTACTGATTAATTTAATTGCAGAAGATTACAAGATAATTTCGATCCAACTTGCGCTCGCGCGGCTACATGATAACAGTCAATGTTCTTTAGTTGCACCAAGAATCTCGAGTCACAAGCAGGGACGTCATTTGAGGGGGTAGGGGGGCCGTTGCCCCCAGATTTTTAAGGGGGAATTTTCGCAAATGTTTTTTTAAAGTTTTTAAATGCAAATTGACTAATTTGCTTTGTGCTATGTACCCTAAATAGGCCTGATATTAAGCAATTAATGCCACAAAAAGACTGACAAGCAAAAACGGTCATCAACTTTTACGCAAACTTGTCAGGTCAGCAGTGGCGGCTCTAGGATTTGGCAAGTGGGGGGCCGTTGGGGGCAACTTCTAATCATGGGGGCCAACCATTTGTTGTTTAATGTATGTAGCATTAAGTATAGGGTCCCAACTGGGGCCACTGAGGGGCCAGGCTCTCAATAAGGGGGGCACGGGCCCCCCTGGCCCCCCCGGTGGAGCCGCCACTGCAGGTCAGGCACCCGTGACTAGGCTATTTTTGGCACCGGGGTCCGGAAATTCTCTCGACTGTCCTGACCCTAAATATTTATATTGCAGTCGAAAGTCTTACCCCTATGACGTCCCTGGTCACAAGCCGACGAATGCGCAGTGTCATTAGCTTTCATAGTGTCCAGTTAATTATTATTATTATTATTATTATTATTATTATTATTATTATTATTATTATTATTATTATTATCATCATCATCATCATCATCATATATCATTTAATTTTAAATCCTATATTAAATTGGTGTTTCTAAGTTCTTAAGAAAGGATTCCGCAGAGACAGATTCCGACACAACACAAGTTAATTAAGCTTAAAGCGGTATTACAGAAATTGTCACACAGAGAATCGGTTACATCGATAAGCCTACTGCCTGTTCTTCTAAGAACATTGAAGCTAGGCTCCGTAGTAAGTCAAATCCCAACTAATTCCGACTAGAAGGGGGGGGGGGTAAAGTCTTTGCTTAGTCGGCAATGTTGATAATCGGAGGCGTAGATCGCTTATAATTTAAGAATTCCAAAACCCAACTGAAATATTACTGTCTCTATATAATAACTGTTAGCTGTTAACTATATCCATTTTTTACACTGCATTTTTTACACTGCAGATAACGACGGCACGTCTTCGTTCTTTTAGCCTTCAATGTCTAATAAAAAGATCCGACTCGTGGAAGTGGCAGCGATGCTGATATGGCTGGCGACGGCCTACTGTCCTCTGGAAATGCTCGAAAAAAATGAGTCACTGGCTGTTTCGTGGTTCCTGACGACGTCAGCTACCGGAATGGTCATATGCTGTCTGAAAGGATTCCACCAAACGGAACGACTTCATCGGGCAAACAACGACGGAAGCAACTGGATATTCTTTCGCGATAACTTCGCCAAGGTGTTGGGAGAAGCCATCCTCATCACAGCATCTGAAGTTGCATTAGATTACGTAATTACAATTGTTTGCGGAGCATGGCTTGTGTATCCAGGTTTGGCTTTCCTGGTAATCAACGTGGTAATTACCATCGTCGCAAAACAAGGTCCGAATTCTCCGAAGGGTGCGACCATTGCTCTTATCTGGGCTGTGATTATACACTTGGTCATTACTCTAATCAGCGGAGATCAACTGCTCTCAGCGCTTGCATTCGCTTCCGATTCTGTCTGTCTGATGCATTGCTTCATCTTACACAGTCAATTGCTTCTTCTTCCGTAGGCCTAATAGACTCTGTTTAGAAGCGCAGACAGCAAAAAACATTCAATTTTGGATTGATATTTTTTGTTAGCAAAGACGCTGTACTAAATATGCTTGGCCTTTAAGTTTATTTATTTATTTGTAAAATAAATGCAATGCTCAGTTACACATCGCTTGTGATTTGAATAAATCTCTTTATGCGCTACTATTAAGTTTAACCTCCCTGGCGTTATATTCTTTCACAGAACTCTGTTCCCAGGGCGTTACATTCTTTCTGAGGGAACATACCGACCGATGCTCCCTATTCAGATGCGCCCGCCTCCCGATTACCCGCCAGTCATTGTTCTCGAGATATCCCCTCAGGGCAAGATGTGTTTATGGGCAATTATATTATACCACGCCTGCTATTAGTATCATGTTAACGTTCAGGTATGCCTTCACAGCAATTCAATCACTTCAGATGCTGACGAGTGATTTTCTTTCTGAAAATATTCCACCAAACGGAAAGATTGCATCGAGCCAACAACGGTCCCAACGACTAGATCTTCTACAACAATATTGCTACGGTTTTTATGGAGGCTTTCCTCACCGCTGCTTCTGGTATTACCTGGGATTATCTGCTTTCAATTGTCTGCGGGGGAATGGTTTCTGTACATTCCGGGGCTGCATTCCTGGCAACCACTATTATACTCGCAATTATCATAAAGCAGTGTCCGAATTCACCCAAGGGTGCGACGTTTGCTGTTGTTTGGACTCTGGTGGTACATCTGTCAATCATACTCATCAAAGAAGAACAACTGCTCGCTGCATTTGCCTTCGCATCTGATTCGGTTAGAAGCGCAGACAAAAATAAACATTTCATTTTAAAAATCGGTTCCGTGTTAGTAAGGCTGTGCTGAAAAATGCATCGCCTTAGTTTTTAGCGGACACGGTGTGGATATATATATATATATATATATATATATATAATTTATTTATAAAATAAAGTCAATTTTCTGTCACACATCGCACTTGCGATTTGAATAAATCTCTTTATGTGCTACTATTAAATTGACGTCAACGATTTTACTTTTACAATAAATTTAATTAATAAATAAAATAGGAAATTAGTCGGTTCGTTGGTCCTCCGTGGTCCTCGTTCGCCGATCAGCAGTCAACCACTTTAATCCTTAACCGGTTGAGCTTTTACCTAGGGAGTCATGGTCTTGCGTCATCGTATTTTGTTTTTATTCGAAGCCATCCGAGTGACCCGCTGTGAGTTCGGCCTTGGTCAGTTATGAGCAAGGACTTTGATTATATGTAATTATCTACCTATCTTCGGAGTTGTCCGTGGGTTGAGTTAATGCTGTTATTCATCAAAGTCTACGCGCAAACGAAGCGTAAAAGAGCAACTCTACCCAATGTGAGCTTGATGCGTTTCATATGGGTAGAGCTATATACGAGCCATACTGCTCGTATGGCTCGAATTCTGCATTTACACAGTGATTGGTGTTGTGTGGTGCTATGAGGAACTAACAACCTGTCCGAGTAACCTCTTCTTTGCTATGTCATTCGGTGAATTTATACACCTACTGTTCATCGCCGCCATTGGACGATGGCCGATATCAATTAAAGGGACAACAATGTTTGTTTGTTGGTTGGTGGGGTCTCACGAATGTTACACTTTTACTGTATTGGGTATGAATGACAAAGCCTGCAGCATGTTACATCTTTATCCTGGCATTAAGTTTTCGCAGTTTTATTTTAACTTTTTAATTTAACATTTTACAGGAGAATATCTATAGGGAAACTGTTTCAATGGTCTGATGTGTGGACTGACAGATGCTTTTTAATGTCGACAAATGTTCTGTATTGCATGTAGGGAACTCAAATCATGGCAATGAATACGCTTGGGGGGAAGGTTCTGACCACCAAAGAGGAAGAAAGCGACTTGGGGGTAATCACCCATAGAAATCGACGCAATTCTGTCATTGGCGTCTTCCTAGTTTTGCGAATTTGAATTTTCAGCATTGACATAAATCAAATAAAAAAATGACACAGACTTCTTGAAATCAACGTTGAAATCAAGCTTGTTATTTGGCTTTCGTGCCTCGCATATAACTTAATTGCTGGCGAAAGGAGAAACAAAGTAAAATTCTTAAAATGAAAGATATTGTTACGTCGTCTTTTTCGCTTTCAGGTGTTTCAATTCCAGTGCCAGTCATCTTCGTCCTCGTGGTCATCTGTACAAGTAGCACTGGCAAACGCACCGCTTACCTTCAAAACTCTTAAGCCATCTCTGAAGCCTGTGTCAGCTATGATGGCAGGCTGGCGTGTACTGGCGCACCTGACATTAATGGTTTACAAAGCAGGAACGGTACTGCCAGCCTTCTTGTACTCATTTCTGCTTTTATTAGAAATACATAGCTACATCCTGACCTTCTAAATATAATTCATTTTTTGTGTTTGAGATCTGGCCTGGAACTTTATGTAAGTTTAAATCTGCCAGAGGAATAAGGTGCCATCCATCATATTGGCCGAATTAGTGTTTTTTTTGTTTTCGTTAAGGCGATTGGACGCCGGTCCGTCTAAGTTAAAGGAGCAGCTATGATGGCAGGCTGGCATGTACTGGCGCACCTGACATTAATGGTTTTCAAAGCAGGACTGGTATTTCCAGCCTTCTTCTACGCATTTCTGCTGTAATTAGGAGTACATACACAGTTACATCCTGACCTTATAAATATAATTCATTTATTGTTTGAGATTGAAAAAAACTGTTTCTAATGTTAAAAAGTGAATGCATGGCTATTCTTAACGATGCTGACTTTCTGCTTTTAGCCTAATGTCCAGTTATCAAACAATTCTGAATACGCCGCAAGTTTTGCAGCTGATTGTCGCACTGTTTAGTTGTTGCTTTAATATACGATTGCTTTTTATTGTGCGAATTGTTTCAGCACTGCAGTTGTTGCATGGAGATATTTACTGAATGATTTGGTATTAACCCCTTAACTGGGGACCCCGTCCATTTTACATTGAGTTACAGTTAAATACCCAGTTAAGGGGTTAAGATTAATAGGAATGATGCCTTCTTCAGTCTGTTTCGCCTTTATCCTAACATTAGGTGCGCACAGCTACATTCTTACTTTTTGACATCGCTTGTAGACTATTTGCATTTTTTTACATATTATTGTAGCTTTATTTAGGCCTATTCTATTGTTTCTATTTATTAATTTGACTTACAAATTGTCAAAAACTTAAAAACTTACATTGCATGTACACTGTATTTTCGAAATGCTTCACTGGCTGATGTTCTGCGTTTGTTCAATCAATTTAGGATCAGTGGCGGCTCCAGGATTTGGCAAATGAATGGGGAGGGTGGCGTTGGGGTGACAACTTCTAAGCACGGAAGGCCAACTATTTTAATAAACCTGGAGTAGTCTAGTTGCTTAGAACAAGTGCAGGGCAGTATGGGGGCTGGGGTTGCCAACTTTGTATTATGTAATTTCCGGACAAGGCTCCGAGGCGCGAGCCCCTCGCGATTTCGGGGCTCTGGGGCTCGAGGTCCGCTCCTGCGTCCAATGCATTTTAGGAAATTTAAATTTTAAAATAAAATGCAGCACGCTTTGAGGTCATTGATGTATTAGTGGAAATTTAATTACCACCTTACAAAAGGCTACAAAGTATGCTAGAACTTAGAACTTTATAACTTGCTAAGTTAGAAAGTGTTAAAATTCGCAAAAATCTGCATGGAATATGAATGATCATCATCGTGGAGTTGGAAAGCAGCAAGGCAGATTATGAAAATAGAAACAGAAAGAGACGTGATTTAACGTTGGATTTGATAGTACTTACTAAGGTGATAGTACTAGCACTAAGGATTTTATTGTTGGGTAAAAATCATCAATAAAATTGTCTTAATTTCAAGAGGGTAGCCAAGATAACGCAGGCCACTGCGTCTGAAAGAAGAAGAAACTAAAGAAAGTCCAGTTGTATTTCGACTCGTGCAGCAACTCACGAGCTCAGCACAAGACGAATAGTGCCAGCCGATGTTAATATGGAACAAATTAATTAATCTAGAAAGAGCAACGGCCTGCGTTAACTATTAAACTACTGTTTGAAAC
Organism: Metaphire vulgaris; assembly: GCA_018105865.1. Lineage (NCBI taxonomy): Eukaryota > Metazoa > Annelida > Clitellata > Crassiclitellata > Megascolecidae > Metaphire > Metaphire vulgaris. Next base: position 1,219,868 of record CM030854.1, read on the forward strand.
GGTAATGGCAGCGGCATGCGCGATAACAAATTAAAATATTAGCGATAACAGCCTAAATTTTAAAATTCAATTATAAAGCCAAAAACTAAATTTCAATCAAATGAGAACACATCGATATAATAATACATAGAATAGGCCTATATAAAGTTAATATTAACGATTAAGTTACACATTTCTCCAAAACAGCAGCAAATTTATAAAACGTTGGGCATAATCCAACGACTCAAAATTTGAATTTTCTTCTCTACGTCACCAGTGATCTCTTTGAAAAATCAAGATCGTGTCCCAAAAATCACCAGAAAAAAACAGATTTGCAAGCAGGCTCTCAAACCTACGATTCTCTTCATTATTGTATAATTTGTATGCTATTTATTTCAACTCAAAGGCAATTAGACACAACACAATAGAGTACCAGTGTTTATTCTAGGCCCTTTTGGGGAGATTCCCCCCAAGCTTGAAAATTACCCCCTAAAACTTTGTATATGTTGCATTGGGGGATGGAAATCCCCCCCCAAGTGTGACGAGAGGGTTTTTTATTTTGGAGAGGGGAAAAGAGAAGGATATGACCATATAGAAGAGTATTTGAAAGAAAAGGAAGAAGGATGTGATGACCTTTTTTTCTCGTCACTCGTCAAGGTTTTTGGGCAGACAAGCCTTCAAACCTTCTCCCCCCACCAAACATTTGAAACTCCCCAATGTCAAGGTGGCTAGAATAAACACTGGAGTACATTATAATAAACGAAGACAATAGTGTCTTAATATATATATATATATATATATATATATATATATATATATATATATATATATATATATATATTGCCCTATATTACCATTCTATACAAATGCTAGATTCTGTCGTTAAAAAGCTGCTTAAAATTTCAAGATAACGAACAAACGGAGAGCCCAATCGCGATGTGAAGTTGATGCTCTTATCAGCTTATCGTCGTCATCGCCAACAGATGGCGTGTATCGGTGATAAGTTAGATAGAGAATCTAGCTACAAAGTGAACAGACCCAGACAGCCAGTCTTTCAGATCAACTTCGGTTAATGATGGAGAAGATGGCAGTACTGGTACTGGCGCTGGGGCTGGTACTGGTTGCATTCGTACCCGGTTTCGAGGCTGTTGGATGGGTCAGTACCGCTTTATTTCGTCAATTTCAAGCGTCGAAATTCCCGCCAAATGGAAAGAAAGTGTCTGCTGAGTAGGCCTGGGTCTACATTTAGGGCAGAAAAAATTCAACATAAAGTGGTAGTATATCGGATAAAAACAATAATTATATAATTATGAATAACTAATCTCCACACAATATTCCATTCAGTGGTCTCTAAAAATAGACAGTTGCTGCGTGGCAACGCTAGAAATCGCTATATAAATTCACGAGATTTTATTACTTACTTGCTTACCTTCTCTCTTGAAAAAACCAACGCTGGGTAACAATTATTATAACTATTATTATTATTATTATTATTATTATTATTATTATTATTATTATTATTATTATTATTATTATTATTATTATTATTATTATGGGTTATTAATTTATAGGTGTCAACGTAACTTGCCTCATTCGAAATTACGTTTTTAAAACCATGTACAGTAGAACTTCGTTATAACGTACTTAGCGGGTCTGTAGAGTCCAGTACGTTATATCTGAGGTACGTTTTATCAAATACCATACAATACTGTAGCGCATCACACGGGACGGTACATTGCGGTAAGTTATAACGTTGTAACCGAGTCTGTTATAGTCCCTATAACGAAGTTCTACTGTATAGACTTATTCGATGGCGTGCGAGAAGCCGAGACATTCGTTAGTGAATGGTATAATCGCACGTCGTCTGGTATTGTCTGTTTTATTCGTATACAGGAAGTGGTGACCCCTTTGGACGAATATGTCCACAGGGACGATGGATTCTTCTCGTGGACAGAGGTCGCATCTTACAACTTTGATGGCGTCACGATGTACATCGTCAACATGACGTCACAGAAGTATCAAGACGGTGAGCAAATATATTCGCTGCCACTTTGCGCCTTCCTCTCTTCATAAAAGTCATGACATTTTGTCTCAACTGTTCTTAATTAGAGAAGGATATGAAAGTACAGATACATGTATATAGACCGGTTCCCGCCAGAACACCGAAGTTAAGCAACGTCCGGCGCGGTTAATACTTGGATGGGTGGCCGTCCCGGGATCGAGTCGTGGTGCCGGCTGCCAACCAAGCCGTTCATCGCTTAGGCGTCGATATATTGACAGCAGCGTTAAGCTGCGAAGGTACATCGCGGGTCTAGGGAAAGCAATAGCAAACTGCTCTAGATTAATGGTGTAAAGCTTTTGCCTAAGTACACGTAGATCAGCGCCGGACCCTACGCCCTCTCGAGTACTGGACTGTACTTTAATCTGTATCGTGTACAAGTTGCGATACATGAATTGTTCAGTACGTTGCATTGCATGTACACTGTACAGAGACTTTCAGTACTCAGCCAATCTGGTGGCACGAGATGGGTATTGCGATTCCGGATGAAATCAAGTACCTGGACGCCGCCATACTTTTCATAGACGGTGGCAGTAATCGCCCCGGCGAACCGTAAGTACCTAACAAAGTCACGATAAAAGCACGTACAGTACAACTTCGTTATAACGGACCAGATTATAGCGTAAACTCGGTCATAACGTACCGCAATGTAAGGTCTCCCGTGTTATGCGCTACCGTATTGGATGGTATTGGACATAACGTACCTCGGATATAACGTACTCAATTTTACAGATACGTTAGGTACGTTATGACGAAGTTCTCTTGGATGTTAATTAAGAAGCAATTTTTGAACTTGTAAAAGGCAAAAGGCAATACGAGTTTTCTTTTGAGACAAATTGAATTGCTTTTTGTTGTCGCTGTTTTTTTTGTAAGACCTTCGGAGCAGACGGACTCTTCCGTTGTCCTCATTTCCGGTCTGGCAAACGACACGAAATGCATTTCCGCTTACATCAAACAGATACCCAACCAGCCGATCGTCTTCGCGGTAAGTAACCGACCACCCCTCTTACTCACCATCTTACTTACCGACCCTTTTTTGCTGTTCACTTATTACTCGATCTTTTGCACATTTCATAAAATATGGATTCCGATGCAATAAAGTTTATTCTAGGTGCTTCAGGGGCCGTCCATAAAGTTCATCACGCTATTTTTGACAGTATTTACCCCCATCCCGTGTCACAACCTGTCACAAATCTCGGACCACCATCCCTTTAAAATGTCGTCCATAAATTACGTCACGCAGGTTTTCTATTTAACCCCTTAACCGTGTATTTAACTGTAATTCAATGCAAAATGGACAGATATATCCGGGATCCCCAGTTAAGGGGTTAATCACTTCGAGTTTCTCGTTCAATTTTCAGCAGCAAAACATAGAGATATTCAACTTCCGGCATTGATGAAGAATATAATTGAGATTTAGAATTCCATGTACCTAGTATAACATAATCACTATACACCATTGGCATTCTCTGTGAGAATACATCAATCAGAAGAGAAAATAAAATATCACCAAATATTTCCTGGTTGATATGTACGAAGAGTGTGACGTCATAGTGATATTCACCTCGTTCCTCTGTCACGTAATGTCACGCTTTCCTTGACCTCTCTCCTCGAAGGCGACGTAGTTTATGGAAGGCCCCTCAACACCCCACATACTCTTTAGATCATTTGCAGGGGGCATAATCTGGAGTGTTTGACTCGCACGGCAGAGGGAGGTTAGAAAATTAAATTGCAGGGTAACAGCTCTTTAATTAACCCCTTAACTGGGGATCCCGGATATATCCGTCCATTTTACATCGAGTTACAGTTAAATACACGGTTAAGGGGTTAACAAATCATGACATTTTCGAAGCAAGATTAAAAACTACAGATGCACTTTTCTTGCTTTTACTGAAGCGAACTTGTCTAAGATGTGCTCCTCGAAGTCAGTTTTCTCCTCAGTTTCTCTCCTCTTTCTACGCTGAGTAGAGACCAAGATCGCAGACTATTTTGGCGTCCCCATCAAGAGTGCTCCCCCCCCCATAACACCTGCCCTACGAGCCACACCTACCTAGGTACGCCGTATACATATTTGATCTAATCCAGGTGGTATTCATGATGCTCACCAGGTCTCAACATACATGTAGAGATGTGCATTTTCTAAATGAGTCATCTTCTGACTGAATTTCTTTGTCCATAATTTTTTTTAAATGGTTCCTGATGACACGTGACCGTAGAATGACCCGACGCAAAGATCTCGATCCGAGGACAGCATCATTGCGTGGACATGGAGGACCTACATCGACGACCCAACTCCGGATCCGGAAATCATTCTGCGCATGCCCATGACGAAGGTATGACGTCACGGCGCCGGAGAAGATGTCTCCGAGGGAGTCGAGAAATGCTAAAACTAAAATCAGACAGTCCGCCGAAAACTTTAGTCGCCTGAAATAATTTCACTGTTTAAGACAATGGCAGGTGTTCTTTTGCGCTAGTAATAATATAAAATTATTATTATTATTATTATTATTATTATTATTATTATTATTACGCGGTGAGCATTTGGACACGGAGGGCATTTGGACGCGGTGAGCATTTGAACGCGGTGGGCATTCACAGTGGTTTTCATACAGGCTTTCTTAGCCTCCTAAACCACTTAAAATCACATTATTATTATTATTATTATTATTATTATTATTATTATTATTATTATTATTATTATTATTATTATTATTATTATTATTATTATTATTATTATTATTATTATTATTATTTCGACGCGGTGAGCATTTAAACGCGGTGGGCATTCACAGTGGTTTTCATACAGGCTTTCTTAGCCTCCTAAACCACTTAAAATCACATTATTATTATTATTATTATTATTATTATTATTATTATTATTATTATTATTATTATTATTATTATTATTATTTCGACACGGTGAGCATTTGAACGCGGAGGGCATTTAGACGCGGAGGGCATTTGGACACGGTGAGCACTTGAACGCGGAGGGCATTTGAACGCGAAGGGCATTTGGACGCGCAAAGCATTTGGACGCGGTGAGCATTTGAACGCGGTGGGCATTCACAGTGGTTTTCATACAGGCTTTCTTAGCCTCCTAAACCACTTAAAATCACATTATTATTATTATTATTATTATTATTATTATTATTATTATTATTATTATTATTTCGACACGGTGAGCATTTGACGCGGAGGGCATTTAGACGCGGAGGCCATTTGAACGCGGTGAGCATTTGAATGCGGAGGGCATTTAGACGCGGAGGGCATTTGGACACGGTGAGCATTTGAACGCGGAGGGCATTTGGACACGGTGAGCATTTGAACGCGGAGGGCATTTGGACGCGCAGAGCATTTGGACGCGGTGAGCATTTGAACGCGGTGGGCATTCACAGTGGTTTTCATACAGGCTTTCTTAGCCTCCTAAACCACTTAAAATCACATTATTATTATTATTATTATTATTATTATTATTATTATTATTATTATTATTATTATTATTTCGACACGGTGAGCATTTGACGCGGAGGGCATTTAGACGCGGAGGGCATTTGAACGCGGTGAGCATTTGAATGCGGAGGGCATTTAGACGCGGAGGGCATTTGGACACGGTGAGCATTTGAACGCGGAGGGCATTTAGACGCGGTGAGCATTTGAACGCGGTGAGCATTTGAACGCGGTGAACATTTGAACGCGGAGGGCATTTAGACGCGGTGAGCATTTGAACGCGGAGGGCATTCACAGTGGTTTTCATACAGACTTACTTAGCTTCCTAAACCACTTAAAATCACATTATTATTTTTTAAAATTATTATTATGTGAAGGTTTCGTGGAAGGCGACTTCTTTAAATCTCTGGAGTGTCGCGGATATTCGTTGTAGGTCGATTATTAATTATTAATAATAATAATATTATAATTATTACGAAAATATAGGCATATACCTACTTCTAAGTAAATGATGGCGCGCTTTTTCAGGGGGCGAAGCGAGGACTGGACACTATAACAGAAGTGGCCAAACAGAGGATCCCGGAGTCGGATATTCAGAGATTCATGGTTTCCGGAGCATCCAAGGTAAGGACAGTCTCATCCATCGATCATTGTCCAGACCAAGGCAACGACAGTCTTTCTGCATCCGGAAGATTTTTTAAAAAAAATTCTGTGATTTTAGAGGCGCTACAGCAGTCATTGTCTTGATAGTGTGAAGACCGGTGAACCTTCCAGAAGTCAGATAAGAGAACCTTGTAGCGTCTAGACTCGCCCTCGCTGTGTTTAGCGTAGTTTACCGAGTACCAGTGGCGTAGCCAGAGGCCCGGAATTGGGGGGGGGGGTACCGACGCACCGACCGACGTGTGACATTTCCACGACTAATCCCAACCAGAGTTGTTTCTAGGATTATCAATTGGGGGTGGGGGTGGGGTGTCGGTATATTTTATGTGTCCCCTGCCGAAAAAGTCTGACAAGAAAAAAACCATCCCATCATCCCAGGCTCAGATTGGGGGTCGGGGGGGGGGGTCGGTCTCAGATTGTGGGATGTTGAGGGTGTTAGGGGGTGTAAAAATAACCTTGATCCCAACTGGAATGGGGGCGGCGCCCTTCCCTGTGCCGCCCCCCCCCCAATTGCTGAGTAAACGGCTAGTGGTTGCAGTCTGTTGGTGAATGTATTAGAATTACACAATGCTACCAATCGGTCTACAGATCTGTAAAGAGGGGGACTTTGTCTTCTTTCAACTCGTCTACTCATCCAACTCAGTGCGATTTGTCTCTTACACAATAAACGATCTCACGCTCAGTAGGGTACTAGGGTAGCACTCGACTTGGCCCTGTACGGTGTTGTTAGTGTGTATTTATATATAGCGCCTGATTCTGTGAACTGCATTTATTTATTTATTTTGCGCCTCAGTTTGTGCATTGTATTTGTTTTGAATGATTCTTTAGCGCGGTTGGACAACATGGAGTCTGGCTGCAACAGACCAACGCGTCAAAGCATGCGCACCAATGGTATTCAGCATGATCAACATGGACCAGGTAAAACCATCATCATCATCGTCGTCGTCGTCGTCGTCATCATCATCATCATCATCATCATCATCGTCGTCGTCATCATCATCATTATCATCATCGTCATCATCATCGTCGTTGTCATAATCATCATCATCACCACCAGCACCATCGTCATCATTACCACCACCATCATCACCAACATCGTCATATTCGGCGTCGTCATCACAATCAGTGGCGTAACCAGGATTCAATAACGTAAAAAGTCGTCGTCTCAAGCGCTTTGTATACTACCCTTTCTCAACCCCTCCTGCCCGCCCCCATTCGGGCCGAGATAGGTCTTGAGTAATTCTACATTCTATAACAGCAATACCCCTCAGCTCAATTGATAACCTCCCTTCGCAGTAACAACCCATCCCTCAAGGCTCTGGCAGAGTTTGATTGCTTGCTTGCCTGCTTGATTGATTGATTCATTTGTCAGTTTATTGGTGTCAACTCAAAATCGCCGAGAAACCAGAGATTACACTATTCATACAGTAACAAGTTAACCCCTTAACTGGGGATCCCGGATATAGCCGTCCATTTTACATTGAGTTACAGTTAAATACACGGTTAAGGGGTTAATAAGAGACACATTAACCATTGATTTACGGTTGGAAATCAATACCAACAGAAAGATATTTTTGCTTGGAAAATTCTCCGCAGACCGTCATGAATCACTTCCAGAACATGGACGGCGCGTGGTCGTTCGCACTCGAATCTTACTACCGTGAAAACCTCACCCAGGAATTCTTCAACCCAAAGGCCGACGGAGTATGGAGTGTCGAAGACATGTACTGTAAGTACCCCCCTATCCCCCACCCCACCCCCACCCCTTCAGCATCATCAGCGTATGCTAAAAATAGGGAAAACTCTACCGCTGCTGCATCTAGATGTCAACCGTGGGCGTACCCTGGATTTAGAATGGGCGTCCTAGTTTCCTGCATTTAAATTTGCACGATTAGCGAAATAACAATAATAATATAATAATAACAATGATGATGATGATGATGATAATAATAATAATAATAATAATAATAATAATAATAATAATAATAATAATAATAATAAATATAATAATAATAATAAATATAATAATAATAATAATAATAATAATAATAATAATAATAATAATAATAATAATAATAATAATAATAATAATAATAATAATAAAGTGATTTCGAGTGGTTTAGGAGGCTAAGTTAGCCCGTGTGTAAACCATTGTAGGTCTAATTACTCTCAACATTTTGCCTGAAAAGTTAAAATTCCAGTGGCTTAGTCGCATTTTGTTCAATACGAAATAATGCAAAATATCGACATGGATAATAGTAGGCCCAATAATAGCTGGATTTTAAAAGTGGTTTCGTGGGATTTCTCTTTTGTTGAAAACAGTGACGTGGCGTGGGTTGCCAGCGCTCGGGACGGAGGGGTTTCTGCGTATTACTTGTCTTCAAAGTGTCTTGACAAGCAAAAAAGCCGTCGTATCTAATTCCCGCATCGCAATAATAGATTACGAGAAAGTCCTTATGGTTCTTCTTCGCCAAAGATATAAACGCCAGCCTGTTTTTATTATGTATTAATATAATAATAACAATTATTCATTCCCTTGGTGTCTTGGTATGTTTCTTTTTTCATTTGAAAATTTTGCGCGTTACCTACCCACCCCCTCTCCCGCCCCCGAGAGAGAGTTTACTCCCGGGGTTGAAAACCACTGTCGCTTATACAGCCCTGAATTCCAAATTCCGTTTGTCCCTTTTAGGGGCACAGGGAGTCGGGACACCATATCCTGGACAAACGAGTCATTTTTTTATCGCAAGGGCATTTAGAAACGGTAGTTGTTGATGGTTTTCGTTTCAGACTACCGCGAAAGGTTCACTCTTCCGTTGCTGGAAATCGTTTCCAGCGGAGACGAGTTTTTCCTGGCAGACGACAATTGGAGCTGGTGGGATGGGATACCAGACCCCAAATACCTTCTGTAAGAACCAATCTTCGTAAACCGCTACTTTTATGGCATACGGTGTACCGTGCAGGTCTACGTACGGACTCAGTCATTAACGTTCATATTGGCTGGAAAATGTTACATATAGTTGTGGGAGAGAGAGTGCGTCGTCTCAGAGACGCGACCTGGGGGGGGGGTATTTGACGCCCATGGGCAGAGGGGGTTAGACAATTAGATTGGCAGGGTCATTGTTTTATCCAGACCTGTTAGGGGAGATTCCTCTCCCCCAAGAAAAACCCACAAATCTCCCCTATAATCCCAGCGCTGACACAAAATTTTGCATTAGACTGTGTCTCTTTCCCTCCAGCCAAGTCAATCGCTCCCCCCCCCCAATGTTTTATACAGGCCTTCTAGGAGGAGAGTTTCCTCCCTCCCCCCAAACCTCCAAATTCTCCCCAAAATCCCAGCACTTACACAAATTTTGCGTTGAACCGTGTCTTTTCCCCTCCAACTAAGTCGACTCCCTCGAAAGCCTCAATCCCCCCCCAAGCCTGTAAATCGCAATAATTTCTGATTGTAAGTTTCAAAGAAATCGCGCATGCCTCAAATGCCGGAGTTTTCTTCGCTTAAACAGAATGCTTCCAAACGCCGAACACTCGATGGCGCCGCACTACCTGAAAATCTACGAAACTGCAGTCTCGTTCTGGCTAAGCTACCTAGAGGTAAGTGACACCGGGTAGAATAAGCTCCACAAGTTATATACTATGATGATTATGCAGTCATTGGAATACATGCAATAGAACTTTCATTATAACGGACTCGGTGTTACATACATACAGTACATACATTACACATAATACAGTACATACATTACACATAATACAGTAATAATAATAATAATAATAATAATAATAATAATAATAATAATAATAATAATAATAATAATAATAATAATAATAATAATGTGATTTTAAGTGGTTTAGGAGGCTAAGTAAGCCTGCGTGAAAACCACTGATGTAACCATCAAATTACATACATACATACATGCATACACACATACATACATGCGTGCACAGTTCATCATCCTTAGAATAAACCATCGAAATGTTGTCATCGACTGATGTTGATATTCGCTATACTGTCGCACTTTTTAAAGGAAATTCCGTACCCCACCGTGACGTGGCAGATGTCCGAGGTAGGTTGTCATTGTCAAAGAACACGGCAGGTATTTCAAATCAGGTAGGAGCAAAACTGAGTCGAATTGTTATTCAACTTCACGCGACAACTCAAGAGTACAGAAGGAAATGAATTCATGACAACCGCGACTTTAATGTGGAATAAATAAATTAATTTATAAAAACAAGAAAGTAGCTGAGCTATTTTAAACGCTGCTGGAAAAATCTGTTACTGAAATCATCATCATCATCATCATCATCATCATCATCATCATCATCATCATCATCATCATCATCATCATCATCATCATCATCATCATCATCATCATCATCATCATCATCATCATCATCATCATCATTATCATCATCATCATCATCACCATCATTATCATCGTCATCATCATCATCATCATCATCATCATCATCATCATCATCATCATCATTATCGTCATTATCATCATCACCATCATCATCATCGTTGAACTTCTATGGCGCCATTCTCTATTGCTTAAATTGGACATTTTTAAACTACAGAGAATGGTATTGGCAGACGTGTGAATGGCTAGCACTTTTGACAAAGAAGTGAAGAGCACCTGCTAATAAAGTTTTTTTTCAAAAATTAGGGCACTATCTCTTGTATATCAAAAGTTCTTGGCATTCAGAATTTTGCCTGTGGTATTCTATAATGCGTAAATTGGACATTGTTAAGGACATTTTAACCTACCGAGAATGGCATTGGCAGACGTGTGAATGGCTAGCACTTTTGACACAGAAGTGAAGAGGCCCTAGTAATCAAGTTTTTTTCAAAAATTAGGCCACTATCTCTTGTATATCAAAAGTTCTTGACATCAGTCGACGATGGTCGCTCATTCAATTGCATCCCTCCATTGTCGAATCCAATAAGTGAGCGATAATAAGGGTCAGATTAGCAGGTTTCCAATCTAATCTGATCTTAAGCTTCTATAGCGCCACTTCGTAATGTCGCAATTTTTGCAGACGGCGACAACTGGAAGCATCATCCTCCATTCGGATCCGCCTCCGGTGGAAATAACCGCTTTCTCAGCAGTAACCCTTGGCAACGACACCAGGTAACCTGTTTTCTCCTGTATCACCTGTATCACCTGTATCAGCGAATCGATTAGTCAGCGACTGGCTCGGAAACTAGCTTCGTTTCGGTATAATAGAAGAATTTTAACATTCCAGAGTTGTCAGGAACCATGGTATTTGGAAGGAAGTTTTCTACTGAATAAAATAACGACCTTGCATTAGCGTCGCCACGGGGGGGGAGTTAAATGGGGCAACTGCCCCCCTCAACCTGCCCCAGACCACCTACCAGATTCGCGCAAATCCGGTGAGAAAGTTTTCTGTGGAGGGGGTGAGGGGTGGGTAAGGAATCTGACACGCTAGCCCCTTTTGCCCCCCCCCCCCAAACCAAAAATTCCTGGCGACGCCACTGCGACCTTGCAGAATTCTAATTCGTCGCTGATAATTGGCATGGCCACGGGGGGAGGAGGGCGGGCACGGAACTGACCCCTAATCGGGTTGGGATCGGTGGTCATATTTACGCAAACCGTTGAGAAATGTGGGGATAGGTAGCCAGGTCGGATAGCATGAAATAAAACATTCTTTTTTCAAAAATCATTTGGACTGTAAAGCGCTTTTGATTTTTAACTTTATTCATGTGTACGGCGCTATATGAATCGGCTTGTTTAATAATAATAATAATAATAATAATAATAATAATAATAATAATAATAATAATAATAATAATAATAATAATAATAATAATAATAATAATAAGAGAATATGTACGTGGATAAATACGGTAGTGAACTTTTTACTCGCCATGACATGCACGAAAATGTCGGTGTCCCCCCCCCCATATTTCCGAACTCAGATTGCACCACTGTCACAGGTGTATACACAGGGTTATTTCTAGGATTATCAATTGGGGGGTGTTGGTAGATTCTGGGGTGCCCTGTCGAAAAAATCTGACAAGCTAAAAAGGTCATCCGGCTCTCAGATTTGGGGGCTTTGGGGGTCGCGGTTTCAGATTGGGGGCGGATGTTGCGGGTGTTAGGGGTGGGGGTGTAAAATATCCCTGTGTATATACAATTGATGCCGAGCAAATAAATTAAAGAAACAGTCATGGTTGTAACATCGTTTGACCAAGAAACTTCTATAGCGCACTAGGTTTTATATAAATAGTTTACCTGTGAGTGTTTGTGATCATTCAGGCGTGATTTTCGTCTCGCTTCGGTTCATAGTGACGGAGAAATCGGGTTTCATCCTGTTCTGTGGTCGGAAAATATGACAATCATCGATTTAGTCAGTTTCACTTTCGTTTTTTACAAGTTTCACGTTTTCACAAGTTTCACTTTCGTTTTATCAGTTTCGCCTTCGCTTTTTACTTTTCTTTCAAATGCATCTTTCCGTTTTCCTGCATAGGACTACAGTTTCATTTGGAGGCTAATAATAGACAGATCAGAAATTCCAAATTCTGTCGCCTACATTTCCAGAGAAAGGCCGCAAACTTATTTTTCCGGAAGTGAGGTCATATGAATTTTGCGGGTAGACTGATCCTGTTCTGATTGGTTGCTATTTATAGGGTGGCGGCAGTTACCAAGTCAACGCCGACGTTGTCGAGGATGAATGGGTTGGATTCTTCATCATGGTCAGTGGTTGTCACGTGATCACATTATTATTAGTTATTATTATTATTATTATTATTATTATTATTATTATTATTATTATTATTATTATTATTATTATTATTAATTAATATAGCATTTGTATCGCCTCATATTTCTGCTCACAGACGCTCCTAGCATTAGAGTCGCATGTTATTTATTATTATTATTATTATTATTATTATTATTATTATTATTATTATTATTATTATTATTATTATTATTTGCTGTTCTGTCTTTCAGGGTACCTGGGAAGGTCCAACAGGATATAGGATGATGTTCACCTCACAGGTCAACATAGTTCCAGATGTGCGTCCAAGTCCACCTTGTACAAGTCCAGAAACCTGCTGGAGCGTTCTCGTGTGAGGACCCTTCCCCCCCACCACCAACACCACCCTCCACCATCTCTCTCTCCTTCCCTCTATCAATCAATCGCATAGTAAAACATCGCTTTAGAGGATTCGAAGCCTAAACAGACACTCACTGAATCGTCTATATGCTTAGGGTCGAAATGTGAAACGAATGATGAAGTAATATAGGTTTCGAAATCAAAAATCACTTAACATAATAAAGGAAACTCAACGCAACATTCTATTCTGTTTGTATCTCATATATGCAAGCTTCAAAGACAGGCAGACGCACAAACAAACCGACAGGCAAACTGACAGGCAGCTAGACTACAAAACAGACAGACAGACAGACAGACAGACGACTTCTGACAATGTTTCCTTAATTTTACTTTTTTCATAACTTCACAATTTTTCCATGGGGTGCAATTGCACCCTTGCGTCCCCCCGAACACCCATGGTCCGCCGTATTTCTCCGGTTGCCAGAGTAACGGTCGCCTAGGCGACAACGCTTCCAGATCACCTTCGCCGCATTCATTCGAAGTTCCATCTCTCGCCTCTTGCGTCCGTTGCCATGACGACCGACGATAGGACGAGCGATAATAGGGAAGGCGCCGCCCTGTAACCTGGAACACGGCAGAAAATCAAGAGAAGGAACAACACTGAGTGGGAGAGAGAGAGACAGACAGAGACAGAGACAAACAGACAGACAGATTCGATTAGTTATGTTCGATACCAGAAGCTAATCCGCTACATGCAGTGGCGGCTCTAGGATTTGGCAAGTGGGGGGGGGCGTTGGGGTGGCAACTTCTAATCATGGGGGCCAACCATTTGTTGTTTAATGTATGTAGCATTAAGTATAGGTCCCAACTGGGGGAACTGGGGGGGGGGCAGGCACTCAATAGGGGCACGGGCCCCTCTGGCCCGCCCGGTGGAGCCGCCACTGGCTACATGCACCCATAGTTTTATACGATTTCACGGGGGCCCTAATATTTCTTTGATGGAAGATGCTGGGGGTCTCCTCCCTCTCTAGTGCAGCCCACGCACATCTTACTCACTCAGCCACCATATCTCGCAGAATCTCCCTGAATTTCGCACATTTTCCTGGGATATTCTACTCTACAATTATTGACCGCACGCCCAAGAAATTTCAAGCGAACAATGTCAACAAAATTTGGCACCACCCACATATCCTCAAATCGTTCCCATGCACTTTGGCCGAACCAGGATGCGAAGACCAAAACAAAATGCATCCACAAACAGTGGCGGCTCCAGGAT
>CM030854.1:1239371-1397926 GCA_018105865.1 Metaphire vulgaris
TCTCTTTTTTCGCATCGAGTTTTCTAACTTAGTAAGAATAAGTAAGCACAACAATTTATCAAACTTATTTGGCTCTTTTTAGGCGATATAATAGCTCATTATTTATTGGGCATTAATTGAACATTGAGATTCCTGTGGATTAAGACTAGTGCACATTGAAGTGTTACATAAATTAAAGGACTTTGTCTTAAAATTTGGACGGTTCCCTAAGTCTAGGCCTCTAGGGAGAAAACAATGGCAAATAGCTCTAGTGCCGTACCACGTGATCATTAGGCGTTGTCGTCATCGGTTCGTTCACTCATAAATCTTTCGTCGTCGATTCTGCGCTTTACATGTTTACATGTTTTTTAAAGGATTTTTTTTGATAAATTTTGCGATAATTTGACGCGATTCGCCCTCAGTTTAGTTGATTTGTGGCATTTTACGCCATAATTGAAATCTGGTCCTGCTTTTTGAGGATTAAAATTATAATAAGTTGTTCCTTATACTTACTGGTGCCCTGGATTACGTTATTTATAAATGATATAGCACATTATTTGGTTGAATGTAAGAGGTGGATTTCTTTAGGGCGTTTGGAGACTGTGTTAGACGATGGCGGCGGTTGTTACGTTAATTTTTGTTATATAGTTTTTAGCATCTAATATCTCGAGCTTATATAACGCCAGTTTAAACCGGGACATTGACAGAATGGGTTTCTAGGAATTGGCTTAACAGCACTTTGTGTCGCTTGGTGCGAGTGCAGAAGAGCGAATGTGTGTAAAACATGTTTTGTGTAATTTTGCAGTATTAGTATTATATTATGGTATCTTTTTCCACCAGTTTTCGGTTTATGTAGCGCTTCGAAGTCATGCACTACGCAGATGATAGTGACGTTCAATCCACTCCATTTGAAATGCAAATACCCTCATCGACTCCTGGTTATAGGCGCCATCTAAGTGGTTCTCACATAGGGCAGACCCTACTGAACCACTCCAAACCCTATTATTATTATTATTATTATTATTATTATTATTATTATTATTATTATTATTATTATTATAAGACAGAGTTGTTGCAGTAACCAAATGAGACTTTGTGCAGTATTATCAGTCTGTTATCTTTTAGAATTCGATGCTTGGAAATGGCGAAGACGATCGTGAAACGAAGGGCCATGCCACTTGTTGTGCAGCGGCTGTGGCAGGCGATACACTGCATCCGCAGCCAGAAGCAGGTGGCCAACGTGAAACGGCTCACGAGCCACCTGCAGCGCGAGTTCGAGATGCGCACGGCGGACATTGAGGAGCAGCTGCAGTACGCCGTCGAGGATGGCCTCATCGTGTCGTACAAGGCCGTGGCTCAGAAAGGGTCGAACGTTGGCCTCGAACAAGATGGATTCCGGATTGCGCCATTTGATGAGGACGCTTTGTCTGTACGATCCTTTAAAAAAATAGCGATACCTTTACGTTGTATTATACGCAGAGATGCCATGGGCTGGGTTAACCCATGGGTTGGGCTGGGTTTGGTTGGGTCAGACTTTACCATATTTATGGTGGGTTGGGTTGGGTCAAAAAATAAATCATAGTTTAAGAAATTGCATTGTATTACGGTGGTTTGGGCGGGGTTGGGTCAAGTAACTCTAATGTCAACATGGGTTAGGTTGGAGATTTGATGAGTTGGGTTGGGTTCTAAAATGGGACCCTTGGCCATCTCTGAGTATACATTTCACATGTTACATGTGGCTCATTACAGGTGTTACACGTTATGTATTACATGCATACGGCTGCTTTTTACGTTTTGTGTCAGGAGCGAGATGGTCACGACTGGTATTGCTTTAACTGCCACAAGGGCGGCGAGGTGGTGGAATGTACCGATTGCTGGAGGGTCTTCCATGTGGCGTGTACCAGGGAGGAATCCATTCCAGAGGACTTCATCTGTTCCGTTTGCCAGGTATGGCGGCAACACCTCGTTGTAGTCTCTCGATTTTTAAAGAATCTTTCCATATTTCTACAGATGTAGCGGTCTAATTCCCCATTTTTCAGAACCCAAGCCAATAACTTCTATAGTGGCACTTCATAACGTATAAGAAGCTTGGTCCACCAGGTCCTAATAGCGTTTAACAGTGTGTGGATACAAGGTTTTACAACTGGATTACATGTAGTCTGATATATATATTTTTTATACAGCCTGTTTACTTCTATTGACCCCAATGCTGAGGGCGCCTCTGAGTAGAAATAGAAGAGGTTTACATTACTTTACTTTACATCATATTCCCACTAAGAATATTTCCCAGCAGAACTCTGAATGAGTATATTTGCGATAAAAGCCAGGCCAGGCACAGTCTCTATGCTGAAGCACGGGGTTCTATTGCCATTGTTTAGCTTGGATATGTTCTTTTGCTTATTAATTGAAACGTATTGGATTTTTTAATAAAAATTTTAGTTTTTGTTTAACTTCTTATCAGGAGTTGATGGTAGGTTTGTCGAAATGCTGCGTGTCGGTTGTTATTGCGTTGCATTGATGTTGTCGGC
This sequence comes from Metaphire vulgaris, assembly GCA_018105865.1. NCBI lineage: Eukaryota > Metazoa > Annelida > Clitellata > Crassiclitellata > Megascolecidae > Metaphire > Metaphire vulgaris. Next base: position 1,241,879 of record CM030854.1, read on the forward strand.
TTTGGCTTTATTTTCAGTTTTAGTCTTTTTTTTGTAAAAGAATTTTTTTCCATGTCTTTTTCATTTCCAATTTGAAAATGTTGTATTGTCTAGGTACAGTTTAGTCGATATTTTGAGAATGTGAATTTCATATTCTATTTCATGTCCAAATTTGTATGTGTTGTTTTCATAGCTGCTACGTATCAGGCACAAACATCACGTTTAATTGTTTCCAATTCCAGTGTGTGTGTGTGTGTGTGTGTGTGTGTGTGTGTGTATATATATATATATATATATATATATATATATATATATATATATTATACACTGTTTTATACCGGGTAGTTTACGCTGTTAAGAAATTGTCCGTGATTTACAGGATGTGAAGAAACAGACCAGGATAAAGCGTAAAGAGTTGAACCACCTGCTTGGTTTTACAATCGTTCGCCTGAAAGACAAGGTACGTTGGTGTGTTCTAATCGGATGATGTCACTGTTTAAGTAATGTTATGTATTGTAGTAAGTAATGTAGTAAATGTAGTAGTAAATGTAGTAATGCAGTAAAGTAATGCAGTAAGTATTGTAAACTTGTGGTGCTTTGTACAAAAATAGTAAGGGTCCAAATGTTTATGTAGGTTGTTTCACTGTCACCAATAGGATGCTAGCATGTTTAGCTCATTGAATATTCATGAGGTTTATATCATGAATATTCATCAATGGACTAGCTTCTTTTACCACGATTAATTATTCATCCATGGACTAATTTCTATCCTCGTGAATACTCATCAGTGGACTAACTTCTATTAATATGAATATTCATATTGATTAATTAATCAATTAATTAATTTGCTGCAGATGACCTGATTTTGGCAAATAGGTTGTGTTCTTTGTTTGTCGAAACAGTCAAAAGAGCTGCACAATATCGGGGTTCACGTGGACGGGTTGGACCGGTTTGTTTACAACTACCTCGACCTGAATGCGATGGAGGAAAAAACGGCGAAACGATGCTATAAATATCTCGAGCAGTTCTTCGCCGACGCCAGAACGATACTCCACAACATCTTCATTTGTTTCGGAGGTTTTTGTTTTCCGCGTTTTTCTTCATAATCCGATTCTTTCACGAGCGTTTTGTCTTCCACTACTCGCACAAATTGTAAGACGGGGAAATGAAAGGAAATGAAATCGATGCAAAATATTAATTAAATAAAACATTTTTATTCATCAAGGATTTAAAAAGATGTTCTGATTTATTTCAGAGATTGGTCTCATTCCTGACTTGTCTGGTATTATGATACGTGACTGTCAATACGACGTAAGATGCCTGCTTGGTGTTTCAGCGCTGTACGGTGTAGACCCTTAATGTTGCTGTGTTATAATAATAATGCTGTTACAGCACTGATTTATTCAAATGTACTGTAATGTTCAAGCAAGTTCTTGCTTCTGTAGCACCTTTAGGCCATTAGCCCTCTTACAACTATTCAGCCCACCCTCTTACATTTAAGCGCTCAGCTATTCAGACCACCCTCTGACATTTAAGTGCTCAACTATTCAGACTACCCTCTTGTCCATATAAGGATGTTCATGTCCATATATCATCATTCACTGCTTTTACCTATCATCAAATTTTCAGATGAATGGACCCCCACTCTTGAATGACTCGACTCCATTCACTTGTTCCTCACTCTGTCACTCAATCCAGAGTGAAAGCTAAAGTCTCACTTTTTATCAAGTGACTCCAAATCCTGAATGTAAACAAGAGGTGCTATAAAATTGCACATTACTTTACCTAAATTGAAATTTGTCCATAGGTATAATCTATTTGCACGGCCTGGCTTTGATACATAGCCTGATGGTTTTCGTACCTGCCTTGAGGTATATTAATACATAAGGCACATAGGTATGCAAGGTAATAAGTATGTAGGGTACATAAATTGTGATTTCTTGATTTGCAGCTGGATGAAATTCGACAATGCAAGGACTGTTACCGCCATTCGAACGCGAAACCAAAAAACTGGTTCTGCCAGCCTTGTGTACGTCACCCCGATTCACATTTACTTCTCCAAAGCAAATCAGTGTAACTGTAACATTTCAAAAATTACGTGTAACATGCCCCATCTGCATGCCCCATCTGCTGCTCCAGCAATCTGTCATTTCCATCCAAATGACCTGTGAGGAAGACCTTTGTCACTTTTGACTATGGTGCTACATAAATCAATTAATATAAGTAGTATGGTAATGTTTTTGATTATTCTAATATGCTTTCATATTTTTATGCTATGGCGCTATATAAATTGTCATTTAAATGGATTAAATAAATAGTGATGTTAGACTATTTGAATGTGGTTTCACTTTTGCCGGGTTTTGGAATTTAAAACTTAAGCACTTGGGAGAACATAGAATTTTCTAAACTGAAGAACATAAACTGAAGAACATAGAATTTTCTAAACTGGTAATTATTCTCGCAGAATTAAAATAATCGCCAATGTATGATGTTTTGACCGGGATGTTTTTCAGCGACCTTCGCACGACCTTGTCTTTGCCAAACAGAAGGGCTTCGCCTACTGGCCTGCCAAGGTCATCAAGGTCACACAGGAGGGTTACGACGTTCGGTTTTTTGGGTCGCTCCACCAGAGGTGAAGAGGCTGCGATCCACATCTGATCTGTTGTTAATTATTATTATTATTTGATATTTTCAACTTTTTAAAACTTTTTATTAGCAGTTATCTTTGTACTTTAAAGTGTGCAGCTTATGTTCAGTGTATAGGGTGGAGCAAAAAAACCGGACTAGTCACATTTAGGTTTGCATTTAATATAGTCTGTTTTTTTGTGCCACACTGTACATGTACAGAGACATTGATATCAAATTTGCAGGCTGCATGCATAAAAATATGATAGTTAATTTGGTTGGCAATGGCATTGTGGTATATTTAGGGTTAAGAGGGGAGGATTTGCCTACTGACCTCCCCCACCCCATTGGTTCACTATGTGCAAAGCATGGCTGACAGCTTTATACTGTAATTAACTTGTTTAGGATAATGAAACAGTTAAAACAATTCTTTGTCTCCCTACAGGTCTGATTCATTCCACCCCCCACCCCCCAATGGCCTGAATCTCAAATACCACACTGGGCAAGGGTGTTGGTGAGTAAGTAAGTTGGCTGTTGTTGTACTTCACCTGCAACCGTGTTTTGAGTTGGCACTATGCATTTTAATTAGCCAGAATAAAGTCGTGTGGTGCACCAGATTAGTGGAACCTGGTTTTTTTTAGTCTGGTTTAGCTTTTTTTAATGGGTCTACCAATTTTTGTCACTTTGAAAAGGCATCGCAAGTGGTATGGTGCAATTTTGACAGAAATATTCTGCACTTCTAGTGACACTTTGTAACATAATAATAATAATAATAATAATAATAATAATAATATAATGTAAAACACTTTGTTGTCTGGGCCGTGTTAAGAAAACTTTTCAATTGTTTACCATTTCAGGGCGACCATTTTGCCGTCCTGCGTTCGGCCAATCAACATTAATCCAAAGCAGCTGGCGCTGAAACGAACCGCAGGCTTCAACAAGGCCATGAAAGAACTGTCTTTGCACCAACAGCTGCTAGAGGGCGCCACACATGACACCGATGGACAGAGCGGCGCAGAGAATGAAAATGACCTTGACGAAAACCAGGTGATTGACCTCGGTCTGTTTTCCGCGCTCTTCATTCGTGTCGCCAAAGAACTGTCATTGGTTGTTCATAGGCTGTTGAATATTCATCATCATCATCATCATCATCATCGCAAGGGCTGTTGAAATCATCATCATCATCATCATCATCATCGCAAGGGCTGTTGAATATTCATCATCATCATCATCATCATCATCGCAAGGGCTGTTGAATATTCATCATCATCATCATCATCATCATCGCAAGGGCTGTTGAATATTCATCATCATCCACATCATCATCATCGCCAGGGCTGTTGAATATTCATCATCATCCACATCATCATCATCGCAAGGGCTGTTGAATATTCATCATCATCCACATCATCATCATCGCAAGGGCTGTTGAATATTCATCATCATCCACATCATCATCATCGCAAGGGCTGTTGAATATTCATCATCATCCACATCATCATCATCGCAAGGGCTGTTGAATATTCATCATCATCCACATCATCATCATCGCAAGGGCTGTTGAATATTCATCATCATCCACATCATCATCATCGCCAGGGCTGTTGAATATTCATCATCATCCACATCATCATCATCGCCAGGGCTGTTGAATATTCATCATTGCAGGGGCTGATTAATATTCATATTTACTGGTGTGGGTTTTCATTTTGATGTGTTTAGGAGAGCGAAGACCGGAGCGAAACGACGGTAAAAGTGCGCCGCAAGAAATTCCACAAGCGACACCGGGGCGACGACACCGGCTGCGACGACACCGGCTGCGACTCGTCCGGGTTCAAGTCCCTGAGCAGTCGCTCGGTAGGCGATCGGCGACTCACTCGTTATGCGTAAACGAAAGAGCCGTTGCGGGTTTACGATATTTACGTAAACGGCATTTGAATTTACAAGAGCTTGGTCAGTTGTTGGACACGTTTTAATTGAATCCAGTTTGAATTTTGTTCTCGGAATGTCTTTCTCCAGAATTTCTTTTCAATGAGAGATGATGTTGTATGTGTGTGTGTGCGTGTTTTGCCCGCGTTTTTTCTACGTTGGGCGGTTTGTTGTGTTTTCGTAGCAGGGAGTCCACGAAGACGCGTATCTCGTTTCGTCGAGTGAGGACCAAGTACACGCTGGAACTCGAGTGTTCAGCTCTTCAGATGTTGCAGTTCAAACTACGAAGAAGGTAGAGAGACAGACAGACAGACAGATAGACAGACAGACAGAGTTCTTTGGTTAATTTTAAATTTTAATTATTTTGTGTTTGGTAATAAAAAGCTTAGTTAAATTGTTTTGTTTTTTTGAACATAGAATTTAATAGTTACTATGACGACAGAGTCATCCAATGTGTCTGAAATTGATGCATTGAAGTCATTTTTCCACCATCTTTGCTAAGCAGTTTCCATGTTTCCATTGGTGACAATATTACTTACCATTTATACTTGGGCTAATACGGTAATTTCTGTGGTCATCGTGGAACTCGCTTAGCAGGGATCGTGACAAATTCGCTTCAACTTTCTGCCTTTTTAAAAAAAAAACCACAGATGGACTACTACTACTACTACTACTACTACTACTACTACTACTACTACTACTACTACTACTACTACTACTACTACTACCACTACTATTACTACTACTACTACTACTACTACTACTACTACTACTATTTACTACTACTACTACTACTACTACTACTACTACTACTACTACTACTACTACTACTACTATTTACTGCTACTACTATTTACTGCTACTACTACTACTACTACTACTATAACTACTACTACTACTACTACTATTTACTACTACTACTACTACTACTACTACTAGCGAGTATTATTAGATTCTATGGTTTTGACTTGCGCAACTTTACGCTTAACCCCTTAACTGGGGATCCCGGATATATCCGTCCATTTTACATCGAGTTACAGTTAAATACACGGTTAAGGGGTTAATGTAGAATTTCACTGTTGAGTGTTTGGTTTCTTTGTGGCAACAGACAACTTGACAGATATTTCGGATGTTTTCAGAACGGCCGGCCACAGAGTCGCGCTGCACAGACGGATGAAAGCGATCGGACGAACTGCGCGTCCACGTGCGACTGTGACGCTAAGTTCAGTCGTGTGTTTGATGAGTACAAGACGCAGGTCGAAATGGACCACTGGTCAGACAAGGAACGAGCGCTGAAGGAACTTGAAGAACGGGTCAGACACTAGTTGTGCCTAATACACACACGTGCTGTACAGTGTAGTACACCCCAGCGGTTCTCAACCTTAATAGTGCCGCGACCCCTTTAATTCAATTCCACATGATATGGCGACCCCAGCTGCCTTCACTGTCTATCCTCGAATGACAATTATATTTTTAAAAGCTAGTAACTACCGATGGGAGATTATGCAAAATAACAAGTTTTGCACATCAGAAAAGAGACAACCACATATTTCGGATGGTATCAGGCGACCCCTGGCAAATCGTCATTCGACCCCAGTCGGGGTCGCGACCCACAGGTTGAGAACCGCTGCTGTACGCTAATACAGAAGGACCAGTTTACTATGTAATACAGAGAGACCAATGTACTATGATCACTTTACATTGTAATACAGAAAGACCACTTTACCTTATAAAACAGAAAGACCAGTTTACATTGTAATACATATTGGCAAATTTACATTGTAATACTGAGGAACCAGTGTTACAGACAAGCCAATTTTGCATTGTGATACATTGAGGCCAATTTACATTATAATCCAGAAAGACCAATTTACAATGTAATACAGAGATTTCTAGAATTTATAGAAAATTTTATTTCCTACGTATTGAATCGATTTTTCTTCAGTTGTCTTGAAACTTGAAATGCTTTGGAGCCACTGGCGTAGGCTAACACCTGCGTAGACTAACACCTGCGTAGACTAACACCTGTGTAGACTAGCACCCACCTGTGTAGACTAACAGCTGTGTAGACTAACACCTGTGTAGACTAACACCTGTGTAGACTAACCCCTGGTGACCTGCAAATCTAGAATTAAATAAGTGTCATCTTCTGTTGACGGTAGATTAGATTCTTTGTTTACATTTGATGAGTGAGGACAACCGATCATGAAATCAACATAGGAGGAAATATATCTCGATTTGACCTTTCGTAACCTTGTGTCACGTTTAGCTACGAAAGGACAGTGAGGAGGAGAAGCAGGCGGCGCTGTCGCGTGCGATGACCAGCGTACAGCGCGAAGTGGAGTCGGCGCGGTGGCAGGCGGAGCAGAAGTGCAAGGAGGAGCACTTGGACGAAGTGAAGAGGATTGCCGACAAGCATAAGCGGGAGGTGTCTCTAGCCAAGAAGAAACAATGGGTCGGTATTTTCTAACATATGGAGGAGGAGATTTCCATTAATTGCACGATGGTTTCCTTTTGGGGCATGCCTAATATGCAAAGGAATTATTATTATTATTATTATTATTATTATTATTATTATTATTATTATTATTATGTATTGTGGAGGTTATGCAGAAACTGAATAAGGAATTTGTAACATTGTATACTGCAAGTTTTGTTATTATTATTATTATTATTATTATTATTGTTATTATTATTATTATTATTATTGTAGAAGTTATAGGTATACAGTAGCTGAATGAGGCATTTATAACATTGTATACAATGTATTCTGAAAGTTTTGTTGTTATCAATTATTATTATTAGTAGTATTACTATTATTATTATTATTATTATTATTATTATTATTATTATTATTATTATTATTATTATTATAGTTATACAGTAGCTGAATTTATAACATTGTATACTGCAAGTTATTATTATTATTGTTATTATTATTATTATTATTATTATTATTATTATTATTATAGTTATACAGTAGCTGAATTTATAACATTGTATAATACAAGTTATTATTATTATTATTATTGTTGTTGTTGTTATTATTATTATTATTATTATTATTATTATTATTATTATTATTATTATTATTGAAGTTATTGTTATACAGTAGCTGAATGAGGCATTTATAACATTGTATGTAAGTTTGTTGTTGTTATTATTATTATTATTATTATTATTATTATTGTTGTTGTTATTGTTATTATTATTATTATTATTATTATTATTATTATTACTATTATTACTATTACTATTATTATTAAATTCACAATTTGTTATGTGCTGTAGCATTTAATGTCAGGAGCAAGGGAACAATGCAGTCATGCTCTTCAATTATAGCAATGATCATTGTTTTGAAATGTAGATTTAATGTAAATGTGATGTAAACATTGAGATGAGCACTGAACAGGCTGTGTGTGTGTGTGTGTGTGTGTGTGTGTGTGTGTGTGTGTGTTGACTGCTTTCTTTTGTTCTAATGTGGTAGCACTTTAGATAATGTGACTGATTTTGTTATATTGGAAGCAATGTTGATGATCACTAAGATGATGATGAAGATGGTAATGATGATGACGATCAGTGGCGGTTCCACGTGGGGGATGAGGGGGATGCATCCCCCACCGGACTTACCTTTTTTGCCTGAGAAACCTATTTTTTGGGTACAAGTTTAGTAAAACTAACTGCAAATGACCCTTTTTTTGCTTGTCAACCTATTTTTTGGTAAAAGTATAGTCAAATTAACCCCTTAACTGGGTGCCCCGAGTAACGCTCGTCCATTTTACATTGAGTTACAAATAGTTGCCCAGTTAAGGGGTTAAGGAATTTCACCCTTTTCCGGCACAAAGTTTATTGATTTTTTTCCATCTATTTTAACCCCTTCCAACTTTCTATGAATTCGTTTCACCTCCCTCCACCCCCACCCCCAACCAAGAAATCCTAAAACCGCCACTGATGATGATGATGGTTATATTATGATTGTTTACAGTGTTACAACTGTGAGGAGGAGGCGATGTACCACTGTTGCTGGAACACCAGTTACTGCTCTATCAAGTGCCAACAGCAGCACTGGCACCACGAACACAAACGCATGTGCCGGCGCAAGCGCAACTGAACGGCGCCTCGTATATCGCGCCGGCGCAGTACGACGGATGGCGCGACCCTCTCCGGGCGCCCGCCCCCCTCCTCCCCTTAGAAGTCGATTCTTCCGCCCGCCCAGACTTTGGCACCGGACCCATACAGAGTCAGAACAGAACTGTGCCAGCGCGGTAGACTTTTTGCTGACAGTGGCGGAATTTTTTTAGAAGGTCAAGAAAGCAAGAGAGAGAGAGAGAGAGAGAGAGAGAGAGAGAGAGAGAGAGAGAGAGAGAGAGAGAGAGAGAGAGAGAGAGCGGAGTGGGTCGTTGACCGGACGACTCTGGTTTTTTAGCAGCCTACTTTGGCTGCTGTCAGATTGTTACAATGTGTCGTAATGTAATGTAGCGTTGGTAATAATAATAATCTGGTGTCAGTTTTTTTTTTATTTGGTCACGGTTAGCTTCCAGGTTCCTCTGATTTAGTCGGTCGTTATTTGAATTGTAGTTCTTTTGTGTGATTTTTGTTTAAATGTATCTTAAAACAGTTTGATATTTGGGTTTGTGGTTGATTATTATTTTGTCAGTTTAACCCCTTAACCGTGTATTTAACTGTAACTCAATGTAAAATGGATGGATATATCTGGGATCCCCAGTTAAGGGGTTAAAACCTTGCTCTGAATTCTTTCAAAAGCAGATGCGTTTATCACAGCTTCTGTTTGACCGTTTGCAAGGGAACCATAATTTTGCTATAAGCTAGTAGTACTATGTAACTAAGTACTTATTTCACCATGAGCTGGTACTGGTATTACCATGTAACTGGAACTGAGTGTCAGTACTTATTGTGCCATCAGCTAGTAGTATACCATGTAACTGTAATTGAGTATTTATTTTGCCACGAGCTAGTAGTACTGTGTAACTGTAATTAAGTACTTATTTTGCCATGAGCTAGTACTGTGTAACTGTAATTGAGTACTTATTTTGCCATGAGCTAGTACTGTGTAACTGTAATTGAGTACTTATTTTGCCATGAGCTAGTACTGTGTAACTGTAATTGAGTACTTATTGTGCCATGAACTGAGTACATTTGCTATTTCTGTCAAAATTTGGCATTGATCCTATGTTTCGGAAGCATGTTTTAGTAACAATGTACAACATGGGCAATTCAAAATAATCGTTCCATCAGGTGTATTGAAAGTAGATTTATCTATTTTAAAATGCAAAAATCTATTGAATTAAACTGAGTATTCACAGGTACTGCCACAAACCTCAAATAAGGAGGTTTTTTTACAATAAAAGTAGCAATTGAAAATATGATGTTTAGGCTTTAACTTTTCAGTGTAACTTTCATTAAATTCAAGTAGTTTTATACTTGAATTTAGTGTAGTCTTTTCATTCAGTTGGCGCGGCCTAAGGTGTGCAGATAAATTTTGTATTCTTTGCTAATGTTTTATACCAAAATGTACATCAGTGGCGTCGAGAGGGGGTGCGGGGGATGCGGACCGCACCGGGTGACACCATCTAGGGGGGTGACACCAAACAAGGATGACCTTTTTTGCTTGTCACGGTATTTGAGAAGGAAAATAAGAAAGATTTAGAAGAGGTCCCAAGTCTAAATGGGTGACACCACGATTTTACCGCACTGGGTGACACCAACCCTAGCGACGCCACTGATGTACATGTGTGTTTGCATGTCTGTTATAGAAATACAGGGTGGGCCAGTAAAAAAAGGGTACCACCCTGTTTCATTGTAAATATTTCCACAACCCTTGGGTTAAAATTCATGAAATTTGGTGTACTTCTGCATTATTATATCTTGAATGCAGCCATCCTAGTTTTTCTTTCAAACTACAAAGTGCAGCGGCGCCACCTGGCGAAAACCAGGTTAGGGTATGATGCAATTGATTTTATTATATCTTTGAATACCAGACCGACAGTTTAAAACACTATGTCATTGTAGCGAAAATGAAACAAGGCTAATGAATGATATTAATACAAACTGTCTATTAATAATTATGTAAGAAATAGCTAAAAAGTACAGGGAGTAAGTGATAAAGATATTCAGTAGATGGCGCTAATAGTTAAAGAGAAAGGAGCTTGCAGATAGACGAGAATTAGGACACATTCTTTTAAGTGGTGAGTGCCACTGGCGGCTCTAGGATTTGGCACGCGGGGGGGGGCGTTAAGGTGGCAACTTATAATTATGGGGGGCCAACCATTTGTTGTTTAATGTATGTAGCATTAAGTATAGGGTCCCAACTGGGGGGGCAGGCACTCAATAGGGGGGGCACGGGCCTCCGGTGGAGCCGCCACTGGTGAGTGCGGCCTATAAATAAGAGGTACGATTTCGAAAATGTTAGGCCGTGCATCAGCATTGGGTTACCATGGTTACTGTTGCCATGGTAGTTTGGCGTCTTTTACCATGAATACTAGTAATCGCATTAGTTTTGTCTATGGAAATTTTCTTAGCAGTTGCCACGGTTAGACCTACTTCCTATAGCATTCCACCAGCTCGTTACCATGGTTACATTGTTATCGCATTTTCGTTGTCGTAACCATGGTTACGACTCGTTGCAGCCAGTGACGACGCTATTTTAGGTCTTTCACGTCGTCATGGTTTTCGGCGCGTTATATGTCGTCATCTTTGGCTTCCGTCTTCTTCTGCGTCGAGGGAATTGACTTCCGGAGTCACAGTGACGTCATTACTATGCTCGTTTCCGGTTTCTAATTGCGCGATTCGAGCGGGTTTCACTTCCGGAGAATTCACCTCGTTTTCTTTATTAATGAAAAATTATAAATCACACAGGAACCAGACTACTGACTTAATTAACAGCATGATGTCAGTTATTAAATACATGTTATAACGCTAAGTTAGTGTTAGGCCTAAAAAGTTACGCCCATAAGTATTTACAAACAACGGCTTACCTAAGCCTAATCTGTCGAAATCTATGCAAATATTATATACAGTAAGAATACTAGAAGCTCTGTGAAAATCAGTAAGCTATTGTCAAATTATAAAAATTGACGTGGCTTCCACCTAGTGTGACAGTGGTCCGCAAAACGCCGAGAATTTTTTTACGTGAGGGTAAGTACCATGGAGAGGCGTAATTAACGGGCATGAAATTTTCGTCAAATTTAGTAGAAAAATCGACAAATTCGAGGCTAATACGGCCAAAATTTCTGATGCAAAGGCATCAGTAGAAGGCCCCCTACAATTCTCTTGCGAAATCTGAGCGATTTCCGAACATGAATTTTTCGTCAAATTTCTCAAAATTTCGTGATGTAACGTTAGTCCAGGGTTTTATTGGTCGTAAAAATTTTGTGTCCTCCGATTCTCTTGAAACTCACACCATTTGAAGCTCATTCGATGCCTATAATGGATCTGCAGTTAGATTTCTGATATCTGTGGGGGCCTTGGATTTATTGCTAACTTTTGTCGAGTTTCTGTCATCGAAGTAAGGCTAATATGCGTATAGGTTTTAATAGAAAAATCGACATTTTCCAGGCGAATTTTCCCAAAATTTCTGGTGCAAAGGCAAAAGTAGGAAGCCCCCTACAATTCTAATGCGATATATGAGCGAATATCGGACATGACTTTTTCGTAAAATTTCTAAAAATTTCGGGATGTTGGTGTCCTAGGGCTTTCATATTTGCACCGATTGAAGCCCAGTCGATGCCTACCAGGAGTCTGGACCCACATTTTGGATAGCTATCACTTTAACGGGTTTAAAAATCTATACAATGTATAGCCACCATTATTATATTTTGCAATATAGACACATTAATAGGGTGGAAAGTGACGGATTTTTCTACTCCACTGACATCACTGCAAGGTGCTTGAAGGTTCTAAAGATAAGTTTGGGCGAAATATCGACATGAATTTTTGGATCGCCCGAAAATTTTTCATGGACTATATATAGTCAATGGTTTTTTTCGAAATTTGAGCGAAAATTTGTGGTGTCGTAGGGCTTTCATATTTGCACCGATTGAAGCCCAGTCGATGCCTACCAGGAGTCTGGACCCACATTTTGGATAGCCATCACTTTAACGGGTTTAAAAATCTATACAATGTATAGCCAGCATTATTATATTTTGCACTATAGACACATTAATAGGGTGGAAAGTGACGGATTTTTCTACTCCACTGACATCACTGCAAGGTGCTTGAAGGTTCTAAAGATAAATTTGGGCGAAATATCGACATGAATTTTTGGGTCGCCCGAAAAAAACCATGGACTATAGTCCATGGTTTTTTTCGAGATTTGAGCGAAAATTTGTGGTGTCGTAGGGCTTTCATACTTGCACCGATTGAAGACCAGTCGATGCCTACCAGGAGTCTGGACCCACATTTTGGATATCTATCAGATATCTGACTGCTTTAAAGGTTTGAAAATCTATAAAATGTATAGCCAGCATTATTATATTTTGCAATATAGACACATCAATAGGGTGGAAAGTGACGGATTTTTCTACTCCACTGACATCACTGCAAGGTGTTTGAAGGTTCTAAAGATAAATTTGGGCGAAATATCGACATGAATTTTTGGGTCGCCCGAAAAAAAACCATGGACTATAGTCCATGGTTTTTTTCGAGATTTGAGCGAAAATTTGTGGTGTCATAGGGCTTTCATACTTGCACCGATTGAAGACCAGTCGATGCCTACCAGAGTCTGGACCCACATTTTGGATATCTATCAGATATCTGACTGCTTTAAAGGTTTGAAAATCTATAAAATGTATAGCCAGCATTATTATATTTTGCAATATAGACACATCAATAGGTGGAAAGTGACGGATTTTTCTACTCCACTGACACCACTGCAAGGTGTTTGAAGGTTCTAAAGATAAATTTGGGCGAAATATCGACATGATTTTTGGGTCGCTTGAAAAAAACCATGGACTATAGTCCATGGTTTTTTCGAGATTTGAGCGAAAATTTGTGGTGTCGTAGGGCTTTCATACTTGCACCGATTGAAGACCAGTCGATGCCTACCAGAGTCTGGACCCACATTTTGGATATCTATCAGATATCTGACTGCTTTAAAGGTTTGAAAATCTATAAAATGTATAGCCAGCATTATTATATTTTGCAATATAGACACATCAATAGGGTGGAAAGTGACGGATTTTTCTACTCCACTGACATCACTGCAAGGTGTTTGAAGGTTCTAAAGATAAATTTGGGCGAAATATCGACATGAATTTTGGGTCGCCGAAAAAACCATGGACTATAGTCCATGGTTTTTTCGAGATTTGAGCGAAAATTTGTGGTGTCGTAGGGCTTTCATACTTGCACCGATTGAAGACCAGTCGATGCCTACCAGGAGTCTGGACCCACATTTTGGATATCTATCAGATATCTGACTGCTTTAAAGGTTTGAAAATCTATAAAATGTATAGCCAGCATTATTATATTTTGCAATATAGACACATCAATAGGGTGGAAAGTGACGGATTTTTCTACTCCACTGACATCACTGCAAGGTGTTTGAAGGTTCTAAAGATAAATTTGGGCGAAATAAATATCGAAAAAACCATGGACTATATATATAGTTTTTTTTCGAGATTTGAGCGAAAATTTGTGGTGTCGTAGGGCTTTCATACTTGCACCGATTGAAGACCAGTCGATGCCTACCAGGAGTCTGGACCCACATTTTGGATAGCCATCACTTTAACGGGTTTAAAAATTATACAATTATAGCCAGCATTATTATATTTTGCACTATAGACACATTAATAGGGTGGAAAGTGACGGATTTTTCTACTCCACTGACATCACTGCAAGGTGCTTGAAGGTTCTAAAGATAAATTTGGGCGAAATATCGACATGAATTTTTGTCGCCCGAAAAAAACCATGGACTATGTCCATGGTTTTTTCAGAGTCTGGACCCGTAGGGCTTTCATACTTGCACCGATTGAAGACCAGTCGATGCCTACCAGGAGTCTGGACCCACATTTTGGATATCTATCAGATATCTGACTGCTTTAAAGGTTTGAAAATCTATAAAATGTATAGCCAGCATTATTATATTTTGCAATATAGACACATCAATAGGGTGGAAAGTGACGGATTTTTCTACTCCACTGACATCACTGCAAGGTGTTTGAAGGTTCTAAAGATAAATTTGGGCGAAATATCGACATGAATTTTTGTCGCCCGAAAAAACCATGGACTATAGTCCATGGTTTTTTTCGAGATTTGAGCGAAAATTTGTGGTGTCGTAGGGCTTTCATACTTGCACCGATTGAAGACCAGTCGATGCCTACCAGGAGTCTGGACCCACATTTTGGATATCTATCAGATATCTGACTGCTTTAAAGGTTTGAAAATCTATAAAATGTATAGCCAGCATTATTATATTTTGCAATATAGACACATCAATAGGGTGGAAAGTGACGGATTTTTCTACTCCACTGACATCACTGCAAGGTGTTTGAAGGTTCTAAAGATAAATTTGGGCGAAATATCGACATGAATTTTTGGGTCGCCCGAAAAAAAACCATGGACTATAGTCCATGGTTTTTTTCGAGATTTGAGCGAAAATTTGTGGTGTCGTAGGGCTTTCATACTTGCACCGATTGAAGACCAGTCGATGCCTACCAGGAGTCTGGACCCACATTTTGGATATCTATCAGATATCTGACTGCTTTAAAGGTTTGAAAATCTATAAAATGTATAGCCAGCATTATTATATTTTGCAATATAGACACATCAATAGGGTGGAAAGTGACGGATTTTTCTACTCCACTGACATCACTGCAAGGTGTTTGAAGGTTCTAAAGATAAATTTGGGCGAAATATCGACATGAATTTTTGTCGCTCGAAAAAACCATGGACTATAGTCCATGGTTTTTTCGAGATTTGAGCGAAAATTTGTGGTGTCGTAGGGCTTTCATACTTGCACCGATTGAAGACCAGTCGATGCAGGAGTCTACCAGGAGTCTGGATATCTATCAGATATCTGACTGCTTTAAAGGTTTGAAAATCTATAAAATGTATAGCCAGCATTATTATATTTTGCAATATAGACACATCAATAGGGTGGAAAGTGACGGATTTTTCTACTCCACTGACATCACTGCAAGGTGTTTGAAGGTTCTAAATATAAATTTGAAATATCGACATGAATTTTGGGTCGCCCGAAAAAACCATGGACTATATATAGTCCATGGTTTTTTCGAGATTGAGCGAAAATTTGTGGTGTCGTAGGGCTTTTTTGCACCGATTGAAGACCAGTCGATGCCTACCAGGAGTCTGGACCCACATTTTGGATAGCCAACTTTAACGGGTTTAAAAATCTATACAATGTATAGCCAGCATTATTATATTTTGCACTATAGACACATTAATAGGGTGGAAAGTGACGATTTTTTCTACTCCACTGACATCACTGCAAGGTGTTTGAAGGTTCTAAAGATAAATTTGGGCGAAATATCGACATGAATTTTTGGGTCGCCGAAAAAAAAAACCATGGACTATAGTCCATGGTTTTTTTCGAGATTTGAGCGAAAATTTGTGGTGTCGTAGGGCTTTCATACTTGCACCGATTGAAGACCAGTCGATGCCTACCAGGAGTCTGGACCCACATTTTGGATATCTATCAGATATCTGACTGCTTTAAAGGTTTGAAAATCTATAAAATGTATAGCCAGCATTATTATATTTTGCAATATAGACACATCAATAGGGTGGAAAGTGACGGATTTTTCTACTCCACTGACATCACTGCAAGGTGTTTGAAGGTTCTAAAGATAAATTTGGGCGAAATATCGACATGAATTTTGGGTCGTTCGAAAAAACCATGGACTATATATAGTCCATGGTTTTTTTCGAGATTTGAGCGAAAATTTGTGGTGTCGTAGGGCTTTCATACTTGCACCGATTGAAGACCAGTCGATGCCTACCAGGAGTCTGGACCCACATTTTGGATATCTATCAGATATCTGACTGCTTTAAAGGTTTGAAAATCTATAAAATGTATAGCCAGCATTATTATATTTTGCAATATAGACACATCAATAGGGTGGAAAGTGACGGATTTTTCTACTCCACTGACATCACTGCAAGGTGTTTGAAGGTTCTAAAGATAAATTTGGGCGAAATATCGACATGAATTTTTGGGTCGAAATATCGATGAAAAACCATGGACTATATATAGTCCATGGTTTTTTTCGAGATTTGAGCGAAAATTTGTGGTGTCGTAGGGCTTTCATACTTGCACCGATTGAAGACCAGTCGATGCCTACCAGGAGTCTGGACCCACATTTTGGATATCTATCAGATATCTGACTGCTTTAAAGGTTTGAAAATCTATAAAATGTATAGCCAGCATTATTATATTTTGCAATATAGACACATCAATAGGGTGGAAAGTGACGGATTTTTCTACTCCACTGACATCACTGCAAGGTGTTTGAAGGTTCTAAAGATAAATTTGGGCGAAATATCGACGTGAATTTTTGGATCGCCCGAAAATTTTTCATGGAAAATTTTTCATTTTCCATGATTTTTTTCGAAATTTCAGCGAAAATTTGTGGTGTCGTAAGGCTTTCATATTTGCACCGATTGAAGCCCAGTCGATGCCTACCAGGAGTCTGGACCCACATTTTGGATAGCTATCACTTTAACGGTTTTAAAAATCTATACAATGTATAGCCACCATTATTATATTTTGCAATATAAACACATTAATAGGGTGGAAAGTGACGGATTTTTCTACTCCACTGACATCACTGCAAGGTGCTTGAAGGTTCTATAGATAAATTTGGGCGAAATATCGACGTGAATTTTTGGGTCGCCCGAAAATTTTTCATGGACTATATTATAGTCCATGGTTTTTTTCGAAATTTCAGCGAAAATTTGTGGTGTCGTAGGGCTTTCATATTTGCGCCGATTGAAGCCCAGTCGATGCCTACCAGGAGTCTGGACCCACGTTTTGGATAGCTATCACTTTAACGGTTTTAAAAATCTATACAATGTATAGCCTCCATTATTATATTTAGCAATATAGACACATTAATAGGGTGGAAAGTGACGGATTTTTCTACTCCACTGACATCACTGCAAGGTGCTTGAATGTTCTAAAGATAAGTTTGGGCGAAATATCGACATGAATTTTTGGGTCGCCCGAAAATTTTTCATGAAGCCCAGTCGATGCAGTTATAACAGGGGGCCTGTCCCCCACGTCTACCCAAATTATAGAGCGGGAGAGAGAAAAGTGCGCTTACCTGGCTTGATTTTATTGTTTCGAAGGTAAGTGCAAACGGGGCTGGTTATCTTGCGCCCTAGTTCCTTGAAGCCCTGTCGAAATCGCGCGTTGAGTACAGCGTAAAGAATTGGATTCAGAGAGCTGTTGAAGTAGGCGACGAAGATAAAGACAAAGCGCATATCCTCCGATATCTTAGATAGATCCAGAACATCAAACGCTTCAGTAAGGGATATTTCTAGGATTGTGAATTTCGGGGGTGTCGACCTCAAATTGAGGGGTGGTGTGGGGGGGTGTCCGGAGTTAATTAGTATGCATTTTGCATTACCTATTTTTTGGGGGGGAGGGGGTGTCGACCTAAAATTGGGGGTGTTGGAGGTGTTAGGGATGTAAACATATCCCTGGGTTCAGTCAATCAATTGCACTACATATGCGAATAGAACTACAGTAAATCCTCGGTATGTTAACATCGGTTATAACGGTAATCTCCTTATGACGGGATGCTAGCGATTTTCGAATTTTTCCATTGTACTATACGCCGAGACGTTTGATGCGACACTGTGACAAAGATGTTTGCTTTTTGGTCTTGATGTCTCGTCATAATGGGGTTCTATTGTAGTTTAAATTTTCCGACCAAAGGACTAGACTATCTCGGCGTTCCCAGAGTTTCATCAGATCCCGGATCTTGAAGCCAAGCAGAGGCGGTTTCACGTTGGGGATGATTGGGGATGCACCCCCCACCGGCCCACCAAAAATGGGTCTTCAATGGAGCATGATCGTCTAAACTGATTAGCCTTGATGTATATCCACAAAGATATGGTCATATGGACATATCCATAGACAATGTCATCGACAAATGCGCTTCCAGCAATAGAAAACTCGATTTTCCACTATGACTTTGTATATAACCACAGTAAAATGGCCTTTATACATTGTCAATTCTGAACATTAGAGTTTATAAATCAAATCTACAGATTTCTTCTAAACCGTTTGCAAATAATTCCTTTGACAATTGGCGGGATCTTCCTAGAAATTCACTGCACCCCCCCAACCAAGAGTTCTTGGAACCGCCACTGAAGCCAAGTAAGCTATTCTGTCCATTCCATTATTCCTATAAATGCATCGTTATAACGATATATGAAGAACATGGCTGGGCATACTGACGTGGGACGATGAGTACTGCGGCCAATTTGCGTCCATGATGACGACGATCTCTTGCGGCGTCCAACAGATGAAGAAAACTATGAGTATGACCACCAGCATCGTCACCACCTGTAACCATAGCAACGCACACTGACGAGATCTCACTGTATCATAGTCATAAAGAGATCTCACTGTATCATAGTCACAAAGATATCTCGCTGGTTCATTGTCATAGCGAGATTTTACTGTATCATAGTCCTATACGGTAGATATCTCACTGTATCATAGTCATAAAGATATCTCACTGTATCATAGTCATAAAGATATCTCACTGTATCATAGTCATAAAGATATCTCACTGTATCATAGTCATAAAGAGATCTCACTGTATCATAGTCATAAAGACTTAAAGAGATCTCACTGTATCATAGTCATAAAGAGATCTCACTGTATCATAGTCATAAAGAGATCTCACTGTATCATAGTCATAAAGAGATCTCACTGTATCATAGTCATAAAGATATCTCACTGTATCATAGTCATAAAGATATCTCACTGTATCATAGTCATAAAGATATCTCACTGTATCATAGTCATAAAGAGATCTCACTGTATCATAGTCATAAAGACTTAAAGAGATCTCACTGTATCATAGTCATAAAGAGATCTCACTGTATCATAGTCATAAAGAGATCTCACTGTATCATAGTCATAAAGAGATCTCACTGTATCATAGTCATAAAGAGATCTCACTGTATCATAGTCATAAAGAGATCTCACTGTATCATAGTCATAAAGAGATCTCACTGTATCATAGTCATAAAGAGATCTCACTGTATCATAGTCATAAAGAGATCGATCTCACTGTATCGTAGTCATAAAGATATCTCGCTGGTTCATTGTCATAGCGAGATTTTACTGTATCATAGTCCTATACGGTAGATATCTCACTGTATCATAGTCATAAAGATATCTCGCTGATTCATCGTCTTAGCGAGATTTTACTGTATCATAGTCCTATAGATATCTCACTGTATCATAGTCACAAAGATATCTCGCTGATTCATCGTCTTAGCGAGATTTTACTGTATCATAGTCCTATAGATATCTCACTGTATCATAGTCACAAAGATATCTCGCTGATTCATCGTCTTAGCGAGATTTTACTGTATCATAGTCCTATAGATATCTCACTGTATCACAGTCACAAAGATATCTCGCTGATTCATCGTCTTAGCGAGATTTTACTGTATCATAGTCCTATAGATATCTCACTGTATCACAGTCACAAAGATATCTCGCTGATTCATCGTCTTAGCGAGATTTTACTGTATCATAGTCATAAGAAAATCTCACCCGAATTTCACCATCCTAAGGAAAACGAGAGGTTAAACTGTGACCCCCCGACTGACCTTTGTCGTGACCTTTCTCTGGAGGGCAATGGCCGTTGCCGTCTGCTCTCCGGGCACCAGTCGCTGGTTCAGCTTCCAGATGATGACGCCGTAGGCACACGTCATGATGACGATGGTGACGAAATACATGACGACCGCCTGCAGGTTGTAGTACAGCTGGCGACCGGGGTATTCGTAGGCGCAGCCCCCCGTCGACGAGTTTCCCTGTTTTTCGCTCACGTACCGCGGCCACGATTCGCCGCACCACACCTGGAGGACAGGGAGGAGGGGTCGGTGGACCGTGCCCCCGAAGAAAAATTAAACTACGAAGCCCCACCAAATAGATCGCTAAACCACTTAGTATAATATTTATAAAAATTAAACAATAATATAGTAAAATTAAATTAGTAAAATTAATATAGTATTATATATATAACTTGGTATAAGATCCTAAAACCCAATTATTATTATTATTATTATTATTATTATTATTATTATTATTATTATTATTATTATTATTATTATTATTATTATCGTCATCATCATCATCGTCACTACTTGAGTTAATTTCAATTTGCAATTATTGCATTTTACTTAACATCTGTTTCTTTGGCGTAGCCACGAGGGAAACTCGGGGGCGGGACCCCATTCCCCCATTGGGAATTGGGTCAGTCGTGGGATTTGCAGGGCCGCCGAGAGAAATTCCGGGCCCCGGAACAAAAAAATTTGCGGGCCCTTAAGAAAAATGTATCAAGTCTCCGAAAAACCTGACAAGCCAAAAAAACGTTATCAACTCTCCAAAAACAGCCTGACAAGCAAAAAATACACTATCTGTCACTGGATCTGGGCCCCTGAAAACTCCATAGGCCCCGGTACAATGTACCGGCTGCACATCCCTCTCTTCAGGCCTGGGGATTTCCGCAACACCGTCGAGAAAGTTTCCCGGGGAGTGGGAGAAGGGGTAGGGTGAATATTAACATAAATCTATATTATAGGTTGGAGCATTATAGCTTCTTGCCTCTCAGTAATTAATCATAATAAAAGTCCTGGTCTCCACCCCCCCATTTCGAAACCTGGCTACGCCACTGAACCGTTTCAATCCTACTTTCGAATTGTCGCATTGGGTTAACCCCTTGCCGCCCACAAAAATCTGACGCCGTTCCCATGGCGACAATCTATTTTTGAAAAATGAATTTTTAACAGATTAGTTTAAAAGAATGTCTTGTTTTGTTAGGCCTGTAGGTAGTGGCGGCTCCACATGGGGGCCCGGATGCCGGAGGGGCCGTACCCCCTATTGAATGCCTGGCCCCTCAGGTGTCCCCTGTTGGGACCCTATACTTACTACTACATACTACAAAACGGTTGACCCCATGCTTAGAAGTTGCCACCCTATAACGGCCCCCACTTGCCAAATCCTGGAGCCGCCTCTGCTTATAGACCTATTATGGTCTTGAGCAATCGATCTAAATGGCGAGGTGTTTATTCTAGCCACCTTGACATTGGGGGAGATTTTTTAAATGTTTGGGGAGGACAAGGTCTGAGTCTCCACACTTTTGGGGGGGAATTTCCATTCTCCCAGCCAACATATAAAAAAATTGGAGGATTTTTTAAACTTGGGGGGGAATTAATTCCCCTCAGAGAAGGCCTAGAATAAGGTCAAGACCCCTAATTTTGGGAAAGATCATTCGCGCGGGGGAATCCCGCCCTGTGGAACTCTCTTCCAGACAATGTGACTGGAGCAGTCTCAGCTGGACTTTTCATTAGAAATGTGAAGACACATTTATTTAATATTGGATATGAACTGCATTAAGCGCTCTTGTTGTAGGCCTTAGCCTTGTCTACTGCGCTATATAAATTGTCAATAAATAAATAAACACTGGGTTAGTAGTACGGCTACCTGGTAATAGTCTGCCCAGATGAGTGTGCTCATCTCTCTGACTAGAAGATTGGGAACGGCCACGAGGACGGCGATGCACCAGACTATCGCCATGACGACGGCGTGTTGATAGGCCTTCGAGAGTCGCGCCTTCAGAGGATGGACGATGGCCAGGTAGCGGTCACCGGCGATGGCCGTCATGCTCAACACCGAAGCGGTCAACGACAAGACTACAACGACCAAGAAGATGATGATGATGACGACGACGACGAATACGATGATGATGAGGAGGAGGAAGCAGGAGAAGAAGTAGTAGTAGTAGAAGAAGAAGAAGAAGAAGAAGAAGAAGAAGAAGAAGAAGAAGAAGTAGTAGTAGTAGTAGAAGAAGAAGAAGAAGAAGAAGAAGAAGAAGAAGAAGAAGAAGAAGAAGAAGAAGAAGAAGAAGGAGAAGAAGTAGAAGCAGGGGCGGCGCCAGACGTTTGAGAGTGGGGGGGGGGTTACGGTTAACCCTAGGGTTAGGTTAGGAGTAACCCTGAAATACCCCCCAAATTGATAATGTTAGAAATACCCCTGCTTTCTCCCATTCCCTCGCGTTAGACACTCCCTTCCCGGCCGCATTTAGCGCGGCCTCCCTTGGAATGGGGGTTCGGGGGTTTCTCCCCCGGAAAAAATTTTGAAATCGTAGATGCTCGTACGTGTGTTTTAGAGCATTTTGGACACAAAATCACAGGTCTGGCATCAATAGGTTCCATGTCTGTAATTTCTTATGCTCAAGTCAATTTCAAATTATTCTGCTTCAATTTGTGCGTGTTAAGTCGAAAATTACTTGTCTTTGGCCCATAGGCCTACTAGTGTCAATGCTACTAAGAGTAAGAGTCACGTGGCAGATGCTACTGCTCCATCAAATCTTGAAATCTTGTTTTAAATCGCTGTAAATCTATTTAGTGTCACAACTCACAAGTGGAAAAGGCGACAAAAAGTAGACAGCAGTTAACTAATTTGCCATCGGGCCACCCGTTAACCTCCTTGTCCAATTTACGCATTAGAGAATGCCACAGGCAAAATTCTGAATGCCAAGCACGTTTGATCTACAAGAGATAGTGGCCTAATTTTTCAAAAAACTTGATTAGCAGGTGCTCTTCATGTCTATGTCAAAAGTGCTAGCCATTCAAACGTCTTCCAATACCATTCTCTGTAGTTTAAAAATGTCATTTAAAATGTCCAATTTACGCATTAGAGAATGCCACAGGCAAAATTCTGAATGCCAAGCACTTTTTATCTACAAGAGATAGTGCCCTAATTTTTGACAAAACTTGATTAGCAGGTGCTCTTCACTTCTCTGTCAAAAGTGCTAGGCATTCCTACGTCTGCCAATACCATTCTCTGTAGTTTAAAAATGTCCTTTAAGCCCGCAATGCTATCCTGTAGATATATACAGTTGAGAACGTTTGATACTTAGACTAGTAGAACCGATCCTCAATCATCCCCCCCCCCCTCACCAAAAATTTCTCTGCAATTTTGCACGAATCTCACGGGTGGCCCGATGGCAAGTGGGGGGGGGGGGGTTCAAACCCCCCCAAACCCCCCCGTGGCCCCGCCACTGAGTAGAAGTAGTAGTAGTAGTAGTAGAAGAAGAAGAAGAAGAAGAAGAAGAAGAAGAAGAAGAAGAAGAAGAAGAAGAATAAGACGGGGGAGAGAAAGCGGAAGAGGAGTTAGTCGTGGCTGTCCTCTGTGTCTCTCTTCTTCTGTGAAAATTCAGTGAGAAAAACGAAAGAAAAAACAGCTTACTCTGAAGGAAGGGAAACGCCTTGCAGATGGTGGCGTTGAAAGGCCATTCGACCGTTATGCTCATCACCAAGTGCATCCACATGTTCAGCGACCCGACCATCAAGTCCGACACGGCGAGATTCACTATGTAGAAGTTCGTACAGCTGTGCATCACTCGATTGCAGCACACCGTCGCTATGACCAACAGGTTGCCAAGGACGGCCATCGCCATGGCAACCGAGTACCCGAACGCCTTGAGGCCCACCTCCCACTCGGGGTAGGTTTCGACGGGAAAGGGAAAGCTGATGTTCTGGGTGATCGTGGGCGGCGGCGGGTCGGGGTAGGGGACCTTCTCGCCGGGAATGCACGGCGGAATGAGGGTGGGGAATGCGGAGGTGCGGTTGAAGAGGGGGAGACGGCGGTGCGTGGTGAAGATCGAGTGCGAGAGTAGGTGCTGTGTCGTCAGTGACGCGTCGTCCATTGTGATCGTCATGCAGATGGAGTGTCAACGAAGCAGCAGCAGCAGCAGCAAACGGATGACGGTAGAACGGTGTCCAGTGAGTGACCGCACATTGTCCACTGCCTAATTGTGTCACTCGATCGTCGAGAGTTTGAGAGGAAAAAATCCAGGTCGGATGACCGATTCGAACCCGGATATAAATTCCAGGACGTCGCGTTGGTCCCGATGTCCGCTCGAGGGGCAGGGACAGAATCGCAAATTTCGACCAATATATATCCGCCAATATATCCGCCAATATATCCGCCAATATATCCGCTTTCAGATCGCCGCCTAACGCTCTCAATCCGGCGTTGTTCTTGTATAGGGAAATCAAACAAGTAAGTAAGAATCTCGTTGATTTACATAGCGCTGTTGTTCAGTGGTTCTGAGGCCTCCATATCTATGACCCCATATCGCTTCCCCGATTATCGATTGAAACAACAAATCAATAGCAAAACAAGTTCGATATGCCGTCACCGAATTTTGCACGACGGTGCTAGCTTAGCAGAAGTGCATTATTATTATTATTATTATTATTATTATTATTATTATTATTATTATTATTATAGCTACTAATTATTATTATTATCTGGTAGACACCAAAACAGATATGTCGCCATAGAGAGCTCTTAGAATCTAAGACTACATCCACAGTTGGTCTCAACTTGAAACTAACCTTTGCTTGGCAGATAGCTTCTTAACTTGTTCCTTTCATCAAACTGAGATCAGTGGCGTAGCCAAGGAGTGGGTAGGTTTGCGGTTAACCCACTCTCCTGCTGTTTCGCAGTGTAGGGAAGGGGCAGTTTTGGAGGTTAACCCACCCCCCCTTGGCGACCAAAAATTTAAACAAAATTAGTGCGCGATCACCACACAGTGTAGGCGCTCACCTGTGTACCTATATATATATATATATATATATATATATATATATATATATATATATATATATATATATATATATATATATATTACTGAGTCACAATAAATAAGATAAATAAGAGCTGACGAACTTTTTTGCTTGTCTGTTTGTCTCTAATTTTTACATGGTATGATGAAGACCCTGCAGTGTTTAATCTAGACTCTGGACTCCGGGGGGAGGGGAACTGACAAAGCCGGGGGAAGTCAGCTAGGGGACTGCTGTTAATTGATGTCGTATGCCAAAATGTCCGGGGGAATTTGAAATTTCCGGAGGGAAAGGGCAATCCCCCCCCGAAGCGGCCTAGATTAAACCCTAATGATGACCTTTTTCGCTAGTCAGATTTTTCCGTTTCCAAAGTTGGGAATCATGAGAACCATAACCCCACCCCCGCCTTCGGAAAATCCTGACTACGCCACTGACTTAAATAGCCTACTAGGCTCGGCCAAGGTTTGTAGTGAGATCTTTTCAAACCCGATTAGATATTTTTATCGGGGATGGTGTGATCGACACGCCTATAAATCCTCGTATATTCTGCAGTTTTGCTCCAGGTTTTAAAAAAAAGTCTAATATCATCCATACTTCTTCATCGGCTGGGTCCCCACTGCGGGGCCCACGACGCGCTCGAGGCCCCTAGCCGCCCGGGGCGAAAACGGCCTGATTTAACCATGGCGCCCCTATTCTGAAAACCTGGTTGCGCCTATAGGGGTGTAGCAAGGAATCTGATTTGGGAGGGCATAAATATTTCGGGTGGGTATAAATCTTAACTATAAACCACATAAACCATATAAACCACATATGACCACATGTAAATCACATAAAACTTTAAGGTAGACTGATTGGGGCGGGGGTGGGGGTATATATACCGATATACCACGTACCGTCGCTATGCCCCTGGTTGCGCCACTGATATCAGGTCATAACAACAGGCGATGCAAGTCTATGGCGACAGCTGACAAATGTTTCTTGTTAGTGCCTTGACGCGCAAATCGATTAATTAACCTGACAACTAAGAGCACAATTAGTCACTCATCTGTCCACTCCGTCCACAGTGAGAACGGTTCTATCTATAGAGTGAGTATTTTTATCTTGAAAAGCGCTCAGATGAACGATAACGAAAGACCCGTATACAGAGTAGGTCTAACCGGGCTCAAAAAACCACACAGATACACGCACGCACGTGTGACATCATTCAGGGGCCATCCATAAATGACGACACACGATTTTGGCAGTTTTTTACCCTCCTTCGTCACACGTCGTCACAAAAAGTCAGACACCCTCAAATATGACGTCGCAACGCGTTGACCCCCCTCTCCCCTCTTGTCGTCTTTCCAATATCAAAATTAACGCTTCGTTTGAAAATATATTCATTAAAATTATTATAGTTGAAACAATATTCAGAAACTTTTTCAGATTCTTTTTTAAAAAATGAATTAGGGTCTACAAGTGTAAAATAGCCTACGTTAAATTTTGTGGCAACATAGGCTACATAGCATTGCGGTTCTAATAAAAAATATTTAGTATTATGTGGCGTCACATTTCTGGAACCCCTCCAGTCGTCACACATCGTCACAAATGTTTGAACCCCCCCTAAGTGCGTGACGTCATTTATGGATGGTCCCTTAATGCAGGCTATTGCAGTTTTTATGTACGTAGGCAGGCCCTCCGAGAGAAATTCCGGGCCCCTGTGCAGAATGGCCGACGGGCCCTTGAGAAGTCATAATTTTTCCTTGACGACCTTTTTTTTTGCTCGTCTGCCGTTTATTTAGTATTGTGTCCCGGGCCCCCTTGTGCTCGCCGGGCCCCTCTGCTGAACTGACATTTTTTACCATTCTTTAGTGTTATTATTCATTTTATTGCTAATTATACATATTCATCATCGGCCCGGGCCCCCTCCAGACCGCCGGGCCCTGTGCAGTTGCCCCCCTGCCCCCCTCTCGGAGGGCCTGTACGTAGGCCTACATAATATACATTTTGTACCTGCAATTACATTATGAGCTCATCCATATATAGTACGTAAGCAAATAAGGCATATTTTCAACCCCTCCTTCCGTCTGTACACCGTACATACGCAAAATGTCCTAAATCCAACCCCTTCCCCTCAGTGCATACGTACTGTAACTATGTGTATGAACCCTATACCGTAACTAGGCTATTTCGCTTATAATATTTGCAAATGCGAATAACATCGCGCATGAAAGCAAATTTTCTGCCTATATACAGTTTCCATTAAAATCTACCTACACCTTAATTAAAAAGCTCTAACCGAAACACAAAATGGCATTGAATTACTGAAACACCCAGTATGGGCGATAATAGACCTGATTAATTATAGGCCAACCCTGCATGCAGCACAGGCTGTGTAGCGTACCTTGGCCGTAGGTAGATCTCAGAGTAACTCGACGTTGCTTATAAAAACACTTGAGACGTAGGCCAACAGGTAGGGGTAACCATTTCTTGCCCATACATTCACCACTTTTTAAATAAAAAAAGACAACATATAACTGCGATAACTAAAACTATCTTAAGATTACATATTCTGAACGACTATTAGATTACTAGATCTCTTAGGGTCTCTCTCTCTCTCTCTCTCTCTCTCTCTCTCTCTCTCTCTCTCTCTCTCTCTCTCTCTCTCTCTCTCTCTGTGTATGTGTGTACCTGAATTCCTGTAAGTCGACGGCCTGGGCACCTTGGAAATTCGTGTTTCCAGAAGAAGTCTCGCATTTGGACGTACTGTCTCGCATGTGTCTCGTCCAATTTTTCCATACCAATGCTCCACAAGGAAAA
The DNA here is from genome assembly GCA_018105865.1 of Metaphire vulgaris. NCBI lineage: Eukaryota > Metazoa > Annelida > Clitellata > Crassiclitellata > Megascolecidae > Metaphire > Metaphire vulgaris. The sequence goes on from CM030854.1 coordinate 1,270,067, forward strand.
ACTAAACAGGCAGAACAAATGGAAGCTATTATATAGGCTATTTCTAGGATTATCAATTGGGGGCGGGGTGTCCGTAAATTCTGGGAGTTCCCTGCCAAAAAAGTCTGACAAGCAAAAAAGGTCATCCCATACCTGAGATGGGGGGGGGGCGATGTTAGGGGTGTAAAAATATCCCTGGTTGTATATAAGAAATCAGTGGGCAGTGGCGGCTCCAGGATTGTGTTGTGGGGGCCGTTGGAGTGGCAACTTCTAAGCATGTAGCCAACTTTTTCAAAATCTGGACTAGGCTGGTTACTAGAATGAGTGCACTAAAGTGTCATGCGTTGAATATTTGGGGGCACGGGACCCCTACAGAGCCGCCTCTGTAAGTGGGGGCCTGACTGCTCCCATCTGAAATTTCTTTATCTTCCAGCGGGGTTTGAAAGGCCAAACCAAAATTTTCGGCCCCCACCAACTTTCTATGAATTCATCTCCCCCCACCAACCAAGAAATCCTGGAACCGCCACTGGTTATGCATATCGAATACCATCCAATACGATATCGCATCACACGAGACCGTACACTGCAGTACTTTGTAATCGAGTATACGTTATAACGAAGTTCTACTGTATATCAAATTATCAATGCAACTGAGGAGACATCTTGTAATCGAGTTTATTTGAACGATATCATCTCTCCAACAATCCACTTTCAATTATATTACATTTCTATTCTTACATCGTGCTCATGGATATAAAAGCAAGATAACCTAAGCAATATTCAAAACAGCAACGTTAATGCACTAAACACTGACATTTTCAAATTTACATTATAATATAATATAATACCTACTGTCAAGAAATTAATACACTTTATCACTTCAAATAAGCAGCAGAGAGAGGCAAAATGTATACCCCCTCCCCAGTATCCCTCCCACCAACCATCCGTCCGGACCTTTCAGGTTCAAGCCCAATGCAATCGACACAGACAGAAACACAAATTAAGCTTACTTACTTACTTACTTACTTACTTACTTACTTAAGCAAACAGGCTGAAAACTAGTTCTTACAAATCAATATTCAGGATTCATTTTGAGTTTGATTATAGATTTATAGTTGCCTACAACAACCGTAGGAAATAATTTCACACGCGCACACACACACCTTTGTACGCTGAAAACCCTCGATCAAGAGTTTCCACTTTGGGCGCCCCCCAATTTCTTAAACTTCACAGTTTATGCCAGTGTTTAATCTAGACTTTGGACTCCGGGGTGGGGGAGAAGGGGAAACTGACAAGGCCGGGGAAAGTCGGCTAGGGGGCTGCTGTTAGTTGAAGTAGTATTCCAAAATTTCCGGGAGGGGGGGACGGGCAATTACCCCTTCCCCGGAAACGGCCTAGAACGGCCTAGATTAAACCTGGTCTATGCACAATAATAAATTTTGTGAACACTAACTGATTTCAAAAACATTACACTGCAAATTCTCGACTGCAACTAACTGAAAGCAATTCTAATGTATACATTCATGGCGTTCATCTGTATAGTACGTATGCAAAAAAGGCATATTTTCAACCCCCCTCTCCCTCCCTGTTTGCACACCGTACATACGCAACATTTCCTAAATCCAACCCAGTGGTGTGGCCAGGATTTCCGGAAGGGGGGGTTGGTTTTGATCATAACCAACTTCAAAAAATCTTGACAAAAAAAAGGTCATACTCATCTCTTCCCTTGTCCATTCATTCCTCTTTTCCTTTGCAGATTTGCTGGCAAAAAAAAAAGATTGTCACCTTTCATCCTTACTCTATAGTGCTTACAAATTATTTTGGGTCGGCAGCCAAGGAGGGGTTGACCCCCAAAACCGTGCCCGTAAATAAAATATGTATGGAAACACATTAAAACTAATTCTTTTTGCAGCCAATGTGGGATTTTAACTCCCAAGCCCCCTTTGGCTACACCACTGATCCAAACCCCCTCCCCCTCAGAGCCTACAACGTACATAATATATGGATGGCCCCTAATTTCATCAAGTCAACATGTATTCATCAGGTCGCCACAATAAAAACATTGACAAGAGCATTTTGCACAAGCAGAGACATTGGTATCATCATCATCATCATCATCATCATCAACTCCTATGAGCACCAGCATTAGTCTGATAAACGATGCAGAAGCGCGAACAAAATCATCGGTAGAGTAACAAGCTATAGTGGTAACAGCGCCCGAATTAAAGGCAAAGACAGCGGCAACATAGAACATCTCAACTGCTACTGCTCGTGCCGATATTTCGGGGGGGGGGAAGGGGGAAAGATACGAGAAAGAAGTCGCGTGGAAACTTGGACCCACGACTTTCGTTGCCGACAAAATTCAAGTTACTATTTCTCAGACGCAAAACTCTTCCAACTCTTTCCTGCGGATTTTAACGAAATGCAAAATTTCTGGGCATTACGCCGACTTTCCAGTTTTTACGCGTACAGTAAAACCCTGTTAACTTGGGGCTGAGATAATGCAGATTCTTGATCAAAGACAGACCATTTGATGTGAACAAAGAGTGAGACCTCACAAGGGTTTTTCATCTCACTTCAAGTTAACTTGGGACAGCTATTTCCAGACCATGAAGTATGGATTAGCAGGGTTTTACTATAGTTTTTTTCCCAAAAAGGTCCAATAATGTTCCATTTCATCACCTAGAGTGGAAAATGTGGGGGGAGCAGTCCCCCAGGTCAGTAAGCAGTTCCAGAAACTTACCCACCCCTTCTCCCTACCAATGCCACAAAACCAGAGAATCAGTATCTAAACAAACCAAGAAACTTGTAAACAATGATGAAAAATGAAATCACAATATTTGTCAGTTATAATTCCCCATCCAAAGTCATCCGTTAGACTCACTAAAAAATAAATAAATTACATTACGTTACATGACCAGCACAAAGGTATTTTGCTACACTGCAGACAGCACAGAGAAGATTATTTTTTACAAAATCCACGCAGATGTAATTCTAACACGAGCGCCGAATCTCAGTTTAACGGAGGTTGTCCCCTCCCCTGCCCTCCCCTCCCCCAATCAAAATAACTGAGAATCTCAAAAAAAAGATTTCAGGCATTATAACAAAATATTAGGGAGTATTATATTAGCCTTACCCCCCGTAAGTTCTTCAACCTCGTGCACATTAGAGGCAGAGTTCAAGCTCTGAACTAATCGTATCACTGTCTGTTACTTGAAATTTAAATGCACTATACAGTCAAAACCGCGTTAAGTCATACTCAAGGGACTACAATCGTTGACAATAGGCTAAGTTGACATCAATAGTTGGTAAATACAGTATATATATATATATATATATATATATATATATATATATATATATATATATATATATGCATGCATGGCGACCAATAAGCAAATATGTGTCATGCTGCAAACATGTGGTATGACATCGAGTAATGCTACATGAAGACATGATATCAAGCTGATCTGCACACACACGAAATAACTAACATCGGCAGAAGTGAAATCAACGAACAAGAAAACTCATTCCCATTCCCGTACACAATGTACAAATGTTATGTCAGTGGGAACTATGCCATGCTGCAGTTGTCAGAGGTAATACCATATATCAATTCTGTCAGCGACTACACTACTGTGAGTTGAGCCGGATTCAACTAGCAGTAGGGGGTAGGGGTCATCCTAGAAAAGGTGGGTTGCCTAAACCCCCAAACCCACGGGCATGTCAAATCACGATCCAGTGCCAAAGTTTTTCAAGGTAATCACGTCTTTCAAGACATTGGGCGACATCAAAATAAAATTATTATATTCTCAGATGCAAATTGCAAACTGATTCAAAGCTTTTGATGCTATATATATATATATATATATATATATATATATATATATATATATATCCAATATAAGATACAGTATCACGTTACTCGCTAAACTAGAAACAAAACAAGAGGATAACAGGCGAAAAAAGATAAAATAATCCAGCCAGTGGCAATTGAGAAGAAAAAGATGTCTAATATTCAGGCACATTTACCGATAACAAAACGAACATAGGCGACAATTTACAATAATAAAACCTGCGAGCGCAATTTACATATTATGATTACACGCTGCTGTTTCTAATTCTCTAAATTCAGCGTCGGTTGCGAAATTTTAAAAACATAGAATACAGGATCTAAAACGTACACCAAGCCAGAGGGGGACACGGACTCCGCCCGGTTCTGGCAAAGCTCACTGTATGGCACGCAGACAAATGCGGTGGACACCTGTTTGATTCTCGATTCTTTTTTCCCCATGCCAGATCCAGCTAGAGCTAGCCTCTCGGAACAACACATCTTTCGCAGAAGATGCCGTAGCAGAAGCAAAACAGCCGGTCGAATTCTTGCATAACGTCCAACCGATCCGAACCGCAAGCGACTAACTCTGATTTCCCTCCGCGGGGGGTGGGGAGGAGGGGGGAAATCGCGTAGCCGCCGGCTAAAATTACGGCAAAACACAAAAAGCAAAAAATTTCGACAAAATGCTCTCGTAACTAATTCGCTTCGTCCGCTGGGGTCACGGAGACGGTCGGTCCTATAAGGTTCCGGTTTTGGCGAAAGTGTCAAACTGCACGTCCACCCTAGAACACGTAGCGGCAGAACCGGCTTCTCCCGACCCCTCGACCTTGACCTCGATGAACTGATCGCCGGTCTCGTCCTCCGAATTCGTGACGCACGAGTTATCCGTCGGGGTTTCGAGGTAGACCACCTTCGGCTCCACCTGGTGACCGTCGCCGTAGTCGTCGTCGTCGTTCGACTCCGGCGCGGTCGGTTCGCGCGACGGCATCCCGCCGGGATGACCCAGCCCCTCGAACGACATCCCAAAGTTCGTCTCCGATATCTGCTCCTGTTCGGCGAGGTGGACCTGGACCACGTCGGGGTCAGAGTTGGACGTCGTGTGGTCCGGCGTGCTGGCGTCGCCGTCCGGGTCGTACGGGTCGAACCCGCTCGGACCGTTCACGTCCACAAACTCGAGGTTTTCGGCGGCCTGGACGATCTGACGACAGACGAGTTCGTCCAAGTTGATCGGATCTCGGTCGACGTCCCTAAACAAATTCAAACCGGACAAAAGTCAAACACAGTTGACTACAGGAACTGGAGCAAAGATCAGAGTCCCAGGGGTATTCGAATGGCGGCCCGCGGGCCAGATCCGACCCGCAATGGGTGCGAAATGGCCCGCAAAGATACTAAAATGATAAATAACTTTTTTCTAATACTTATGAAATATTTAATGTTTTGTTTTCAATGCATCTGTTTTCCATGAAATTTTACCCTTCACAAAATTTTATTGAATATCCCAGAATTAGATTCAAACCCTGACTATTAATTGCTATACATCACACATAATAACAGTCAACTAACCAGCACAATTACCAAGCATCAAACCAGTAACGGTGAAGATGATCAGATCAAATCGATCAAAATCATTTTTATCAATATCAGACAGAAATTTCAAAATAATTTTAAAAATCAGATATGCACAGAGGAAAAAGTGAGGTGCAAAAAATATAGTAGCCAAAGCAAAAAAACCAAGAGACACTCCATAATGGTAACAAAAATTACAATACTATAAGGGAGAAGAAGGAGAAGTAGAGAAATAAAATCTCTGTACAAAGCCTGCCACCAAAAACGATAAGTCAGGCGATATTTTCTGCAACTAATAATCACAAACCATCTCTAAGTTAACTACTCAGAGTAAAGAAGGCGCTAATGATAAGGACAAAGGACAGAGGACAAACGAAGGCCGACACGCGAGGACCTGTTGTGTATAAGAACGGCGATGATGGCAGGATGGGCGATTGGCAGCAACGACACGAGCTTCTCAAAAGGAACGGTCGACTGATGTCGATGACGTCTCCACGGCCAACGTCGGACCCAGCGATGACAACCTCTGTACAACAACCGAACCACAGGGCATGAAAAGTTACGGACAAGCTGCCATAATTATAAATGAAAAGTTACGGTCAAGTTACCGTAACAAATAAAAAGTTACGGTCAAGTTACTGTAACAAATGAAAAGTTGCAGTCAAATTACCATAATAAACAAAAAGTTACGGTCAAAGTACTGCAACAAATGAAAACTTATGGTCAAGTTACTGTAACAAATGAAAAGTTACGGTCAAGTAACTGCAACAAACGAAAGTTAAATTCGAGTTGCTGTAACAATGAAAGGTTACAGTTAATTCTGATCTAAGGTGAGGTTTGCTATCAAATGTCAAGAGATACTTGACGCTGTGGACAAACATGATTTTAAAGTAGTACCTCATGTAAAATAACGAGACTAGAGAAATCATAAACCGTAACTTGAAAATCGTAAACAAATAGTAGTCATAAACTTACAGTCCACCGCCAGTGCTGAACAGTCCGTCCGGTGGCAAGGTGACGCTTTCCTTCTGTGGACTGAAGATCTGCGGGTCAAGGAATGGCTGGTCAACGTCGATGTCGCCTGAAAGCGACACCCAGAAAATATCAACAGAAATCATCGCAAATATTTAGTATTTTATTGTTTTAAAATATCAAAGAATCTGCACAGCACAAGTAAGATCTTCAGATTTTGACATAGATTCAGAAATAAAGACAAAGATTTTGGTCACGTCTCTATGGTCTACGACAGGGGTTGGCAACCTATGGCCCATGGGCCACATCCAGCCCGCCAGTGAGTGTAATCTGGCACTCCGGCCCCCACAGCTTTTTTTTGTAAAAAAAAGGTCATCACGCTTTTTAAGTATGACAAACAAAGAAAGTTCATCACTAATTTTTCTCACATTTTTTGGAGAACTTTAGAACTTTTTCCAGCAAACACTTTATAAAAAACATAAATTTTAAAACTTTTTTGGGACCCGCCAAAAAAAATTGCTTAATTACATGACCCTCAGACAGAAAATTGTTTAATATCATTGTCCTCGGACAGACACTGCCATAGCAATTTGGCCCTCGTTTTTCAAAAGGTTGCCGACCTCTGGTATATGAGCATAGAGATAGATTTGTGACCCAAGATAACACAGCAGCGGTCGTACCTTTTGGCGTGTGTACGGTGCTGACAACATCCAGGTCATCCCGAAATTCAGCCGACTTCAGCATTTCTAGATAGCGCAGCAGGTTGAGGTGGTGGACCTAGCATCCAGATAAGACAATCAAATGCAAATATGATTATAGATAAGATAAGACCCAATTGCATTAGTGCTTCAAATAATAAATTATACATTTAGCACTGTAAAATGAAAAATTCCTTCTGCCTTCACAGGTTTATATGGTAAATAAATTTGTAAACGGCTCCTAAAAAAGGTGTGGGTAAAAAACCCTGCGTAAAAATAAAAATACCAAATGAAGTAAAGCAAATATAAACAAAACTCCATAGTAGTACATAATACCAAAAGTACTGATTGGAGATAATTTTGTTTTATAATTATGAATCAAAGCACGTTAAGATAACTTTGTCTTTTTAAATCTTGCCAATTGTAGGTCAGTGTAGAAATTAACTAAAATATTATATTTGCCTATAAAGTTATCAAATGCTTAGTCCATCCAACAAGCAAATCATAAACCATGGAAAGGATGCCATGTCTTGCAGATTTCGTACACGTACAACGAATTGGAATTTTTGGGTCAATTTGTCGCGGAACAGTTCAATTTTCCAAACAAGACCGACATCATTTGAGTAAAATTAAACAGTGGCATGAATAAGATGCAAATTCAGGAAAAATTGTCTTAAAATCTCACATTCACGACAAAAAATGTGACCAACAAATTGAACCAAGAAAAAACCCATTCCCAAAATCCTATTTTCAGTCCAGAACAGGTCACACATTCTATCCAAAATATGAATCATGGCTACTAAACCTAACAGCTACTGCAGCCCAAATAACAGCTATCAGTACAGATAACAGCTATCAGTAGTAATCTATAACTGTAGATTAAGTGCCTAGGAATAAGCAGAGCTCTACTATAGTACCTGCTTCCAAAAGCGCTATAGAAATGCACACGATTTTACTTACTTACTTCAGAACCTGGTGCAACTTAAGGTGAATACCTGAAGTTTAAAGCAGGTGTCCGTCTCTTCAAGAGGTGTAAGAAAGGAACTTGAAAACACTTCGGTTAGCAGCTGAGTTGCTAATCCTGAAAGAAAAACAGGAAAATAATTTTAAATTACACAGAATCAGTGAGCTATATAAATGAAATTCCAATTGAGGAATCGTGGCTTATTGTTAAACCTACAGCACATCTCCACAGTTATCAGACTCAATAAAGATACAATAACAGAAAGATTCATAGCAGTAATTTCTCCGGCTTATGGGGGACACTATATGGTCTAAGTCCAGGGGCATCCAATTAAATTTTATGCAGGGCCAAATATTTTTATGACTGGAGCCCAAGACTTGGAATATATTTTTCAGTTACAAAAACGTAGCTCGTAAGTAACAGAAAGTCAGTAATTTTAAAACAAGACATTAAAAAATATTTGGTAAATATTGGATATCGTTTCAGCATCTTCGCGGGCCATTTCACACCCATTGGCGGGCCGGATCTGGCCCGCGGGCCGCAATTTGAACACTCCTGGTCTAAATCTCGAAACAAGGCTCTCTGAGATTCTACATTCCAGAACCATCTGAGTATCGTCAGAGTATCAATAGAATGTCATCCAAGTATCATGGGCCAGAGTATCATCCGATGACCCTGACCTTGCCAGAGTATCATCCAATGACCCTGACCTTGCCAGATGACCCTGACCTTGCCAGTCTCCCTGCTCCAGATGTCTGTCTTCCCAGAAGTCCTCTTCCCTTTTCATCAGTCGTTGTATGACGTGCTCTGGGTAAAAATCCTCCAGCATCTTCGATGTCTGAGCGATGACAACCTGAAAGACAACAGGGTACAACGGCATCTGCAACACGTGCAACATCATTGAGGCAACACCTCAGGAGATATCAGATTCCACACATGCAGTCAAATTCCTCATCAGTTTCAAAGTCATCGAGGAAGCCATACAGGTCAACATGTACAGGGTGGTGCAAAAAAACTGGACTATATTAAATGCCAAACCTAATGTGACTAGTCCGGTTTTTTGCGTCACCCTGTACAATCAAAGAGCACTAAACTTAATAGCATAATGGCAGTAGGGACCTATTGTCATGCAAATCAATCAATCAATCCATCAACCAATCAAAGAAGAACAACAGCAGAATTGATGCAACACATCACCTTAAGTTCTCTCGACGTAAGTCGTATTCGACACTGTAAGTCGTGATTTAGACCGGTATTCAGCTTCTGCTTTCTCCTGTAAAAGCAAAAGGCTTCAAGATTTCAAGCAGCAAGTACGGTAAAATCACTGCAATTTAAGCACCTACATCGGCAGCCAAGGGGGGAGTTGACCCCCAAAACTGCGTCCAAAAATAAAAAATATATGTACCCCAAGAGAGATACTTCTTTACGGCATTGCAGGATTCAAAACACTTTTGCTGTGAAACTGCTTTAAATAAGGCCAAGTAACACTACGTCATATTGTGGTCTCAAGACACTGTCTTGTCTTGTCTTGACCGTCTTGTGGCAGTTTTCAACTGTCTTGGTCTTGACCTCAGCCCAGCAGCCTGTGGCTAGAGCTGCCCTGTCAGCATCAATAGCACAATATGCACATATGACCCCAACAACAATGCCAAATATTAATATCATAGCATAAACATCTTACTATCATCTGAGTAATCACCCGAGTACCGTTGAGCGTTGTGTGAGCACCATTTCAGTATCATCAGAGTACAGAGTACTATTTGAGTATAATCACTGAGTATCATGTGAGTATCACTTGAATATCATCAGAGTATCATGTGAGTACCAGTTTGGTATCATCAGAGTATCACTGTGGCAGAGAGTATTAATAGAGCTACATCACACTCAATAATAATAATTTAAATAACCCTTTGAACCTACAGCCTCCAGTCACTGATGGCTATCATCTCAGAAACCTGGGCTATTCAGTTCAAAGGGTTAAAGCATAGATCTAAACCATACTTGTATCAACCTACGTGTCAACGGCGTGCATCAGGAGTTGCAGGTATTGTTTGCACTCCCTCACAAGTGCCCTGTAGACTCCATCTTCTGAAAGACTGGCAGAGAACGGACCGAAACACTGTTCCACAAAGCGCCTACAATAAAAATAACACCCCGACATCTAAAGTGCCAAGACTTACAATACACAACACAACCACATCACTGTACTGAACAGGGTGGCACAAAAAAACCGGACTAGCCACATTTAGGTTTGCATTTAATATAGTCCGCTTTTTTTGCGCCACCCTGTATTGTACACGGCTGTTAGTACACACGTTAAGTCATTCACAGAGAGAAGAATAATCATAAATTCAGGGCATGTCAGGGGTGAACAATTTGTCCAGGGTCGCTACGCAGCGGCTGGGGTCACATTCAAACCCGCTACCCTCCGGTTGCATGGAAAGAATCATCTACCACTACACCACTTGGCCCCCATAATACATCAATTATATGTATTACAGTAGAATCCTTATTTTAGACTGGTTTCCTCCTCTTCAGTGTTGTTAAGTATCTAAGATACATTTTTCAAAAGTATCTAGTATCAGTATCTTTGATACAAAAAAAGAGTATTTGTATCAGTGTATTTAAATTCGATGCACGATACTTTTAAAGTCTCAAATGAGGTTGAATATAGTGGATATTGGTGGCATATGGGCGCTGATGCGCTGGTCGGGATTACTTCACCTGAAACGTTTGCTAAAGAGCTGAAAACGTATTTGTTTACCATATCGTATAGTTGACTGTTTGACTGTACAGCGCTTTTGGTTTTGGCCGATGGCCATGTTACGGCGCTTCACAAATCGTCGAATAATAATAATAATAATAATATGGAGATTTCAAATACACTTTAAACTAAATTAATTTTAGGCCCAGGAGTCATACAATTTGATTAATATGACAATCCCTAGGGTTGTAAATTTGTATTGCATCTAGGACTAATTTTCTCCATACTAGGTTCATTTTGAAACAAACTCTTCTTGGATACTTTTTATCAATACTAATGTCTAAATAAAGTATATTAAAAAGTATCTTGTATCAAGATACTTTCTATTTGTATTTGTATCTTGATACTTGATAGTCTGTATCAAGTATCAGTATCTCTGATACATTTATTCTCATGTATCTGTATCTAAGAAACATTTGAAAAGTATCTTTAACAGCACTGCTCCTCTTCACCTGAAGACATCCTTGGGCTGTTCGATGACTTGAACGCAACGTTCCTTCCAGGCGTTCAGCTCGTGTAGCTCCATGTGGGCCTCCGCCGCGGCGAGCGCCTGCTCCGGTCGAACCTGGAAAATAACGCACAATTTACACCCGAACAATTCAACAAGAACCCGGTCTCAGGCATGGAGTGTAAGTTAAAATGGTCTCTGCAATGTACCAAGGTTCGCTGTGCTCCGATATGTTAGCGGCGATAGACTGTGAAGCTGCAGTAGCTGTCTATACCAAGAAGGGTCGATATACAGTCGACTCCACTTAAGTGGATACCTGATAAGTGGATAAATCGGTTAAGTGGATAAGATTTTGAAGTCCCGTTTTGAGCTCCATGTATTTCAATGGGACATAGGTTCGTTTAAGTGGATACGCTGCAAGTGGATAATTCGCCTAACTGGATAACATTTTTTAGTCCCGTGGCCGTTCATTCTGTGTAAATGGTGACGGATTAGTGGATAACCTGCCATCAACATGGCCAAACTCACTGCCAACTTGCCAACTGTTGCCGTGATTGGCTGAACGATTGCCCACAGCCTTGAAAGGGCGGAGCAAAACAAGTCGACGCGCCATTTTCAAAGCTTCCTGCGCGTGATTGGCTGAAATGAACAGCTGCATAGAGTATATACATGGTTGGAGTTGCCGGGGGGAGGTTTGGAGGGGGGTTGAACCCCCTCCCAGCTAACTTTGCAACCCTCCCAAAAATCGCACGTCGGGTACATGCAGCCTCTGTCATTCATTGAATTTCAGTCCTCAGCCCTCCCTCCCCAGCTCAAATTTCACAACCCAACACAGAGTATAGAAAAGGCAGATAAGCAGCTGGTTGCGCGCCAATTTAGGTTGTTATTACCCGACAGTAGGGGGCACGGAGGACTTTGAACAGTACCACAATTGACGATGGGCTGCAACTAAATGTGCCGCGTTCAATACGACTGGGGCAACTTCAAAGGGGAAGAGGTGTCAAGTAGAACAACCTCCCACGGACGTTGGCGACCACTCTCTAAGCAATGGGCGTCCTTTGATGATTTATGGAGGCTAATGGCAGAACCTACGGAATCACTTGAAAGCCAGATTGCGGACTTCGGTCAGAAACTGTCACTCAGTGATCAACTACAAATTATTTTGATCCAAATAGGACTAAATAGCAATGTGTATACTGTATACAGTAGTACATGAATGTTTTTGTCATTTAAGTTTTAATAATGTTATTACACATACACGCCAACTTCGGGTAAGTGGATACGCTGCCTAACTGGATAATGTCGTGACGGTCCCAGGGCTATCCAGTTAAGCGGAGTCGACTGTAGAACAAATACCTGACAAAGCAGCCACACACAATTATCAAAACACAAACAACAACCAGTTGGCCACAGGAACACAGGAGAGGACAGAAGGTGATTGAGGATGAGAAAAATTACTGGAGAAAAACACGAGCTCCGTATAAATTAAGATAATTACATTACATTACAAGTGGACAAACCACTGGCAAAACCATTGAATTAGCAATAGAAGCTAGAAGTTCAAATCAAGACATTGGAGACCCACCTGGTAGTAGTAGTTGGACGCCAGGCCCGGCCCCGCGATTCTTCTCACGGTAAACCCGTCGCGGCTCGGGACGCGGCCCCGCTTTTTAATGACGGTGTGAAACATGAACGCGTCCCACACGGCACGGAAACAGCGACGGATGAGACCAGCTGCAAGTAAAGTAACACATTACATTACATTTTAAACGCAAATCTCATGCACGTCATCAAGATCAGCAAAAATCTACCATAGAGTAAGAATGTTCGCTAAAAAATCAACTGTGGCATACAGATGACATTTCTTTCCCAAAGCTTCAAGACACAATCAATCAATCAATCAATCAACCAATGTCATTATGACTATTATTATTATCACTATTACTATTATTATTATTACATGGATGTTAGCACATGCTAAATCATTCAGTGTGGAGCAGTGCATGGCTGAACAACTTGCCAAAAGTTACAATGCAGCTGCAAAAGGTGAGATTCGAACCCACTACCCTCCGTTTGCACGGCAAGAATCTTACAGTTACTCCACCACCCCTTCCACCCCCGACCCCCCCCAATATCATCAGTCAGTGATCATCACATCCCTAAATCAGACACAAGACCAAGAAATCCAAAAGGCAAGAGTCTCTGACAGCAGAGGCCGAATTTTATTTAGGCAGAGAGTGAAAACATATCAGAAAACAAGATATTGGAAAGGGGAGCCTAAAAAATTTTGGGGGGTAAAAGACATTGGGAAGGTCATATTGCTTGCCAAAATGTCAAAAAATGTTTTTTTTCAGGGGGGGAATTAAAACTTTGCTGAAAAAATTCCCCCAAAGAAGGCCTAGAATAAACACTGCCATTGAAAGTTTCGAAGTCCATGGTTCCCTGCCAACAGAAACACAGGCGACGCAATACAAACTTACCGGAAAATAAGACAAAAGCAGTAAGCGGAAGAATTACGACGGCGGTGACGACAGCCGCTATCGGCTGGAAGCAGCCGGCGATCAAGAAACGGAAAAAAAGCGTCTCAAAGACGTAAAACAGCCTGTGACAGACGCGGTTGCCTAGAAACAGAAACCATGGAAACCAAGAAATTAAGATCAACTTTATATATAGCCTCAACCATTTTTACAGCAGGCAAAACACTACAGTAGAACTTTGTTATAACAGGCTCGATTATAACGTATACTCGGCTATAACATACCGCAATGTACGGTCCCGTATGATGCGCTACCGTATTGGATTGTAACTCTGATATCACGTACTCAATTTTACAGACCCGCTAAATGTGTTATAACGAAGTTCTACTGTAGCGAATTCAACTCTATGGCCTGCATGGTACTTTAGGCCGATGACAAGATCATCGTTAGCAAAGTGCTACATAAACTGTCCACTTGCATTAGCATACAGCAGGGGCCTGTGAAATCATTTATGTCACTGTGAGAGAAAAGAAGTAACTTTCTCTTTTGAAATATTTTTTGCTACAGAAGTTTAACGCAGAAGTTCAGTTAGCTAGAATCGACGGGTGGTTAATGGCCAATGCAACGGTCTAATTACGACAACTTATTTCTTTGGGTCCATCCACATAGCATGTATGCATTGAGGGGGAGGGTTAGATATTGGAGATTTTGCATACGTACTGTGTGTGCAACAGGGGGGGGAGGGTGAAAATATGAAAATATGCCATGTTCTGCGTATGTACTATATGGATGAGCCCTTAGTGTGAACAAGGAGACTCACTTGGATGGTCGAAGTCGTAGAAAAGAACGGCGCAGAGGTGGCAAAACAGAGTGACAACTGGCATCCTTACAAAAACATAAATCAAACATGAACACTATACAAACAGCAGGGTGATAACTGACATTTTTTCCTGAAAAGTACAATCGTACAAAAACAAAACACTTTTATCACCAACTACTGATTGACCACTGCATACTTTCAATGCTTGTAGCCACTGAAACACTAAAACACAAGTATATGAGGTTGTGAAAATAGCAAAAATATCAAAATTTTCAGACTACAGTAGAACTTCATTATAATGTGCTCAATGGATCACTAAAATTTAGTACGTTAATCTAATGTACACTATATATCCAGTGCCATCCAATACTGTAGCTCAACTCATCATGCGGGAGCGTACATTGCGGTACTTTATAACCGAGCGTACGTTATAACCAAGTCCGTTATAACAAAGTTCTACTGTACGATGAAAAAATGACGACTCTTTTGCTAAACCAACCCCGACATAGTTTTAAATCCGTGCGAGCGTAGAACTCACCAGAGCGGCGCGGCGAATGCGGCCAGCAGCGA
The DNA here is from genome assembly GCA_018105865.1 of Metaphire vulgaris. Classification (NCBI taxonomy): domain Eukaryota; kingdom Metazoa; phylum Annelida; class Clitellata; order Crassiclitellata; family Megascolecidae; genus Metaphire; species Metaphire vulgaris. Next base: position 1,285,160 of record CM030854.1, read on the forward strand.
GACGCTGGAGACGAGGAGACAGAGCGGGACGAAGATCGTGACGAGGAGAAAGCTGCCGAGCGCGCCCTTGATGCCGTAGTTCCAGAAGCGGTTGAAGTGCCGAGTGAAGCTTCGGCCCAGGAACCCCGTTTCCGGCTCGTTTTCGAAGTCGCGGCGGGCGTGTCGCACGTGACTCCAGAGGTCCTCCAGTCGGAAGACGAGCGTCTTGACTCGCGACTTCGGATCGGGACAGAGGGTACCCTTTGACATCGTAATATAGGGCTCATCCATATAGTACGTAAGCAAACAAGGCGTATTTTCAACCCCCCCCATTTACACACCGTACATACACAGAATCTCATAAATCGAACCCCCCCTCAATGCGTACGTACTAAATGGATGGACCCATACAATCATATCAAATGCAGTCAATGTATAAGAAAAAGAAATTTGTCAACCTAAGCATTAGGCATTATTAAGCACAGAGTAGCTTTAGGCAATATATTTCGAAAATACATTCTGTGGTATAAACCTGAAAAAAAATCCAACAATAAAGCAAACTCAGCGAAAAGAATTGTATTTTAAAAATTATAAAAATAAAGTCATAAAAAATGTAAATTAATTCAAAAGATATAAACGTAAAAGCTTTAACAGTAACCACTATGTAAAATTTCAAAAACATTTCTCCCTATATCATAGGCGGAAACTTCCATTACACCTCCAGACTCGTACGCCCCCGACTCTTTGAGAGGCCACCGTAGGGAAGGCATAGGGGTCGGGACCCCAATTTTTCATCCAAGTTTAAACTTGGCCAAGTTTAGGCCAATGTTTTATACACAAATATTAATTTTGATACTATCCAACCAAAGTCTGACCTAAATTATGATACCAGAATGTATGGTAGAGGTTAGAACTGACATGCCAATAAGATAAGAGTGATGTTAAGAACGAACTGACTGTAGGTTTTCAATAATTAATTGTCACTTACATTGACAGGGTTCAACTTCAGGTTTGCCATGTAAGGTGATGGACAGAAAAGTGCGCGAAAACTCAGCGGACTACAGTACGGTATCACCATCTGTAACGCAATGCAATGGTACAGTTGAGCTGGGTGATCATATGCATTGAATATATAATGGCCGAAAACACATTAGAAAAATTAACAGTAGAAATACTCAGTAGCTACATACTAAAAATAATTTATCTAAATAATTTCTTCAAAAAAAAACATAGAAAAACACATCAGAAAGTGAAATGGCATCGTATTATTCAAAAATTGTTTCATCATAATCTCACAACACAGACCGACAACTTGTAAACAACAAAAGAACAAAATATTAGAAATGGAAAATGTAAATCAACGTATCACATGATATCATTTCTTAAACAGATACATCTCATGTCTTCAGTGGGACACTCAGATGATACTCAAATGGTAATCACAGGTGATGATACTCTGATGATACCAACATGATACATTAGGTTGCCCTTCTTTAAAACTGGCTACATAGTTGTTATTATAATAACTACAAGCAATGCATTAGGCATAAATCAGCACTTGATTTCTCTGTATCAGGAGACAATACGTACGCCCAGAAAATACATGGTGTTCCAGGTCCACGTAAGCGTACGATAACAGTAGTTTATCCAACGCCAAAATGGAACCCTGGTGCTCGTTTTATGAACTATTGTCTTCTCCACTGTGTAAGATGGCTGCCAAAATACAATACCATCAGTTAAAAACTACAGCTACAACAATTAGTACAACTTCATTGTAACAGTCTCAGTTATAACGTATACTCGGTTATAACGTACCGCAATGTACGGTCCCATGTGATGCGCTACTGTGTTGGATGGTATTGGATATAACGTGCGTCAAATATAGTGTACTCAATTTTACAGACCCACTAAGTACTGTATAATGAATTTCTACTGTAGTCTCCAGGAAGTGGTACCCGACATCTGCGCGATCGACATTCGCGCAACGACAAATGCGTTAGTGCCAAATCGACAATAGCGCACCGACAAATGCGTGACCTACATAAGCGTGCATCATATCAACGAACATTGCGCAAATGTCGGCACACAAATGTCGGTTGTGCACTTGACGGGCCATGCAGGAAACACTCTTAAAAATTCAACAGTTCTTGCTTTCGGTATTTAAAGTGGGTGGCCAATAATTTATCCCGTAAAAATTTTGTACTACCCAATGCAATAGCATTTACAGAAGGCCGCCCCGTCGTCGTACCCAAGTACCTCGTCGGGATTCGGAGGCCGTTGTTCCGCCGTTCTGCTGATCGAACTTTCCGACACGATCGTCGGAATCACCTCGACTTCTCCGTACAGGTGGCGCTTCACAACCCAGCGGTGCGGGAACCAAATGCAACAGGAAAATCTGAAAACTCGGTTCGGCTTCTTGACTCTGCTCAGCTCCTTCTTCAGGACATGTTCTCTCTACCAAATGCAAAAGTGGAATCAAACCTAAACCAGTGACTCAGTAACAGCAAGATAACTGCTACCGAAGCAACAGCAGCTGCTTGAGTAGCGGTAATAGCAAAAGCAACAGCATCACAGAATCTCATTACAAAAAACCTTCATTACAGCATAAACTCACACGTAACAGTCCTACGTGCTAATAATGCAAAGATGAAATAGACTGAAGTGGAGCCTGGTAACAATAGATGAGACCCACATGCCAATTGAAGATCGTTATATTGGGATTACACTGTAGTCCCAAAAAGAGAGACACACACACACAACACACACAAGTCCCTCAGTAACAAAATATCAAATTCATAACAGGCATCACACACATACACAAACTGTAGTTTGTTTCATCGTCAGTTTTTGTTTCTGCACTTGTTATTTTCAATACTAAATAAACGACCGATTGACTGTGTACAGTGTAATCCCAATATGATGATCTTCAACACCTGTGGGTCTCAAAATGATCCACAAAAAGATACCAAAAGATTACCGATATTAACAAGAGCCCGTTCGTACGTACGTCACGCATAAAGATGAGATCTCGATGCAGAAAGTAGACAGTCTGTTCAAGGTGCTGTTGTTTACATTCGTCAATCACCTGTGTATGGGCACTCCACTGGTTCTGCGAGATGAAATCACTCTACATGACAGAATACAGAATGCCTTCAGGTGTCAAAAAATAACACAAGCCCTGTCACACTCGATTTTTAAAACGCCCCGAAACAAAATTCTGCATCTTTACGACAAAAGCTATACGTTACGGTGAGTTCAAACAGGCATAATCTTCACCCGAAATTCTTCAAGTCGCTCGTTGAGCCACTGCGGAATTCGAGACCTCACGGGGTAACGTTTGATAAGAAGAGACTCATGCTTCAAAAAATAACAACAACAAGAAAGACCAATTACTAACAAAATGCAATATGACATTCTAAAACCGGCTATACTAAGTTCTTTCAAAAGTCAATTTCAAAAATTAAAATGACCAAATTTCACATAATTCAGCTCAAATCATTAACAATCTCAACTAAGATAAAAATAGTACTGTGCTTTCAGTAAGAATACTTCATTGGGTACTTGCAAATCAGTTAGAATACATTACAGGCTACACCCACTCAATTTGATTGACTTTAGCTCCAGTTATGTTACTGTGCTATATAAATTGTAGTTAATAATAAAAATAATTATTATTATTATTAGTATTAGTATTATTCTCTTGATGCCGACTAAGTTAGAATTGCCTAACTGTCCTATATTGTTACTACAGTGTGGTGCAAAAAAACCGGACTAGTCACATTTAGGTTTGCATTTATTATAGTCCGGTTTTTTTGCGCCACCCTGTAGTATACTCTCATGCAACCATCACTGTCATAAATTCAATACACTTGCCAAAATTATGCTGAAACCAGGCATTGGAACTTCCTCTCCTGGCACAAGATCCCTCAGCTAAACACCTTGACTATCATATCTCATCTTAAGCAAATCACTTTCTATCAGACATCAGAATTCAACCAGATATCCTCTTTAGCCAGAACCTTTGACTATTAGACCAACCATCCATCACATCTATTCAACTAAGTGCAGCGTTGCAATAGTGTCAAGTCAATTACTGATTGATTGATTGATTGATTGATTGATTGATTAAAGTGGTGATTGATTGGTGTGCGTCCGAAGATACCTCCTGTTGGTGATGAAACAGTTTCGCTTTCAGTTCAACGAGTGCCTTTTCCATGTTCAAAGCAGACTTTGCCTGTTCCACAATAAGAGCACCTGGAGAAAAACACACAAATTCCACCCCAGTCTAATCATTAACTTCTATAGCGCCACTCAATAATGCATAGAACCATCAATCGATGGCAAACCAAATCACAACCATTTAAGATCCAAGTCAACCATAGATACGAATATTCCACATGCTATTAAGAAAGATCAATTAATTGCTATATATATCACCTTCAAAATAAAGCAATAAATTTTATTTCCTTATTAATTATTTTAATTTTGAAGAGCTTTGCCATGTGCCCTTGTTCTTGACACTACTATCACCACTATTACCACTACTAATGTTATCACTACTACAACCACTATTACTGCTAGTTGTCCACTACTGCTACCACTACTACTACAACCATCACCTTTACTACTACCACCACTATTACTATTACTATTATTACTACGACTACTATTATGACTAGTGCTATCATACTGCAACCACTATTACTGCCAGTGGTCTACTACTACTACTACCATCACCTCTACTATTACCACCACTATTACCACCATAATCACTGAATCTAACACTATCAGATGCATAGGCAAAGCACATATGACAGAAAACCAAAAACAAACCAAGAACCAAATAGAAATAACGCCCAACTGACCCAGTCGTGGCTGGAGCGCTTCAATTTCTTCACTAGCAAGGACAGCGTCAAACACTTTCTGAACGTACTTCTGCTGAATACTTTTATTCACATACTAAGACAAAACACAACAGTGCACTGTAAGACGTATGCCACGATACATGACACTGTAATAAATACATGACGCTGTAATAGATACATGACATTGTAATAGATACATGATGCTGTAATAGATACATGATGCTGTAATAGATACATGACATTGCAATAGATACATGACATTGCAATAGATACATGGCGCTGTAATAGATACATGACGCTGTAATAGATACATTGCACTGTAATAGATACATGGCGCTGTAATAGATACATGACATTGCAATAGATACATGGCGCTGTAATAGATACATGACGCTGTAATAGATACATGGCACTGTAATAGATACATGACGCTGTAATAGATACATGGCGCTATAATAGATACATGACTCTGTAATAGATACGTGATGCTGTAGTAGATACATGACGCTGTAATAGGTCACTTCAAATCTATTGATGCAAATGATTCAACGAATTATAGCAAAAGTATGTTTCTATTTTGAAAGTTCTCCTCTAAGACTTACATCTTTGATTTCAGCGTATGACATGTTTTGGCCTGGAAATGGAAACATACAAAAGATTAAACACTGGTATTAAAATGCAAAGAACTAACACTAACAGCTAGAGTCTGACCTATGACCTAAATACTAAAGACAACAGTCTGACCTATGACCTAAATACTAAAGGCTACAGTCTGACCTATGACCTAAATACTAAAGGCTAGAGCCTGGCCTATTACCTAAATACTAAATTCTGGAGTTTAACCTATGACAACATAGATGCTTTACAGTTTTCCCACAATCATACCGAAGGCTACAGTCTGACCTAAGTAAGTCATAACATTGCAGTCACACCATTCTATAAACCAGTTCCAGCAGTGAAAATAATTGCCTCTTCAAAGATCTAATCAACAATGCACATAAACACATTATTCAGTGCAGTTAATCACACTCTGGCGGCAACACATCTGCAGACAAATTGCGCAAAACTTGCCCTTAAGTTCGGTGATGAGTCGGTCTTTGTACTTGATGTACCAGCCTTTTGATTCCTGGTCAAGAATCTTCTTAAGAATCTCGTTACATTGATTCATCAAAGCTACAGACATACAGACAGACAAACATTAAAAAACAGACAGTCACTAAAGAACCACCACATGTAGTTAGTACCAGCAAACCAAAAATAGTATTTCAAGTTAACCTGGCCTGTTACAACAGTCATAGTAAAACTGGTCTATTGTCATAGACTATGACAAACCAGCTTTGGCACAATGGTAAATTGGTAATGTAACATTGCGGTGACAGCATCTAAACTGTCTACTCAATATCCAGGTCATAGTATTTTGAATTTCTGTCCAAGACAGATCAAGATTTTAACCCTCAAACTACCCAATACTTTGTAATTACATGCAATGCAACCGAGTATGCTCGGCTCTGGCGGTTTAAGGGTTGACAAGCACTTTCACAGTCCACGCCGTGTGACTTCTAAATTGACCGCACAGCTATGTTCTGCCGCCGGAAACGTATAAAAAAACACAAGTCGAACCTTTGTTGAAAAGTCTCAGATCTATGTCGGAGCCTGTCGGAGTCTGGAAGCAATAGGGAACCGGCGGAGGAGTCAGGTTCAACGTCTGCAACAACAAACAACTGCACATACATCTTCCATCATATTATCATGGCGGGAAAAGTACACTGCGTCCAGAAAAAAATGGAACCCTTTGATAATTAAGAAAACCAATGTCAATTATTATAATTCTTTATTCCAGACCTCATTCCAATTATAATAAAATTTAATTGAATATGATCTTCATTTGAAAACATGTTGTTTGTCTGTCAACACACTCAATGAAATAGAAAATGATGTCTGCCAATAATATATATTATATATATATATATATATATATATATATATATATATATATATATATATAATAATATATATATATATATATATATATATATATATATATATATATATATATATATATATATATATATATAAAACCTTGATACTTTCCACTTCGAGCTGACTGCATTTGTCCTTAATAAAGTTACAGAAGCTCTTCCAGTCGCGTTTTGCTTCCGGCTGTGAGCACAACACATAAGGACAAAGACATAATCAAAATGCATGCAATGACAGCTAATAAAATGCACCTTCAAAAAGTGCATCAATTCATAAGATTAGCATGACGGGAAGGATTTTATTAGAAAGTCAAAATATTGTCCAATGACATTGAAAAGGACCATGAAGATGTACTTACTTATTTACTTACTGAATTGTATCATGCCACGCCGTAAAATGTCTGTGATTTTATTTATGCCACACGGCTATGTAAAGTTGTGGAATCGACATCAAAAGTGGCTAAGGAAAGCCATTTCTCAAAATAAAATGTAAGTAATTTATTATTTATAAGAACAAATAACAATAAATAACAACAATGATGTTGGTCACATGGAAAATACGAGAACACAAATACCAAATACCATCAATCACAGCCATGGAGAGGGGAAAAGGAGGTACAAGGAGAGCGGAAAGAGTATGAATAACGGAGGGGAAAAGAGGAGGGACAAGGAGAGGGAGAGAGTATGGATAAGGAGAAGGGACCGGAAGGACCACAGTGAACTTTGAGGGGTCCCCTGCAACTGTCAGTATGTCATCTGCCAATGCAGAATAGCGTATAGTTAAAGTGCGTTCCCCGAGACCCGTTATTATGTCATCTGACAGGGCTGCCGTCAACATACCCGTACGTTCAATTCAGCGACGAGAAAACGCGAATGCTCCTCCTGCAACTTCGTCTCGAGATGCGCGGTCGAAGACGACTGCATCCCAATGAGAATATCTGCAAATATATTTCTACAATCTGCAAATATATTTCTACACCATTTTCATCTATATTTTTCTGGTATTATTTTCATAAGAACGTATCCAAAAAACTAATTTTCAACAAGTAAACTTATGAGAAAGTGAAAGCATATATACAGTATAAAAGAAAAAATCATGAGTTGTCACCCCCACCCCCACCCCACCCCACTCATTGTCTTTGACACTGAAAATCATAATTCTTTCACCAAACTATGCATTTCCTGGTATGCCTTACAGTTTTCCCATCACCTGTACCATTGCTTTTTCGTGTAAAACTATAACGTGTTACTGAAGCATGCGATAAATGCTTCTGCAGTATCAACCAATCAATCAATCAATCAATCAACCAATAAATGAATCTTCTTTGGTACAGCTATTGCAATCCTAAGTCATCACTCAGTGGTGCAAACCTTACAAAGTGCATCTGACTTAACATAGTGCATCTGACTTAGAAAGTGCATCTGACTTAACAAAGTGCATCTGACTTAACAAAGTGCATCTGACTTAACAAAGTGCATCTGACTTACAAAGTGCATCTGACTTAACAAAGTGCATCTGACTTAACAAAGTGCATCTGACTTACAAAGTGCATCTGACTTACAAAGTGCATCTGACTTACAAAGTGCATCTGACTTAACAAAGTCCATCTGACTTGCAAAGTACATCTGACTTACAAAAATGCTTACGTTCAGTAAACAACAACAACATGGAAACCCAAAATATTCGGTGCAAAGAATATTTTAATTAAAGCATATTATAATACACAATATAATAATAATACATATACAATACAAAATCATTCAATCGCTTGAGAGCATATTACAATCGAGAAACAAACATAAATACCAAAAATTTAAAATGAACACAACACAATGCATAACATTTTCATGGGAATGCTTACCAAGGAGTTGCCAACAGGATCGGCCGATGCTACGGAGGCCCTCGGACATGCTGAAGAAAGGCGAACTGAACCGGTTGCGGGCGTGGATGAGAAGAATTCGCAGGGCAAGTGCCATGTCCTGCAGAAAAATAGCAACCGTATCGAAACCCAGTTATATGTGAAAGAAACCCCCCAAAAATGGTCAAAATTAAAGCCACGTCAAGAACCCTTTGCAAATTTTTCCTATCACTCAGAAACTTGTCGGAGGGGGGGGTATATCCACGAATAGATGAAATTGGAGTCAAGTTGATGGATACCAGTTATATTTTAGCCTCACAAATCATATTAGTCTTTTTTATTACATTTTAGAGCTGCCATTTTTTTAGCTCTTGTTTTGCAAATAATTTTAATTTCAGTTTTAGTTAACGAAATTAAAATAATTTTAGTTTTAGTTTTTAATTTCATTTCATTAACTAATATAACACTAATGGATACCGTCAAGGATACCGGAGACCCAGCACTCATCCATACAGCCTACCATGGCAAAGCCATGAGCTGACATGACAGGACAGCTGTAATTGTTGTTAAATGACTGAAATCTGGACAGTCCTTACGTTGAGCAATGTCTCGTAGATGTGCTGTGTGCCCTTCTGGAGAAACTGCGCCAGTTTCCAGCGGTGTACCTGACCCGGAAAATTCATGCTTTCCACCTCAAATTCCCTGAAACAATTTGTCAGAAATGCCACTTAGAAGTTCTAAAAAATGAAAAAAATCTGACTAAGTCTGTGTAAAAAACTATCACGTCTAATCAAATCAACTCTTAAACTTCTATAGCGCCACTTCATAATGCACAGAAGCATCAGCAGATGGCATACCAAATCAAAATAATCTAAATCCAGGTCAAATCCAGGTATCTGGCCAGACAATGGTGAATAATGCTCCTGCAGTATCAATCAATCACTCAATCAATCAATCAATCATCTGACGCTCTACGTTTTATGTTGAAAACACAAATATGAAATTAGTTTTGCTACATCGATGTAATCCTTCTCAGTGATCATCGTTCAACTTTGACCTATGACCTAGATCTGGCGATGAACTGACCCAGTCTGCCGAATGCTCTTCAGCTGCTTTTCGCTGAGTCGGCGAATGTTTCCCTTGGAGTCGTGCGCGACTTGCTCAACCTCGTCAAACGTCGGAGCAACGAAAAGGTTCTTGAAACTTATATGCTACAGTATACAGAAGAGCAGCCAATCAAATCACAAAGAAACAGGTCTACCATCAGAATGACCTATCAAAGACCATAAAACTAGGTCAGCAAAGTCAAGCTGGAACAGCAGAAAAGTGTAGGAAGCAGGGTCGGCGTCTTAGCCCTTAGGAAAATTAAAAACACCCAAAAGAAAAGCTGAAGAAAACACAGATTCCATAGATCTATATTAAACCTTTGAAAATTCAGTTGCAATAAATATATTTCAAAAAATGTCAACACAACAATGAAATCCACTCAAATGTTCACTATCTCTTTTGTCTTCAAAAGCAAAGAAATTACAGGTCACATGATCCAAGTCAGACACACACACACACAGAGGGATACTGTATCTGATAGATTCAGTAAGTAAGCTGGTGACAGAAATGTCTACTCACCTCAAATGAATCACTATCGCCATCGAGGTCATCCGTGATGGAGGGCGGCAGCACTATGGGAAAACTCTTCCAGTGGTACAGCAGCTTTTCAGCAACCTAAACACATCACACAACCGAACATCGCTGACATAATGTATGCCACTGGAGCTCCCATCTCCCTGGAAGCACCTCTGAAAGAAAGCGAAGTCTGAATCGCCTAGGCTAGCTACTGACCGAGAACAATAAATCTGAATTTTAAATATAATAATATTCTGACAGGAAACCTAATTTTAGCCCAGCAGCAAATATTTGCATATCAACTAACTCTCTCTTGCATTTCAATGTATTTTCAGTCATATTCACCTAATGACGCATCAATACTAATAATACTAACATTCTATTAATTAATTCGCCCTGACTTTGTTTTACCTTGAATATAACATAAGCAGGGGGTGTCTGCCAGGACAAACCTCATAGCTGATCATACTTACTAATCTCATGTACAGGATTTCATAATAATATTAAAAGAACCAACAAAGCTAGACCTAAGCTGACATGATCCTTACACGACTACAGTAGAACTTCGTTATAACATATTTAGTGGGTCTAACAAACTTTGTACGTTATACCCAGGGTACGTTATATCCAATACAGTACAGCATCACACAGTACCACATGTCACGGTAAGCCTACCTTATAACCGAGTAAACGTTATATCTGAGTAAACGTTATAACTGAGTCCGCTATATCAAAGTTCTACTGTACTTTAACACTGTTGCCTCATAGATATGTTAGGGCTCATCCATATAGTACGTACACAAAAAAGGCATATTTTCAATCCCATGTTTGCACACTGTACATATGCAACATCTCCTAAATCCAACCCCCTTCAGTGCCAATGTATTTTATGGACCCAAACCCTTAACCCAAAATATAATGCTGTTGACTGACCTGCTTAATGGCCAGTCTAGCCTCAGCTATGTCAGGCCAAGTGCTGTCCGAAGGAAGATCAAAGAGCAGAGACTCTTTCTAAAACAAACACAGTGGTAAGTCAGTCTAAAAGCACCTGACTCTGTCATCCCCTGTCATGTCCTGTCATTCCTTCCCTCTATCTCTGCCTATCTGTCATCCACTGTAATGATGCACATATCCTGGAGAGGCCAAAGTTTACCAACGGCTAACACAGTCCCAAGAGAAATACAACAATCTAATTATTTCAACAGTGTCACAGTCAGGGTTCCTAAGAGGAACTGAACATGACACAATCATCCTTAGTGCAATGATATCCAGGCATTCCCAGATGACAACATCACCCATGAAATATAATCTCAAAGTCATGATTCAATACATAGCTTAATCTTGGCAATGATGCACTCTGCCTGGGCCTTAGTTCTATAAAATTTGTACCAATAATAATAATAATAATAATAATAATAATAATAATAATAATAATAATAATAATCATCATAATAATAATAATAACAATAACAACAACAACAAGTGACTCCAATTCCAAAAGCGTATGTGAGCAGAAATATAAGAGGCGCTATAGAAATGCTACATTACAATAATAATAATAATAATAATAATAATAATAATAATAATAATAATAATAATAATAATAATAATAACAACAACAACATTGGACTCCAATGCCAGGAGCGTCTGTGAGCAGAAACACAAGAGGCGCTATACAAATGCTACATTACATTAATAATAACAATAACAATAACAATAATAATAATAATAATAATAATAATAATAATAATAATAATAATAATAATAATAATAACAGCAAGTGACTCCAATGCCAGGAGCGGTCGAGTCAAGCGTGATGCCAGTAAACTGAAATGGCAAACGTTCCAATACGCCACCACTGAACAAATACAAAAGATGGAAACCATTGACAGCCATGAACTAGTCCAAAAGTTATATAATTGGATCACCAAAGTATGCAACACAATGGAAGACAGAAGCATACCAGCAAACACATCATTTTCATGTTGAAAATCACCGAATATACCAACAACACGCACAACATTTTCTAAGAAATGTAAATAATTTCACCTCAGGTTCCGTTTCCATGGCGTTCGTCTAGGAGTTTTGATCAAGTCATGAAGAAACCATTTAGACAACTGAAACAGCAAAATAGCAATAACTCATTAAACAACACAACAGCGAATGAACAAAAGCATAGTGACTACTGCTGCTGCATCATCAATTAATGCAATCTATCGTCAATTTCGAACTTTCACTTCAAAGGAAAAGTCCAACGACGTCAATATATTTTCTCATCCAGCTATGATATTAACTGATTATTATAATAGTGTCGCAGAAATATACGATTCTTATACTAAATCACAGATCAACATTTTGGAAACGCCCAAAATAATCAATCACTGGAACCAAGAACAACGACCAATTGACAAAAGAAAGAAAGAGTGAAAGCAGAATCAACACGACGCTATATAAATCTGAGTCATTACACGCACAATATATTAAAAACCGGACATTGATCGCTTTTCTAAAAGAACGCTTCAATTCAATGCTTAGGATCTGAAACTTACCTACAAATAGACGAATAGGATCCTCGTAAAAGCGACGCAAACGCTAAAAATGGCAATTATTGCAATAAAAATATAATTATAATTAAAACAATTTTGCTTAAAATTATCGGATCTGTTAATGCTATGATCGGTACTAGATGGCGCAACCGGCTGACTGCGATAAGATAGTAAGATAGTAATATAATATTATACAATATAATAATAATTAAATGATTTAAAGTGGTTTAGCAGGCTAAGTAAGCCTTGTGCGAAAGTCAAAGAGAATGCAGTACCAATATAATAAAAACTGAGTTTTCAGTGATACATTAGGATCTCTGCTATGCAGAAACCACTACAACTTTATTCTAACTCTTTTACCATCATACTCAAGCCATTGTGGTCTTATTCTGTGAGCGATTGTCTTTAAAGTGTCAACATTATAAGTGCAGTATAAACAGTTATAAAATGCAAGCAGCTGTGCATTTTCTGTGTGTGGCTGCTTTGTCAGGTATTTTTCAGACGGCCCCTTATTTTGTGAAGAGCCAAATTAATCTCATTTGCATTGAGAGCCTAAACATTGAGCTTTGGTTTGAATCCTCGCCTTACTTTTGGATTTGACCGGGTTCAGGCTTCAAAAATCTCCACACAAATACCGAACTCAACATTTGCGGGTATAAATCTAGCAAAGATAGATACAGTAACTGGAAGAAAGCAAAACACAAAACTAAAATCAAGAGAATTTATTCATTTATGCAATTTAACCAAATACATAAGCTGTACAACGGATAATTTGGATCTTAACTTCATAAAACCGCAACAACCTGAACTAGGCCTATAACTGCATGCCATAAAATGTCAATATTTCCAAGTTGCCTCCACATTGCCAAAATTCAACAGTTTTTTTACTTTGGAATTTAATTTTCCATTTCGTTAAAAATCAGTCCTGATTTTCAACAATATACGCATACGTTAGTTTCTTATTTGAGTGCTCAGTTCTATGTCAGCTCTTCTTCGTTGCGAACGAATTCTCCGATGTCAGCCTGATGAAAAACGACGATTGTCATCGGGTCGGCGCGTCGGCAATCTGTCGTTGCCTTTGCGGCAACACCAAAACCCTGAACAGCCAAACAAAACATGCAACATCGGAACAGAGTGCTTTGCAGAGAGGAGAATAGACAACAAAAGTGGAAAGCAACAGGTTATGTCGCGATTACACTGTCTTCTAATAAACCCATTCCAACAAATCTGTGTATCAACGGAAACATGGAAATGACAAGCAATGCTTGACATAATAATAATTTCATTGAAATTATATATGCCTCGAAATTGAAATTCATTCACGCATCTCTGTTTCAATATTCCAAAAGTCCCCAAAATTTTAAGTGCTAACAATTTTCAGGAAGACACAGCGAATCAGTGGATCATTAACAACTCTGGACAGTATGAAAATACATTGTACAGTCAAATACAAATGCAAAACATTGTACAGTCAGATACAATGTACAGTAAAATACATATACAAATACATTAGACAATCAAATACAAATACATTGTACAGTCAAATACAAATGCAAAACATTGTACAGTCAGATACAATGTACAGTAAAATACACATACAAAAATATTACACAATCAAATACAAATACATTGTACAGTCAAATACAAATACATTGTAAAGACTGTACATCAATTTGAGAAAAGCAACAAAGGTTGCCAATTGGGAACATCAACATTTATAAACAAAAATCACTTTAAAAAACAAAAATCACTAAACATTTATACTCCACGAGCCAAAGGCGTCCATGTGCAATATAATTTAACCAAACAATGATGCAAAGATCACATAGCACACTCCATTTTCAATTTCAAACAAAAATTTCTCACAAAACATAAGCTTCAAATATCTTAACCAAATCAGAAATAATGTCACATAACTTAGGTCTCATCCATATATTACATACTGAAAAAAATGCATATTTTCAACGCCCCTCCCCCGTTTGCACACCGTACGTACGCAAAATCTCCTAAATCCAACCCCTCCCCACTTAGTGCATATGTAATATATGGATGGACCCTTATACAGCATCTACTGACCAGTGGTAGTTCCTTCATGCTGTATATGACGACTCCTTGGTACTGCTGTGTATTTTCTGTTATGCGGCCGAGACCAGACTTCAACACGTGATTTCCGTACAGAAACTGCTGCTCAGCGTTCGGCTTCAACCACACTTTATACTGAAAAGCACAAACAGAGATTAATTAACCCCTTAACTGGGGATCCCAGATATATCCGTCCATTTTACATTGAGTTACAGTTAAATACCCAGTTAAGGGGTTAATTAAGGAACACAAGCACAAGTCTCCATCTACATTTCTTCTAGCCAACGTGCTATTCAGAACCAAAGACCAACGAAAGGCAAGACAGTTCTGAAACAACATTATGAGTGCATAAGCCACAGGGGCCTACACTGTACTATAAACAGTCTTCAAGTGGGTAAGGGCTCATCCATATAGTACGTATGCAAAAGAGGCATATTTCAACCCTGTTGCACACACCGTACATACGTAAAATCTCCAAAATCTAACCCCCTCCCCCTCAATGCGTACGTACAATAATGATGGCTTGCAATCTTGTCTTTATGGTTCTAGTTTCGTGTAAACGTAATGTAAAATGGACGCACGTGTGAGTCATGGCCAGCAAAGGGGTTATAAATAGAATGAGAGTCTGAATCAGATAAAATAAGCAAGTAAGTAGGTAAAATTCGGTAGATTTACATAGCATTTATGAAGTAGTACAACACAGTGATGGAAAATGAAGAACCTTAGCATAAGGAGCCAGATAATCCAGAGCAGTTATGTAGAGACGGAATTTTGATGAGTGGGTAAATTTCCCGAAGCAAGTTCCAAAGCTCATGAGACACGGACGACCAAAATGAGCGGCCTTTTTCATAACGGATTCTCTGAAGAAATAATACGCAACAAAAAAATTCTTAATTATGATATTAATTATTAAGAGATTCTGAAAATTACTACACAAGTGTTTCTTAAATTTTACAACTGACTGGTCAACGTTTACGAAATCATGCAGTTCACGATAATTAGAAATCTTCTCACTTAACATAATAGACCCTGTCTTTGCTGAGTCTAAAACAGTATTTTCCATCCGGTCGGTCGATCAAGACATCCACATTATCTCCAATACTATAAAGAACGAAATCAACACGACATTATTACTGACATTACTAATTAAACTAAAATATGATACTTGACAATGCAGTAAAAGGCCAGTCACACAACTTAGTGGATTGTCAAGGAACAATTGTTTAAAAAAACCTAAAAACTAAACAATGGAAGACGCATAAGTAAGTAAGTAAAGTAAAGTAAAATCTTGTGGATTTCTATAGCGCCTTGGAGAGCAGCACAACAGTAGCTGCTTATTCTTAGGCGCTCAGGTTTCTTAAAATAGCTATGGGGAAGGTATATGATCAGACAGGCAATAGTCAACATATCAGGTTAGTCTGTCGAGTTCGTCTATCATGGCGGTCTGTTTGTCATGACATTTAGCTACATTGGTCCAATGATCCTGTTACAAAAGAGGAATTCAAATGGTGGTCCACGGGCCAGATCTGGACCCCAAGTGATAAGAAATGGCCCGCAAAATTATCGAGATGATAGATGACCTTTTTCTAACATTTAAAACAATTTTAGATGCCTTGTTTTCCATCTACCTTTTTTCTAATACTTGTGAAGTATATTTTCCAAAAACACAAGACCGGCCCTCAGGTACCAGTTATGAAAAATGTGGTCATTCGTGAAATTTATTTAATACCCCTGTACTACTACATACTTACTCTTTTCGGAAATAATACAGCCATCAATTCATATTTGATAATTTCAAATTGATAGTTTATCAATATAAATTAAGTACATACTATTTTGACAGCTTCTCAAAGAACTGCTTAGACTCTTCATCAGTCAAAGGCCTCATTTCCGATTCTAATAAAATGCTCTAGAAACCAAAAATTGCCAAAGGACAGTAATATAATTAAGCAATAAATCAAATAAAATTAAACAGCACAAAATCATTAAAAGATCAAAACCAAACGGCAATTTGCTTTCTAGTCCATGTGTTAACATGACCTTCAAGCTGCCAGGACGGTTCGAGCCAAGACTTTCCACCCCAGTTTGAGCGGTTGAGACACACTATCCTTAGCTTCAGGGTGATACTCCGTCTCACCCATAGGCGGATTTAGAGTTTAATATTTGGGTAGGCTAGCATGGAGGCCTGGGGGTACCATCCAGCACGCGACAAACCTGGTGTTGATGGGAAAAACTTTTTGTTTTGGTGGGATTAGTTGGGTGGGCTTAAGCCTAACCTAGCCTTTAATGAAATCCGCCTATGGTCTCACCCATTCCCCGTCTACCCTGTTAGTCTCCGAGCCTTGAGAAAAACGCAATAATAATAATAATAATAATAATAATAATAATAATAATAATAATAATAATGGTTTAAAGTGGTTTATGAAGCTAAGTAAGCCTGTATGAAACCCTCTGCAGTAACTCAAAGGGAGAGAAATTCAGGTAGCGCTATACAAATGTAATTCAGCCACTTGCTCCAGATTAATTGATCACACTGTAATTACATAATCAATAAACTTAAATATTTTTTTAAACAATTAAAAGAACAAAAAGGAAAACCTGAAGACACGTGCACTTGTTAAATGTGTAACCGAAGACTGTAAATTTTTCTATGATGTGAGTAAGTAAAAATAATGAATATTGTATAGCGCTATTATTTAGTTAAGAACGTATTGGCATGCTTTACTTTAGGCGTTTAATCTAAAGTTATACGAGCGCTGTGTATGAAACTTTCTATAGTCAAGACGTTGCTTTTCTTGCGGATTATTTAGTGCAGAGCAAATATTGCGTTCATTTTACTAGGAATTTTGAGTCTTTATTTATGTGGCGCCGTGCTAAATCACTTTCTACGATTTAGTCAGGCCTTCCTTCAATGGCATACACACATTAGGATCTCTAAGAAAATATTATCCAGTCCGTGGGCGCCTACATTTTGTGGCAAGGGGGCACTTGCCCCACCCTAAAAATGTAATCTGATTTTGCAACTAACTGTATTTTAGCTTCTTACCAATATTTTCCCACTAAAACACTACTTAATTAAAGTATACAGTACCCAAATTTCTTTGGATCTTACCTGCATTCTGGAAATCTTTTAGCTAAAATTCCCAAATTTTGCATTTTAAACCTAACTACATGTAAAATATTATATGGTGACTCTCGTGTGTCCACACCTCCCTCCCCGTCCATATCACACCACCGCTAAAATTTATACTAATGGGCGTCCATATCAGATTTTTAAATGGGGGGCCGTTGGGGCAACTTCTAATCATGGGTGCCAACCATTTGTTGTTTAAAATATATACTAATGGCCAGGGTTTTATTCTACATTTGATAACTTGTCTTCATTTCAAATAAAATTTTTAATAAAAGTTGCATGGAGGGCGCCACAAGCCAAATATTGGGTGGGCCAACATGGCCTGTTTGAAATTGGACAATGCAAGGACTAGTGCTACAGTAGGCTATAGATATGCAAAAATTCAGAAGAGTGATGAAACGAATTAAACCCACATATTCTTGTGTCCCCATCTTTGCTGTGCTAAACCTTACTAGAATTGTCAATATATTCTGTCTCAATTTTTTCCTAGAGTTTTCGAAATGCCACAAAAAATAATGAGCCATTTGAAACGACACTATACAAAGTCTTTCAGAAATCTATTCTCTGTCAAATGTCTAAAAAATCAATCAAGAGATAAGATGGTGCTTAATAAGAGAGCTGGTTTCTTGAAACTTTCTTCTATTACAGGTTTTATAGACCACAAAAATATTATAAAATTGATACCCTGTTTGAAATAGGACAGGGAAAGGACTAGTGCTACAGTAGGCTATAGATATGCAAAAATTCAGAAAGTGATTAAATGAATTAAAACCATGGAGGGCGCCACAAGCCAAATATTGAGTGGGCCAATATTTCAGAGTCAAGACAGTGCAGCGAGAAATTTTTGCCGTTACGATCAATCGATCAATGAAAAAACACAGTTGCATGGTTATATAAATATAGTAATTTTGAATGGTCTTCCACATCTATGACATCTCAATTATATATATGGCAATATTATGCCAATATATTGGGGATTTGGGGTTATTAGTTCCACAAAACATTGTAATTTGCCAATTGAAATTGGGTGGGCCAAACACATTGTGGCCCATTGGGCCTAAATATTGGGTGGGACATGGCCCACTCTGTTGTGCCCACCATGAAAAGTTGTTTTGAATGGATCTGGAGAGTAGGGGTGGAAGAATTTCTAGCGACACCTAGCGATCAGAATTGAATTGACGCTTCATACGAGGGCTCATCCATATAGTATGCACACAAAAAGGTGCAGCGTCTATATTTTCAACCCCCAGTTGCACAAACCGTACGTACGAAAAATCTCCAAAATCCATCCCCACCCCCTCAATGCCCACCGTTCTATATGGATGGACCCTGAATACATAAACACCAAGACTAGTTCTTCATCACAGTTTTTCTACACAGAGTTTTAACACTGTACGTTACCTTAGTAACCGGTCGTATGAATAACTCTAAAACAACCGAACAACACTATAAATAGTGTTTAACTATCACAGGTCCTTGAATAATATAATAAATCTAAACAGGATATATCTGTATAGCATTCTATAATCGCTGAAATAGTTCTGTGGATAGTTGTGATGTCTCAAAACAACAATGCTTTATATCCAATGGTGGCGCACAGCATTTTTTGGGGGAGGGGAGGGATGCCCACGCAAAAGTCAGGGGTAGCAAACGGGAGGAACGAGGAGGTCCGCCCCCATATTTGGACTGGAACCAGACACAGAATTGTATAGATCCACATTGTGTATGTTCGGGAGGGAATGTGGGTATTATTACGAAACTGAGAATACACAAAAGGTGAAAGCTCTTGGCATGACCTTTTTTGCCCATCATCACTTTTTATCTGAAAATGTCAATGCCCCCCATATTTTGAAATCCTGCCTATGCAACTGATTTTTATCAACATTTATTTTAGTATGACTATATTACAGCACTTCTATAAAAGCATGGCTATCTTTAGAAAACATTCTCACTCACTTAACTAAACAAAATTTTTTCTTAGGCGTCACAACATAAAAACTGGTCATTTCCTATAACAAAGTTTCACAAATATCACGCATTGTCACACCCAACTACCGGTAACATGCCATCACACTGTAGTTACTCGTAATCTGGACGCGATTTGTAGAGGAAAGGGGGGATTCCCCCCACAGCCCAACTGCATCCCCCTACTGCTACATCCCCCCACCACTACATACCCCACTGCTACACTTCCCCAACAACTACATCCCAAGCTCAACATATTATTCCCCCCACCGCTCCAGGTCACAAATCGCACCCTGCTGTGTAATGTGTAAGCGCCTGAATCAAAACACGGTTGCAACAAATTCCAACATCCGTGACCGTACTACGACGAATACAAGTTGCACTCGAGTATGGCGTACTGAGGGGCCATCCATATATTACGAACAAATTGGCAGAAGACAATTACAAACATCAGATTTGAACACAATTACTTTCTCGTGGGCAGGCAATGGGTCGTGAGAATTGTACAGGTGCGTGCACTTGTTAAAGCGCATTTCTTGCTTTTCTTAGACGTGACAACTTTAGTCCACCGTACGCCTTGTAACTATGGATAAAAATTACTTTTACAAATGGGGTAGGGGAGGGTAGAGAAGCTAAACTGTACGTACGCTTCGGGGAGTGGTCCAAAAAATGTATGGGTTGCATCAGGGGAGGGGTTATGAAATATGCTTTGTTGCATACGTAACATATGGATGGTCCCAAAAGAGTTACACTACATCTGATCACATTGGGCGACCTGTACCATTAGACAACACATTGCTAATGCTTTATAAACTAGTCAGTTTCACCTTACTTGCTTACTTACTATTTTCGCCTGGCTACCGAACACAGATATCTGAGAAAGAACCCGAGCGCTCTCTGCGTCGTTTCTCTCTCCCCGTTCGAGCACATCGGCCGACAGTCGTTCGCGGGGTCGCCCCGAAGACGAAGCATCGACTCGGGGGCGTCGATGACCCTGGCCTCGTCCACCACCAGGTTCTTCCTCATGATCTTCTCCAGGTGGCTCTGTATCGCCTGACCGAGTATCTCGGGGTCGAACTCCGCGCCGTATATGTCCCACGTCTGGCCGTGCTCGTCGAAGACGATCTCGCGGATGACGACAGAGTCGCGTCTGCGCGTCTCGCCGTCGCACGCGACATCGGCGGGCTGTCGGCGAGCGTCTGCAGTCCCTCTGTCGTCGTCGTCCTCCGCGGCGGTAACGGTCAGCGAAACCCGGCAGCCGGTACCGGCGCTTGCGTTGCCGCCGCCCGCGTCCCGGTGTTGCTGGATCGTCGACGAAACGGAGTGAGGGAAGACCGGAGGGAGAGGCGCGTCCCTCGAGTTGGTCGACGGAAACTGGCATCCGTCGCGAAACATCGCCAGCTTCGGGTTGGAGCTGGCGGAATTGTTGGACAGCGAATCGCACGACACGTTTGACTCCCGACAGCATTCCAACGAGCTGCTTCCCGTCTCCGGATGTTTAACGGCAACCGGGCTTCTAGATTGAAACACAGGGAGAAAATGTTTTATCCTCAAAGATATCCACATTCAGCGAAAGTCTTTAGTAAATAGTGATCAATTATCTATTATCGATCATCTATTTTTGGGGCACTAAGCCATCAACTGCCTATTTGTGATGTTCTGCTCACTACTTAACCTCTTTAAGTACTTACGGTAGTACCGGTACTCATATTTACCATAATTACAAGGTACTCATATTAACCATAAATACAAGAAACAATTTAAAGAAGATTGATACATTAACAATAATATTAAAATATAATTTTAATATTATTGCTAATGTCAAGGATGCCAATCTAAACCAGGCATAAACAACAAAGAGAAAAACATTAGCGAATGAGTTTAAAATTGAATTCATTTTAATCAGATAACCATTATTCAGATCCTGACACTGAGCAGCGGGGAGACAGATGAGTCACAGACAAGACTGGTTCCCTGTAAAGCAGTCAGAGCGCCTTATATGGTGAAATAAAAGCAATTTTGTTGGAACTTTCTAGTTGCAGCCAATCTGCACCCAATACTTAGATATATCAATTAACTTCTATGGCGCCACTGTCATAATGCCTGGAGCATAAGCTGATGGTGCACCAAATCCAAACTGAATAATTAGAGCCAGGTAACGCCAGAAAGTTTGGTCCAATTGGTGGGGTGGGTGGAAAATATAAGGGGATAGACCAAGCCAAACTCGTACACTTGTATACTAACATACGATGTACATGCCAATCCAAAGTTGGTACATTGTGGCACTGGGCAAATGAATTGAATTGTCCAGACCTCTACATATACATGTAGTTGGTGGGACAAAGGGCATTGGGCAGCAAACTTAGCTTCAAATGATGTAAACGATCAGTGTTGGTAGTAGTGAGTGGAGGCATCACAAATGGGCAGTCAATGGACAACTTACTAAAAATTCGAACAAAAAGCCTCGATTGTGTCCTCCTCATTTCAAAATCCCTAACAACTCCACTGATATCAGCCAGTAACACACTGTGCATTGGCAATGAGGCAAACTGCGCAGTAACGCGTAATAAGCGAAAGGTACCGGTAATTAATTATCAATATCTGATTTCTGTGAATTGTACATCAGCAAATTTACTCATGTAGGTAGCCATTCAATACACAAGGTCTGAGGTTAGAGAGAGGGAGAGAGAGAGAGAGAGAGAGAGAGAGAGAGAGAGAGAGAGAGACAGAGAGACAGAGAGACAGAGAGACAGAGAGAGACAGAGAGAGAGCAGTCTACACAAGTTGAATCATAAAATCAATTCTGCCCCAAATGAGACAGTCCATTGTATCTGATTCTCGGAAAGTACCATTCGTTCCATGGGCCCAGTTTCTCCTGGTGGTACTGGCAATGTTCGACAAAGGCAGGGAATTTTCCACCCGGCCTAAAATTCCCATCCACTAGTAAATTGTCACTTTGCGGCAACACTATGTAATGCGATTACGGTATTACGGTTTTGCGTATAAAAATGCACCAATTCAATTTCAAAAAAATCAAGAGATTGGCAATTCTAGTTTCTTAAAATACAGTATTTTCGGCTACAAACTGCCCTTATATAATATGCACCATATATTGGTAACAATATGGCAGGGGCATATTGGAACATAGTGGCTTTGTCTCTTGGTGCTAATTAAACTTCATTGGACCCCAAATCATGTACCGGTATATACTGCTGTTTTAACAACTTGTCAAATTACATATTAATATTACTACATATTATTTTTAATATAAAACACATTCCAACTGCAGTGTCATTTTATCCAAAGGGTCATCCATCACGGTTGGGATGTTATGGCTATGGAGGAATTTTGGAAGAGAAACGCTTTGAGTTTAGATAGAAAGCCTCGAGGATATGTTGCAGCAAGAAGTAAATAACATTGTATGTTTTTTAATTTTTAAAATGCATCTTAACTGGACCAAAATCAATATTTCAGCAAAGATACCACTCTGAAAGATCAATGAATGAATGAGTCAATAAATCAATGAATGAATCAATGAATCAATAAACTTCTATGGCGCCAATATCATAATGCCTAGGGCATCAGTCGATAGCACATCAAATTCAATCTGTATTAGAGTCAGGTCAAGCCGGAATGGTCAGACGGGGCCCCCGGCCCCCCATTCTGTCATCCAACAAAGTGAATATAGTGCAGTTAACCTTCTGAGTTTGTGTTCGAACGCCATTGCCCTCAGCTCATCGTTGGAGCACACCACTCCGCCCCTGTCCTCGGGGCGCTGGGTGCCGCCCGGCGGCTGGCGGTTGTACGTGTCCTCGCTGATCGACCGGCGCCGGAAGGCCGACTTCGCCCGTTCCCGGTCGAACGACGACCCGGAGCAACCGCTGCCACAACTGCTGCACGGCGACGCCTTGTGGTGCTGCGGCTGCTGGTCGGACTTGACGCGACCTCGTCGGCCGCCCACCCGGTGGTCCTCGCCGCCGTCGGCGTCGTTGATGACGGGCCCCGCGTGGACCGTCTTCTGTCGCCGTATCGACATACGCGCCTCGAAGGCGTCGGCCGCGCGCTGCCGGCGCTCCTGGACGATGGCGGCCATGTGCGGCCACTCCGTCGACGTTTCGTAGACCTTCTCGCGGATGCGTTCCTTGACCTTCGAGAAAAACACCGACGGCGAACTCGGGGTCCGGCCGAGTCGCTTGGCCGCGGACGGAACCGCCGGCTGCTGCTGCTGCTGGCCGTGACCGCGGTACGAAGTGGCGTACGCTTGGTCCAGTTGGTGCGAATGATGATGCCCGCTGTGCGACCTGCAACGATCCGAGGATAATAGTTCCATCTCTCAAACACACAGGTGTAGTCTGTCAAAGAATCTCACCTGGATTTCTCATCGTCTTTGGCAGAACGTGAACTCAGAAACCCGATACTACGTTATCCGACACACTATCCAGCGTTCTGAAGGACCCAGACCACTCAGAACTGCCTTTAATCTTAAAATCCTTTCGATGGTATTTAGGAATCCAGCTTATGTACGGTCACGCATGAATTCCGGGCTGAATACATTCACCGAAAATATCAATCAATTCATCAATCAATTAGAAAACGAAAAGCGTCGCAGTGTCTGAGTTG
This sequence comes from Metaphire vulgaris, assembly GCA_018105865.1. Classification (NCBI taxonomy): domain Eukaryota; kingdom Metazoa; phylum Annelida; class Clitellata; order Crassiclitellata; family Megascolecidae; genus Metaphire; species Metaphire vulgaris. The sequence goes on from CM030854.1 coordinate 1,309,808, forward strand.
GCGAACATGTGCTCAAATATGGCATCGGCTAAAAATACTCTGATGACGTCATAATTAACATATCAGAATGCGACGTCTTCGATCGCATTGGCCAACGTTGCCTCTGCAAGCAAAAGCAATAACCGTTAGCATAAGAATACGATTCACGAGAATTATTTACAGCGATTGGAATTAACTTTCAAATTTCATTTTTGGCAAAATACATTGGCATAACCACCTCTAGTCTCTGGGTCGCAAAACTTTATACATGAACATTTACGGCAATAGGCCTATAGACCAATACACTGTCAAGCCCCCCACTATTTGAGGGGCTAGAAAAAGTATATGGGGGTTGAGCCCCCCCCCCACTTTTTCATCCAAGTTTACGCCAATGGAAGAGAAAGCGAGAACGTTCAAAGTGCTTTGACACAACTACCATTTTCTGTTCTTCAAGCCTATTCCAAGCGAAAATGTTGATGTGCCCCCGTCCCGGAATCCTGGCTACGCCACTGTTCTTTGATGTCGCATAATTTTAACCCCTTAACCGGCCAAGACAAGTATACGTGTCCATTTTACATTGAGTTACAAATAAATGGCCGGTTAAGGGGTTAAACTAAAAACCTTCCTATTCCGAAAGTCATTTCCTCCATAACTATAACACCCCGACACGCCCGCCTCATGGATACACTGACCTTTGCCCGGCCGACAACCCACCCTGCCTATAGCTATTTCAAGTAAGATTAAGCGCACAGGAATAAGCAGCTACTACTGTACTACACTAGAAAGTGCTATATTACTTTACGAGATTTTACTTAGGCCTACTTACTTTGGCAGACGACCGCTGGAACCAGGGATATTTTTACACCCTCCTAACACTTCCCCCCAAATTTGAGGTTGACCCCCCCCCCCAAAAAAAGGTAATGCGACAATGGTAATGCATACAAAATGCATACTGATTAGCTCAAAACACCACCAAATGAAGAAGGACACCCCCTCAACTTTTATTCTCGGATGACCTTTTTTGCTTGTCAGAGGTTTTTTGAGACTTTTTAACATTTTTTGGTTGGTTTTGAGACTTTGGGACTTGATACGGTCTTTTTGCTTGTCAGCCTTTTTCGGGCAGAGACTTAAAAATTCCGACACCCCGGATTTTCCCGAACCCCCCCCCCCCCATTCAAAATCCTAGAAATAACACTGGCTGAAACTGTACGAAACTATACTATTCGTCAGAGGCAATTTGAAAGATGCAAATCGCCAGCCATCTAGCGACGGATATCTAAATCACATGATCCCGTGGCAAATTATTTTAAAAATCAGAGACGCATTTTTCTGTAGATCTTCGCGATCTCGACTTCGTCTGATCATTGGATTTCTCATTTCCGGCGTCGTTCGCCAGATGGCGTCGTCGTATGCGCCCGGTGACGTCATCGAGCAGACGACCTGGAGCCCGAGCGGGGGTCGTCCGCCCGGGACACATGTCTCTCATAATTCAAACAGGTCTCCAGATTGGGTTGCATACAGATTACGACCATTGGCATAGAAAACATGGAGACGACATTTATTTGTAAAGCTCGTTTTATGCGAGTGAGAACTGAAAGGGGGTTGTGTGAAGGACAGGGTGGAAGAGGGAAGAGCGGGGGGAGGGGTAGTTAATTGGATCCGTCCCAGTGGCTGGCGTTAGCGGTCAGGGTCTTGTCCACAAATCACAAAAAAATCACAATAGCAGAGAGAGAGAGAGAGAGAGAGAGAGAGAGAGAGAGAGAGAGAGAGAGAGAGAGAGAGAGAGAGAGAGAGAGAGAGAGAGAGAGAGAGAGAGGGAGAGAGGGAGAGGGAGAGAGAGACTGAGTAACAGACAGACGGACATACATACATACATACATACATACATACATACATAGATACATACATACATACATACATACATACATACATACATACATACATACATACATACATACATGGACAGATAGGGACACTTAAACCAAGGAAATATATTGGAAGTGGTTTACGAGGACAGAGGACCTACAAACACACAGAGGCGGTCGTCCTAGAAATGGCTTGAAATGGCATGAGTGCGGAGGAGGAGGAGGAGGAGGAGGAGGAGGAGGAGGAGGAAGGAGGGGGTTTTCGAGAAGCTTCTCATTAGAACACAACACCCGGTCTTCCATCGCAGATCGGTCGGACCGAGGAGGAGGAGGAGGAGGTGGAGGACCAGACGAAATATGCCATCTATATCAGACTCTAGGAATACATGCCTATATATATATATATATATATATATATATATATATATATATATATATATACACACACACACACATACATACACATACACACACCTAGAGACAAGACTTGATAAATGAACATTCACACTACACGGTCATCCTCAAGATGATTCGTTTGCAGGGATTACATATAAACAAACAGAGAGACAGGCATACAGACAAACAGGCAGAGAGCCAGGCAGACAGAAAGAGACGAAGACAGACAGATAGACAGGCAAATAGGCAGACAGACGGTTGAAAAAATTGGAGCAATTCATTGAAGAATAAACTGGTTCTAAATATGTAACATCGGGCTTTCTCTAACCCCCATCCCCCTCCCCCGAACTTACGGTTGTCACATTAACTGGGGGTCGGACCGTCGAACGTCACCACTAACAATTCTGGAGAAAATTAAACCTGAACGCGCAACACATCGACTTTCTATTTGGAAAAGAATAGACCAAACAGATGAGAGAATTCAAACTCTGTCCTAGTTGCTTTAGAATGACTATATAGAAGCATTGACTGAATGAGAACAAGGGGCATCAAAAGCATGAGAGTCCCGCAGAATATTAATTTTGTGGAATGGTAAGTAAGTCAATAGAGAGACGAGACACATGTCATAAGAAATTAAGAAATACGGTTCACTGTTTTAGATCACAAAAGCACCATTTATAATTAATTCGCTGCATGATAGAAGGCAAAGGATGGCCTATTGAACAGGAGGTGCATAGATATGTAAACATCTCTGTGAATTAAGAAAATGCTCTGACAGAAACCACATTTTCGCTTTGTTCCAACTCCATTGCTTCAAATCGTTCAAGAATAATCATTATTGGTCTTCCCGATTTGGATCCACAGAGTTCGAAACTGGACACCTCCCAGCCATATTTAGCCAGGTTACTAGCCAGGTTTATATTCTCTGAAATGGAAGGGAAAACCTCGATAATTCTGGTTATATTAAATAATTATTGACACAGTCATCTCTCTGTTTGCGAATGGCTCGAGCCCCCCCCCCTTATTGAAAGACTAGATTAGGGTAGGGGAAATGAATTGGGCCGCCATATTTCCAGGGGCGCAGCGACGGGGGTATATCGGTATATATACCCCCACAAAAATCAGACTATCTCAAAAGTTTTAATGCATTTTTTAAGATTTTCCAAGTTTTTAAAGTTTTAAACCCCCCCCCTCCAATCACATTACACCCCCAAATCAAATTACTGGCTACGTCCCTGCATATTTCATCAAAGTTTACGCCTGTGCTTATGAAACATCCCTGTTTAGCCATAATCACTGTCAAAGGCTAGGCTACAGGAACTGACTTCACGAAAGAATACATGAGACAGTCTATGCTCTCACTGAATGACGGCCTACAGCTACACTTATCTCACTGAATCAAAATCAGTGCGACCGCCAATATCGTATCCCATGACAAATGGATGAAGCGTCAAGCATAATCGATTGCAACGAATCAATTATTTTCCCTCTTTGCGTTGCTGTTGTTGTTGTACGCAGCGTTGGCATAGGTATCTATGATCAGATCTGTCTGTGGGAGTGGAGGTCTGGGGTGGGGTAGATGGGGGGGGGGGTCCAGCGGACCCGCCACAAGGCATCTCCAGAATCGATCATCTGTCGCAACAATTCACAGAATTGCCAATAAAATGAACAGAAAGCGTTAAAGACATTTGTTGTTGTCGTCAAACAGCCTTGACATCTTATCTTACCCAGCAAAGACTGAGCTGTAGAAATTTAATCTTTCAGGGGTGGGGGTGGGGTGGGCGGGGTAGTCTTGCTTCTCCTTTCAACTGCCCTCGTTCAGCCATTGCCAAGAAAAACAGAAGGCGCTATCACCTATCAATACTTATATTAAAATAGTGAGCTATGTCAAACGACACTATACAAAGTCTTCCAGAAATCTATTTTCTGTCAAATGTCTACAAAGTCGATCGAGAGATAAGAAGGGTCTTAAGATAGCTGGTTTCTTGTATCACAGGTTTTATAGACCAGAAACATATCTTAAATATCTTAAATTGATACTCTGTTTGACATTGGACTGTGGAAGGACTGTGCAACAGTAGGCTATAGATATTCAAAAATTCAGAAGAGTGATGACACGAATTTTATCCACATTTTCTTGTGTCCCCATCTTCATTTCATCAAACCGTACTTAAATAGTCAATATATTCTGCCCCAGTTTTATACTAGAGCGTTCAAAATGTCACGAAAATTGGTGAGCTACAGTTTCAATAGGAATAGTACTGTAGGAAAAGTCCTTCTGCAGGTCAATGTCAAACAGGGTATCAATTTTATAATATTTTTTCTGGTCTATAAACCTGTGATACAAGATATCAGCTATCTTAAGACCCTTCTTATCTCGCAATCGACTTTTTAGATATTTGACAGAGAATAGATTTCGGAACGATTTTATAATGTCAACTGAAATAGTTGACCATTTTTCGTGGTATTTGGAAAGCTCTAGTATGAAGATGGGGACACAAGAAAATGTGGATAAAATTAGTTTCATCACTCTTCTGGATTTTTGCATATCTATAACCTTCTGTACATCAATCGTAGAACAGTATCATTAATGAAAAAATACAGCATTGGTGTTCTATGTTGTGATTGCACACTTAATTATGCAATACAATAGAAAGATCAATCAAAAATTGATTGATTGACTGATTGATTGATTGAAAGACGAAATCGACGAACGAACGAAGAACATCATTAGAAGTCTTATAGACGCATAGTACCGTATTATTCACGGACTAAGGAAGTCAATCAGTGGATGTCATATAGATTATAGAGCGCATTTGTTTGTAATCAGTCCGAATGAAGTTCTGATTATAAAAGCGATTGCGGCGGCACCGGCTCACGAACAGGAAACACGCCATCTGGACCGATAAAACACGGAGTAAACCGCACGCCGCGCAGTAATTTATCCGTCAAAAACCAAAAGGCCAGAGATTCTATCATGATGACCCTTTGGCCACAAACACCCAGCGTGACTGTGTGTGACCCCCCCCCTTTTGGCCACGGCTATTTCAAACCTAGACTAAGTCCTCGATAAAATACGCAGCTAGTGCGGTCCTACCCTAAAAGCGGCACATAAATTCACGATATTTTACTTACTTACGTTGGAGCCGCCGTGTCCTCTAAAAAGCCAGATGCAATATCTTAGCGTACACATCGTGACACTACCAGAACGCTAGGCGCTATAGAAGCCTACCTCTATACTGATACGTTCCAAACACGATGAAAAAAGCACATCCTATATAGCGACCATTTGGACACGAACACTGATTTGCAGTGATTTCCAGCGCGCACACACAAACACACACGGTATATGTAAACAATTTTACGAGATCACGTGATATAGTTCGGTGCAGACGTACTTACGTAAAAGGCTGGTGTCTTGTTGACATTCCGACACTTAATAACACAACAGAAAAACGAACGCTGAATAATAATAAAGGCGACCCAGAGGTCCCCTCCTCCCTTGCGCCCAGTGGGAGTGCTGGTCAAAGCCGCCGCCCGCTTCACCGGCAACACGACGCAGGCTCAGTACCACCGGCAGACGCCAAACCGCACGTGATACGGTAAGGTTATTGGTATGTATAGTAAGTAAAGTAAAATCTCGTGGATTTCTATAGCGCCTTCGGAGCAGGACAACAGTAGCTGCTTATTCTTAGGTATGCCGTCAGAACCCGTAGTAGCAAGCACAGTACACAGTACTACACACGGTACACAGAGCGTCTTCCACAACGGGGATACATTATTATATTCACGACCAGTGTTCAAACTCGGATTTTTGTAGAAGAAAAACAAGATTTACCTGCAAAACCCCAAGAAAACCCTAGATAAAATATATGCAATTTAAAAAAGTTTTTGGACATATTTATTTACCATACTTTGCCTAATTTTCGAAATTTTGGCCGAAATGTTGAAAATTTTTTTACCAAACACCTTCACAAACCAAAAAAGATCACGCATATCCCTCAGCGTTGCCTCTATCGACGTGCAACATTTGGTTTATTTTCAAAAATTAATATGATTGACATAGTAAAAGATTTGCTGCACTACACAAATCCAGAACATTACAAGAAACCAAGGTCACCAGAAAACCCCAATTTCCTAATATTTATATTTAAAAAATACATGTAACCCTAGATGGCAAGATTTTGGGAAAAGCGGCATAATTAAGCCCAACCCCATCGCTGATCACGGCTCGAATTCGAGGATCGACGATCTGTGCAAATCGTACGCAGTGCAGTAATACGAATAGTTAGTTTCTTATAGTACTGTTGTCGCCGTTTCTCAATTGTTGTAAATGCAATGCGATAATATCATGTATTCATGTGCTGATAATTCTGTTTTTTTCACACAGACTAACATAGGCGGCTCCACAGGGGATCCGGGGCCCATGCCCCCCCCCATTATATGCCTGCTCCATCGATGGTGATAATATTCCTGATGCACTGATTTAAGAATTAATAGCTGGCCTCTGTTTAGAAGTTGCCATCATCGGCTTCTATCCCCCCCTTGAAGCCGGGCTCAATTCCGCCCCCCCAAAAATACAAATCCCCCCAAATTACAAATTCCCCTTGCTAATTTGCTCCCTTGTCTGGACTTAGTATTATTTTCAGCTTTTTATCTTTTGTATTAGGCATAGCTATCATGTACCACTGATTACGTCCAGTAGCGTCATTTCACGCTTTTCTTGGGGCGAGATAAATTTTTCGCAAATTTTAGCAATTTTTTGCAAATCTTACGCATTTTTGCAAATTTTTTGCAAAATTCTGGCAAATTTTGACAAATTTTAGGGCCAATGTTGGAAAATTTGCAATTTTTTATATTTTTTGCAATTTTTTTGCAATTTTTCGCACATTAATACATTATAAATTAATTTTTTCATTTCCTTGGGGGCCACGACCCCTGCCCCCAAATGACGCCACTGATTACGTCACAATTGGTGTTATTTTGAATCAATATCAGTGTCGGTTCAGTTCAGGTAAGTAGCATCATTTAGCTTATTAATAGTTTATATAATGGTGTTGAAAGCAAAATATTCCCCCATTTTTTTTCGGGCGCATTTGGTTTATTTTCACACTGCGACATAGTAAAAGCCTACAAGAAACCAAGGTCAAATAGGGAAAGAAGCCCCTGGTTGCCATCGCCACTTGCCAAATCCTGGAGCCGCCACTGATAACTTAGCCTCACAAGTTACAACCCATTTAAAATCACGTTATTATTATTATTGTATTATTATTATTATGCTACCAGTGTTTTATACTGGCTTGATAATAGAGGGCATTTCCTCTACCCACGCCATTTAAAATCACGTTATTATTATTATTATTATTATTATTATTATTAAATTATGCTAGCCAGTGTTTTAATAGAGGCATTTCCTCTTCACCCAAACCACAACAATCCACCCCACCCAAAATAATCCCATCACTGACACAAATATTCGCATTGAACTGTCTCTTCACTCCAGCTAAGTCACCGCCCCCTCCTCCTCCTCTTCCTCCGGAAAGTCCTGGAGTCCTGATAAAACACTGGTGCCTGTAAGGAAACCAGGGCTCCGGAATCACTATGGGGCCAACTACAGCATAAAGACCCCAAATACTAAGGGGCCCTTAAGCCACCAATTGGAAAAATTCTTTGCCAGCCAGCCCATGCTTGATTGAAAGTGAAAAGTAGCTTCGGTCAGTGGGGAGGAGGCAGGGGGGGCAATGGACTTGGCTAAAGGGGAAGATACACAGTTGAATGCAAGAATTTGTTTCAGTGCCGATATTTTGTTTTTTTGTTTGGTTTTGGTTCCCATCAATGCCAACCAAAGCACAACAACAACAACAACAATAACAACAACAATAAGGCAAAGGAATGCGGTTTCTTTTGAAAAATCAGACGAATAAAATAACAATACCGCCGAAAAATAAAAGCAACAATTATTCGTATAAATAAAGAAATTACTACTGGCGATAGCGACAGAACCAGCAAAATGCCATTTTGCGACATCAAACTCAATGCAAAGTAAACTGTAACTTCTACAGTAGGCCTATAGCAAGTATGTTTCTACTAAAAATACAGTAGAACTTCGTTATAACGCACTCAGCAGGTCTGTTAAATTTAGTGCGTTATATCCAACGGTAGCACTTCACACGGGACCCTGCATTGCTATTGCGGTACTTTATAACCGAGTCCGTTATAACGAAGTTCTACTGTATGACAATAGCATATATATATATATGTATATAATATATATATGTATATAATATACATATATATATATATATATATATATATATATATATATATATATATATATATATATATATATATATATATATATATATATATATACAGAGAGAAAAACATAGAGAGGGTGAGATATAGAGAGACACAAAGAGAGAGATAGAGAGTGGGAGAGAGATCAGTTCAACTAAAGCTGTATGACTTTCACACATCGAGTGAGTGTTCTTAACACAAGGAAGCTGGCGCGTGAGATTCACCTGTAAACACCTAACCACGAATACCTCGGTTCCTACTGTGCAAAGTACAGTCAAGACCCAGTGAACGACATTCGCTCGACTGAACCAGCAAATACGCAGCTGAACAAAACCACACGGAAACAGCTCTAAGATCAAGGACAGTTTCACAACGCACAGACGGAACAAGCCTTTATGGAAACATCCCAACAGACCAACTGAACCATCTCACTAAATGCGTTAAACGATTCAAACACGAATCAAAATTACTGTGCACTGTAGTTATTCTATATTGTGACTGTATTTTCGACCAAAATTCAACATATGTATCCAAAAAAACTGCAATAGTAAGCAACATTTCTAAATGGATATACAGTCGAGGGTTGAGATAGCGTGGGAAGACTAGCTAAAGCAGGCTACTTTCTAAAAATGTAAGATCAAGACCATTTGACTGGGCCCAGCCTGGTACTCTGGGGACCCTAAATCCGGAACTATGGGGGCCCTTGCCTGGAACTATGGGGAAACTTGTCTGCAACTATGAGACCTGTGCCTCGAACTCTGGGGAGCCCTAGTTTAGCACAGTTAATCTTTCAAATCATTCAATGGCGTTTGCAATATTTAACCAGTTTTGACATGACCAAGACATTGTATCCATGTCCCACGATCCTGGGTGTCATTATTACAATCCTTATTCCACGATTGTTGTGACACAGACAGTTGAAATGACCTTCCAAACAAGAACTGAAATCCTTATTATTACAATGGGCTGTTCATTAATTACGTCAACAAAATAGGGGTGAGGGCGTTTAAAATAGTTTGACAGTTGTTGACAGGGGGGGAGGCGGTCAAGAGAAGTTGACGTCAACAATTTCATTTTTTTACAAATGATAAAAAATAGGAAATTTCATGGAATTTATTACAATAGAAAAAAACCTGATAAGCAAAAAACAAGGTCATCAGTCACCATCACAATATAAGGCTTGATGAACAAAAAAAAGAGAAAAAAGTCTCATCGCTGCAAAAATAATAAACTTCTAAACTTTTTAGGGGGACCCGTCACTGGTCTTAGCGGGGGAGTGGGTCAAAAGTTTTTGACATAATTATAGAGGGTCACTGAAAGTTTGACAGTTGTTGACAAGGGGGAGGGGGTCAAAAATTGCCCAAAAATTGTTGACACAATTAATGGACAGCCCTAAGTGGCTAACAGCAAAATAAGCAGGCTTTTTAATGTTCAGAACAATCTATCGCATATTGCTGAATAATAACCAATTCGCGAGTATTAGAAACAACGGTTATACCTGTATGGTAATACCTCACGTAAGTAAGTTGAATATTAAATCAAAACTATAAACTCAAACGCTGAGTGTAACAGGGCCCCAGCAAACTGAGGCCCTGAGTTCACTAGCCTAAGGTGCATAGGCTGCTTTGGGTTTTTACCCTGAAGTATTACAAAACTAATGATAAACATGACAAGAAGTGATACTTAGAAAATCATCAAACAAAGACAAACCGAGTCTTGTATGTACAATCATTATATGTAAAATACATGTACCATGTATATGTATTATGTATGCACCTTGTACATGTATTATGTATGTATCTTGTTTGCACAAAATCATTGTACAAAGACAAACCGTGAAATCAAATTTTAGTAATCAAGTGAAAGAGACTCTAAAATGTGCCAATATCTGATTATCAAAAAAAAAACACCGCACTGAAATCATCAAATTAATTTGATAAATCCCGGATATAAACAAAAAAACGAAGAATCCTTTGCAGAAACCAAAAGAGCAACGTAATCAACCGCGCCCTATTGAGGTTTCACTGTACAAACTCGGAATTCACAGACCACGATGACACAAGCAACAGCATAGAATTATACAGGGTGGCGCCAAAAAACCGGACAAGTCACATTTAGGTCTACATTTAATAAAGGACCGGTTTTTTTGCGCCACCCTGTACATACACAACTCAGAGCCATGTATTCACATCCATCAATATAATTAATTAATCTAAACCAAAGCAAAGTAAGTACGTCAAGTACTTAGGTAAGTATAAATATTAAGTACCGAGTCATTAAACTAGAGAACCGCTTGGTACTTTTGGTAAGCTTCATTTTTTAAATGCCAACAATAAAAACAAAACCAGTAGATGCCACATACAAAGGCGTAAACTTTGGACGAAAAATGGGAGCCCAAATCCCGCGCCTTTCACCTTTTGTAACCGAGCCTCTCGAAAAGTGGGGGCCGAGCCCAGCAGACTACTAGAAGTTTAAGCCTATGACCATATATATATACAAAACAGGAATTTTTGCTACAAGATATACAGCATGCACATTTTCAAAATCAATGTGTTCAATATCTGACCACAGAAATTGAATTTAAAGTCCACAATGGCAAAATTAGCAAAAAATTTTGGAGGTTATCTTAAAGCCTTTAAACAATTGAATAAAAACTGTTTTTTTAATACCTTTTAAACTTTATTCACATTATTATAAAGTAATTCCGATAAAATGTTACAAAAAATGTAAATAATGATTAAAATTTAAAACACATTGATCGACCTCAGTCATAATTAAGAAACAAAAATAAAACCAGTCAACGAATATTTGATGCTTGCATAAAAAAATTTGATGTACCCCCAATTTATTCCAGCTCCTATCTTATAAACACCAGCAGCTTCCTTAAGTCTGAACAACATCTGGTGCTACAAAAATCAACAAGATTCTCGCTAAGGATCGCCGACCAGATAGCAAAAACGCGGCCAGTAAAACTCGGCCAGACCGAATCGAGACGCGCAGATCAGAACGCGATCCTTTTCAAAAAAATTACACGGAAAATCACGAAACGCGGACAATCTTTCCAAAGATCAAAAAAAAACAACGCAAGATTTTCCATTAGCCGCGACCGACACCAACCAGCACACAACCACGATATAACCACGTCTCGTCGGATACACGTTTAGTCAGCCATAGTTGTGATAATATAACCATGGCGCTTCCCATCAATGCGGTTATATCGAAATCGGTTCTGAGCGATGACAACGATGGCGGCAACACAGTCTCACGTCTGGAATTGCCGACCGGACTGTGGCGGAACGTCTGCCGTCGAAGCGGGAAGGAAGTTCGGACAGTGGTCGCCGAAAGGAGGGTCGACCGGAGGCGAACCCGACGGCTCTTCCACCTCGCCGATCACGGTCTCCGCCAGCGACGGCTCGAGCTCGGGAAAAGTGGATACCTTGTACTGTAGCAGTCGACAGTACGTCTTGTAGCGCTTCAGCTGGAAAATTTGACGAAAATTCACACAAACACGAGACCATGAAATAATTAGCGATCGAACTTACTTTCACAGCGAAAAACTTTCACCAATCCAGTTAAAAACTGTACTAATTCTATGCAAAAATTGACAACAGACTGAAGAAAATGACTACAATACAGTCGAACCTTGCTATTATTATTATTATTATTATTATTATTATTATTATTATTATTATTATTATTATTATTCTGTAAATGCGCTGATTCGTTGTAATTTACTCAGCCGTAACTTACCACAAAGTATCACCGTACCACGCAATGCGCTACCATATTGGATGCTATTGGATATAAAGTACCTCAGATATAACGTACCCATTTCTACAGACCCGCTAAGTACGTTATAACAAAGTTTTACTGTAGTACCTTCATTAACCCAGTCAATACAGCTCTTAATAAAAACTGATAAATCATAAATATTTTAAATAATCATGATTATAAATTATGTAAAAATTTATTCATACCTCAAACTTCAAATAGTTCTCCTTTTTACAGTAGTCTTGAATAAGACGTGTCTTTGCTCCCTTTTCCGGTGGGTTTTTGCGATGTTCGACCAGTTCTCGGTCAAATTCGGCGATCATTTTCTCATGGTGACCAATCTGTTCTCTCTGTAATAACAAATAAATGTCACAAAAAACATTTTCCCACACCCCAACGATAATAACCACTGGGTGTTTAAAATAATTTCCCCATAAAATTTTCTCCCCATGATGATGATGATGATGATGGCATTTGTGAGAATGATTCGATCCAAAATATGCAGACACAGAAATATGAGAAATGAACCAACGTTAGCACTTATATTCTGCAAGCAATTAAAATAGTTTTTCTATAAATTAGATATATAGTTTTAAATATAAAATGCATGCAAAATCTGGAAGTCTCACGAGGTTGAGTCGAGTGTAGGTCGAAGGCAGCAGAGGCCGCTGGAAGCGCTTCTGTGACGCGACGGAAGAATTCAGTTGCGGAGCGGAACAACTCGCGGCCACGAAGTTGATGGCGTCGATCCACTCCTGGCACTCCTTGGTGTCACTGAACACAAAGGCACGATGCATGGATCGAATTCAGAGCAGCTGCACTCAATTTATCTAGCTTCAGTCAAAGTTTCAGGATCAAAACAAACACAAAAATGCACTCTCTCTCTCTCTGCCTCTCTCTCTCTCTCTCTCTCTCTCTCTCTCTCTCTCTCTCTCTCTCTCTCTCTCTCTGACTCTCTCTCTCTCTCTCTCTCTCTCTCTCTATCTCTCTCTCTCTTTGCCTGTCTTATCTTTCTCTGACACTCAGTCTCTATCTTTCTTCCTGTCTGCTTCTCTATCTGTCTCTGTCTCCCTTTCTATTTCTCTGTCCTTTTCTGTCTCTATCCATATCTCTATCTTTTACTTTGACTGTCTGTCTCTGTCTGCCTCTCTATCTGTCTCTGTCTGCCTCTCTATCTGTCTGTCTCTGTCTCTATCTCTCTCTCCAGTCTCTCTCCTTCTCTCCATCTTTCTGTCTGCTTCTCTATCTCTGTCTTTATGTCGCTCTCTCTCTGTGTCTCTGTCCCTCCATCTCTGTCTGTCTGTTTCTCTGTCTGTCTGTCTCTGCCTGCCTGTCTGTCTCTCTCTTTCTCTCTACAGATCAACCATACCAACGACACATCGTACCTGGTCTGGATGAGGTACTGCGCCAAGTCCGCAGTCTGGAGACGAAAGACATGGTTCTTCTTTTGGTAGTCGGTGGCCTTCGTTGCCAGCGAGTGGTGTATGAGCACCGAGTTGGTGGCGCTTGCGTACTGCTGGTTGCGCTTGAAGCCGTGCTCGTCGATGTGAAGGTGCAGCACCATGTCGCGCAGCGTCGCGTAGAACATCTTCCAGCCGCGCTTGCCGAGTGGCGCTACAACAGATTAAACGGCGCTCCAAGTCCTTTCCAGCATTGATACACTACAGGCTTCAACAATTTGTTAATTTTTGACAAAATGAAATCATTGAAATTATAATTTAAGAAATTGTAATAAACAGAATTACCGGTAATACCACCGTGTGATATAAATCTCAGAATCTCAAAAATTTACTTTATTGTAAGGCAGAATTTTTAATTAAAAAAATAATTCTCTCTCCTTCTGCCCCTCCTTCTAGTATCTCACCATCAATTCCTTGCTGTATATCCAATAATTTATGTTTCTTTAAGTGGATTTTATAACTTCCAATGCATTTTGTTATCTGATACTAATAATTCTATTGAAAATAAGAATAACAAAGCATAATAAACAATGAATATCAAATAATAATAAATAATAATAATAATAATAATAATAATAATAATAAATAATAATAATAGCAGCATGCATTTAAGATGACATGACTGATTGTGACTGAAATTTCTTGCCATAATCTATTAATACTATAATAATAATAATATTAATAATAATAATAATAATAATAATAATAATAATAATAATAATAAAAACAAATAAATGTGATAAAATTCATTGGTTTAATTTATTTCACAATGCAATTTGCAACTTAGAAAACAAAGCAGAAATCTCGCACTTTTCCTGCCGTCTGGCTCAAGGCAACATTTTCTCATGATGTATCCTTTCTTGTACTCAACTGCACTGCATGAGTCAGGCATCTACAAGATGAGAAACAAACACCATCGTAACTTAACAGTAACGTTGAACTTGTGCAAATACATAATCATAATGTACGTAGTGGGTCTGTAAAATTTAGTACTTTATACATCTGAGGTACATTACCATATATCAAATACCATCCAATATGGTAGCGCATCATGCGGGACCTAAGATTTCAGTACCTTATAACCGAGCACACGTCATAACTGAGTCTGTTATCAAGAAGTTTTACAGTAGTGAACAAAAACAACAGTAATATCAAGAAGAAGTCAAGAATTATCGGAGATATTGACAGAAAATTTGCAAGAAAAGTATCACATATACATCCACCCGGTCTAAACATGGGCACCTCTAACACACATCCAGGGTTCTATTAGTGCATACATAGTAAGTAAGTAAGCAAATTAAGAGGTATAGTGAAGATTGCCTATATATAATCTATCATAAAATCAAACATAGCATGAAAGATAAAGACAAGTTTACACAGACAATACATTAAAATAATAACTGTCAAATATACACATAAAGCAAAAATTACAGGGAATAAATACAATTCTAGACTACTTATGTATGTATGTGTGTGTATAACTGTATATATATATATATATATATATATATATATATATATATATACACACACACATACATATGTATACACACATATACAGTATATATATATATATAATACGGCAATAATTATAGAATGGTGACAATGAAGAGGGAGGTCTGACCGGCAGGGACTTATTTTAAAGACCAATTGGACTAACAGGAGCAGTTTATGATTTAATTTAAAAGGTGTAGTGGGCTGATTTCATGAAGTGATGTAGGCAATGAATTCCCGGAGACTGCTGATATGGAAACAGCTATAGCCACAATCAAAGACAGTACAAATACGAGGGACATCAACTAAAGAGGTTTCTGCCGAGCATAGAGAGAAATGGCTACAAAGTCTATCGTGAGATGAACTGTGTCTTAAGATAACTGGTTCCTTGTATCAGAAGTTCAATAGACGACAACAATATTATAAAATCGATTCTCTGTATGACTTTAACCACTGGAAGGATTATTGTTACAGTAGCTGCTTAGATATGCAAAACTTTCAGTGGACTGATGAAACACTTGAATTAGAATAAGATTTTCTTGATGTTCCATCATCATTGCATAAAGTGATGCAAGGATTGTCAATACTCTCCTTCTCAATTTTATTCTACAGCGCTCGAAATGCGACACACGTCTCAGCCATTTCAAACCGCACACTATAGATACTGTACACAGTCTTTCAAAAATCTGCTCTCCGTCATAAAATACTTCAAAAGATTACAAAGTTTTGACGCAAATCAACTATTTCGTAATTCAGATTCTCTCCTTTATATGAACCAATCAGTCAATCAAATATATAGCGCCATTATATAATGATGCCTATAGCATCAGCCGTTGTTGTAGATATACAATTATGCACATAGGCCTATAATATAATTTCTTATGCATGAAGATCTAAATGCAGACTGCTGAGGTTAAAGGCCTGTGGAGAACTCACTTCATAGAATGGATTGTAGCTGATGAAACGACCTTGTGTCTGTCCTGCGGACTGGGATGAAGTGGGTGACCCAGACAGAGAACCCACAGTGGAATCATGGGCCTCCTCACTAAAACACGCATCATCATCATCATCATCATCATCATCATCATCATCATCATAGCCATCATCATAGTCATCCTTGTAGTCATCATCACTACCACCATCACCACCACCACCACCACCACCATCATCATCATCATCCCCACCATGACCGTGACCACCACCATCACCAAGACAGAAATAGCAACGGTAAGAAACTGAATCCTGCGCTACTATCATCATCACTACCAACCACACTAACTCAGTGACTATGGCAATGAAGAAGACCGGACTATGTATACTGTGTGGTCTACTAACGCCTCAAACTCTAGCGGTTGGTTCTTAATCGAAGTGTAGAACGCATCCAGCAGTTCTCTCGGAAACTGTTCACCGTCGTTCATGTCGGCCATGTTGGAAATAAACTCCACGGCGGTAATCTTGCGTCCGATGTTCTGTAATGTAATGTGTAATGTAATGTAAAAAGTACTTACTTATACAGCATCTCCTACATTACTAACCAGATGCGTTATGCAGAAACATTTGGAAAGACCTCGTTAAAACATTGACAAACGATGACAGAAAATGAGCATAAACAAAAAGGTGATCATTGAAAAAGGAAGCACAAAGAATTTTGATTACAGGTTGATTGAAAGTTGAATGAAAGCCAATTAAACTGATTGAGTGCTGATTAAAAGCCTAACAAACTGATTGAATGTTGATTGAAAGTTGATTGAAAGTCGATTGAATTGATTAAATGTCTTGTGAAAGTCGTGCAACAAATGATACTAAGGAACAAAATACTGCAACACCCACTTGCTTACTAAAACACTACCTGAATGCCAATGGATACTTCAAAAACAGGGTGAAGACACGGAAGGGGGTATAATATGAAATAGCATCAACCAACCCCTCCCCAGGTCACAAAGAGAAAGACAGACTGACACGTATACATGCATGTATTAACAATGAACAATATATTAACAATGTACAATTGTACATTGTTCGGCAATCAGAGGCTACTATTATGTTATCCTGCATGAAGAAATGAATACTGTAGAACTTTGTTACAACGCACCATAGACCACTTAAAGTACTTTAAGAGGTCTATGCAAGCACAC
Organism: Metaphire vulgaris; assembly: GCA_018105865.1. Lineage (NCBI taxonomy): Eukaryota > Metazoa > Annelida > Clitellata > Crassiclitellata > Megascolecidae > Metaphire > Metaphire vulgaris. The sequence continues at coordinate 1,327,205 of CM030854.1, forward strand.
TTAATAAGTCTGTACAATTTAGTACATTATATCTGAGGTATATCACTTGCATCAAATATGGGACTGTACATTAGGGTTCATCTAAATAGTACGCAGTCATATTTTCACCCCCACCCTCTCCCCGGTGCACATAGGAAAAATCTCCAAAATCCGATCCCCCCGAACCCCGTACGTACTATACGGATGGACCCTTACAATGCTTTACAACCGAGTTTTATGCTATAACCGACTAGCAGAGGTTGAGTATGTATTTGTGTATGTGTATGTGTACTGAATAAACAGCAGTGTATGCATGGCCATTATATTGTCTCTTTCTTGCCAGACAACCTACCCTATTGGCCGCTGTATCAAAAGGGGTCTGGTTTGTGTTGTTGTTATCTGTATTGCTTTTTTCTCCCACAGAAACAATGTGCTGGGTCGGTGAGGTACAGGACAATTATTCTGCCGTCTAGACAGCATGAGAAAATATCACACTCTGACCACAAAAAACGATCCATCCTGGTGTGGCCCCTACGCAGATAAACTAGTACTTTGTCCTGAAAGGAATGATTTCAAGGCGCTTCTCTGTACAGAAACGTGTTACAATGAATCTTGAAATTTATGCATAGTGCCATCTTTTTGGAAAGTTGCATCAAACACCAAAATATTTTATGGCATCGGCTACATGCATACGTGCAACTGAATGACAGCCATAAAAACCAAATGAACATTAATATATTCTTGCATATTTTTTGGGTGTACCAAAACACATTTATCTCCCAAATTTCAAGCAACTGCACCAGCTTAAAAATTCAGAGATTTGTTTTGGCCACGACCGCCTCCCTCTTCCCCAGAAATCAGAATGATATAAAAAGATGCGACGTACCTGTCCGTTAAGGTCATTGTTCAGCAACAGCAACGCACAAGACAACGTGTGGCAACAGGCTAAAACAGTTGGGCAACACATTGCAACAATCGCATCAGCAAACAAGGCCAAATGCAAAGAGGAAATATTAACTTACTTACAAAAATTCAGACACCAACTGAAACAATATAAGATGACTTTTCATATTTAGAAACAAAAAAGGCTGCCTGAAAGAACTTACAAAACCTGAAAACAAGTATATCCATTCATCCATTTAAGTTTTAGAAGATGTAAAACAGGGTTACGGTAATCCATTACAAATAGAACAGATGTAAAACATTACGGTAATCCATTACCGGATATTGGTAATAACTACGTAAGCTTCATGATACCCAAAAATGTCCAAAAATTTTGCCTCAAAATGTGACTCAATTTTTAAAAAAATCACTCAAAAAACTAATCCAAAGTCACGTTCACTGACACAACATCAGAAATAACTGACAGCAATTTACAAATCTATCACTTTTTGATGTGATAAAACGCGAAAGCCAAAAACCTCTTCAAGCAAGATGCAGTGAAGAGAAATAAATCATTGTGGTCTTACCACTATCTTACCGCGCAATCTTACCTTCGGACTTGAAAGTCTCTGGATTGCACTGCTGATACCGGGCGGAAAAGTGCACGAGCAGTCGTTCCCTGTCCTGGCTCTCTCCGAAAACGGTGACGTGCTTCATGAACTGACGCAGTGCGCAGTCCAGCTGTTCGCCCGTGAAATCGAAATACTTCAAGTACTCTTCGCCAACCAACTGTGAGAAACTATTCCTACGATTCAGATAAACGAATATCACGATGAACTCAAAATAACATAACGATTAAAAACGACAATATGTCCAAATAAAAGAAACAAATAATATGAACAAAGCACTCCCGAGCATTTCATCACGAGATTAAAAACGCATCTGTTTAGGTTGGGTTATAGTTGAGATGTTAAAGCGCTTTTGTTGTGGGCCTCAGCCTTGTTACAGCGCTATAGAAATCGTCTAGGAATGAATGAATGAATGAATGAAAGAAATGTTCAAATAAAGTGTAAGACACTAATCAATTTATGTACCGGCAATTAGCATTTGGACTGTGTAATGCAGTGTTTTGAACAGGTCTGCTGCCTATAAGCAGTGGGAATTTCAAATCCAAATTAAAGTAAATGAAATCAACAAGCAAAATGTTCATATTGCTAGTTACTACATCAAAAGAATATAATTTGCAGAGAACTTTGCACCATCTTACACTGCTTCTAGTGGTTTTTTTCTAATTAACCCCTTGCTTGCGTGATAGTGAATTTGTTTCCAACTAACCCACTGATTACGTGATAGCGACCTTTCCTATTAACCCCTTGATCGTGAGATAGTGATTTTTCTAATTAAGCCTCTGATTCCACAGTGATAGTGATCTCATTAACCCCTTGATTGCGTGACAGCTATTCGAAATACTATGCAAATGAACAAAAGACACAAAGAATTAGCATCGCCGCAGATGAAACCACATCGTCATCAAATGCCAACACTAACAGCGACCATTCTAAGAACCTTCCGGAAATGCTGTCCACATACTTACTTACCTTTTACTAAGATGGCGCGAGACATCGCTTCTCCTGAAGCCGTGAAGGAAGAAAAGTCGCTTCGCGAGACGCGCGGCAGACGGACGGTCAACGTCCTTGCTCGGCTGGCGGAAGAAACTTTCGTCGCGGAATATGAAGTCAAAGTCCTGATTCCCTCCCCCGATGACGCCTTCGCGTTCCTCGTCTCTTTCGTTGCGGTCACTGGAAGTCGCGGCGGACGCAGCGGTTGCCGCTGCAGGTTCGTTGATTTTTGTCCGCGGATCGAATGCGGGGTCTTTGGTCGCCGATGCTGAATTCGATGTTGCTGAGACCGCGGACGTTGAAGTTGCATTTTCCGGAGCGATTACTTGCTGTTTAGAACCATCCTTCAAGAGGTTTGAAGCTACTACAGAACCATCTCCTAGTTCCTTGAAGGCATCCTCAATTTCGACGGCGCTTACGCTCAGCGCGATGCCGTGCGCTGTGCCCGCGCGAGACTCGTCGCACGACGACCGAGAAGTCTTTGCCTTTGAAATTGGCGCCGCCGCGACAAATTTCGCGGACGTCGTGGGGTCAGGAGCAGGCAAAGAAAAACGCGCATCACCAGAAATCGACCGAGGTGATTCGATTTCTTCAGGGCACATCTCGGACTCTGATTCATCCATCGGCCAGTCCGCTGTGTTCATGCTGTCGAGGGACGCCATGCTCGAGGTGTCGTAGTGCAGCGCGTCGACGGACGACGCGATGTCGTCGAGGTCGATGTCGACGCACATGACGTCGCCGCTGTCGAAATAGTTTTCCTGGCTGCGACTGCCGCGCACGATTCCACCGCCGCCGCCGCTGCCGCCTGTGAAGAACCGAGCACAGCTGTTGTAGGGGTTCGGATGAGCGATGATTTTCTCCGTGCTCTGGCTCGCGACGATGCAGCCGGGTGGCAATTCACAGCGCATCTCGAGTCGAGAGTCGCTGCTGATGCTGGTAACGGACCTGCGGTCATAACGTCTGTCAGAAGCAAGAGGATCTTCCAAACGTGTCACATCCACATTTGCTTCAGCGCCAATCTCCGTCGAAGAACCGTCTGCCGAAATCTCGCTGGGTTTCGTCTTTTCCGACACAAGCGGGTCCTTGAGCGATTCGGAGTTTTTGGACAGTTCTGTGCAGCTGTGGGTTTCGTGATCAAGAGCCTCCTTTTTCTGAACCAGAACATCTGAGAACCCCAGGTTCCAGTTACCAGGGTTTTGGACCGCTTGCTTCTCTGCATCTCCAACTTTCACGGAACTAATTTCACCGGCAGCCACCGCACCAAACTCCGATGGCACCATCTTCTTCTCTAGACATCCTTTGCTCACCTTGTCAACAGATTGCTCAGTTGCACTTACAAAAGTAGCATCATAGCTAGATACTTCGCAACTGCTCTGCATAGAGGTAACTGCGCTCGTGCCTCCAACCTTAAGATCAGGCACTACCACAGTGCTATTAGAACAAATTACTGGAACAGACATTCCATCAATCCCCACTTTGGCACAATTCTCCTTACACTGAATACCAGCACTAAATGTTGCCATCACAACCTGGCTAGCAGTAGAATTGCTAGTAGTCAAACAATTGGTGTCTTTGGACAATATGCAAGTGGCATAAGTTGGAGCATTGGCCTGACTGACGAAAGCAGTGGTATCACCACCACTGGTAAAAGTGCAACTGATGCTAGTACTGACTAAAGAGGCGCTAGAATGTAAATCTGTTATACGCTGGTTGTCCAAGGCAACTGATGTACCTGTTGCACTGGCAGTAGCATTGCTAGTTGCACAATGCAATGTGATGACAGGTTGGGTGCTAGAATGTAAATCTGATACGCGGTGGTTGTCCAAGACAACCGATGTACCTGTTGCGCCGGCAGTTGTTGCATTACCGGTACTAGTTGCGCAATGCAACGTAACAACAGGATGACAACAGCCGTCATCGTTAAAGCCAGTTCTGGGATCGGAAATTCTGTCGCAGACCTTGGTCGAAGAAAGAGATTGGCCGCAAGTAGATAAATTCTTGTTCTGAACCAAGACATCGGCCCCCCTCACATTCTGACATTTGCCTTCGTCACACAACAACGTCTGCGACGACAATGTCTGCGGCGGCAACGTCTGCGACGCCAACGTCTGTGGTGTCAACGTCTGCGATGACACCAACTTTGCGCCGTCGCTCGAGACACGATGGGACTCGACGCTCGAAATGGACTTAGATGGATTCCCATTCCACAGTGGACAAGACTCGTCACCCGGGTGTGCTGCCCGTGTCTCCGGCCGAGCCCTTGGCAGCGCGTCGGTACTTGCCATTTGACTGAGCAAAAGCGTATTGGTGCTCGTTGACGCTCCGACACAGAGCACATCGCTCTCCTCATGACCGACCTTTGCCGTTCCGCGACCGTTGAGCACTACTCGCTCGTCGTAGCCGTTGGAAATCCCCTCTTTGGTTCCGGTCGCTACGGCGACAGTCGTCACGGAATTTGGTCCCTTGGTCGTCTCCTTGCTCATTTTTGGCGAGCACTTTCGATAAACTCTTGCTCGTTCAAATAACTCCAAATTGCTCCATTGCACTTACGGTTCAAAGCATTGGCACTACAAATAGGGAGAAATGAGGGTGAATACAACATTTCTAATAAAAAACGGAATAGAATAACTGGAAAATGGAGATATATTGACTAGTTTCATAATAATGAGCTCCACTGAGGGATGATCAAGGGTAAACAACTTGTCCAAGGTCACAACACACGGAGGCTAGGGTCAGATTTGAACCCGCTACCCTCTGATTGCATGGAAAGAATTCTGTCACTGCTCAGCCATGCACCTTCTACTACAGTAGTTTGGTTTTACAACATAAGTCACGATTCAAAGCAGTATGTTCTCATCACCTGTTAAATACTCATGAATATCATTTGTCTCACTCTATTAAGCGCAAATCACTTATTACAATACTTCATAAAAAACCACTTACATTCTGCAAATCTGTTAGATAAACACACACATACACACACACACACACACACACACACACACACTACATGCACTTTAATTGCTTCATTACAATGGAAATTTTTGTAAATCAATGTAAATTGTTTACATTCAAAAATATAATAGTTTCAAGTAAATGTATTCAAAATTGACATTCAACTCACCCTAAACAGAATAGGAGTCAATGCAGTCACATATTAAACAACATATCTTGCTACTACTAACTGGCAACATTTGGCAAAATATGCTGCATAAAGAATGATGCGACACTAAATGGAATAACAATTAACTGGGTTTGACAGTAGCAAGCAACAGTGTTGGTCATCAATTATAGATGTGCAGCTCACTTACCTATTTACTTACTTATTTATTTTCTTATTAATGAATCACGGATTAATCATGAAGTGATGACTGCAGAGACAGCCAAGGAAATTTGCAGAGATCAAGCGCTTTGAGAGGCCTAGAACTCATCAAAGCACGTCAGATGGTTACTCAGAGCCAGCAAGCATGGGACAGGATGACAAAATGAATAAAAAAACGCGACCGATTCTGACGATTCATCGAAATGATGATGCATTGCGACATAAATTAAAGCAACTGCTGCGAATTCGCGATCACGTTTAACTCACACTTCAGTTCCCAAACTGTTTGCCAAACAGATGCCTCACTAACCAAACACTCGAACAGACAAGCACAGCAGCAGACAGAGGGCAATGCTGTCGAAAGCTTTGCGCAAATCCAAATTAAAATTATATATGCTAAACCTGGGCAAATCTTAAACCAACAAAATAACATCTTGAGGAGAATAAACTGCAGCAAATAAAACTCATGTAGTTAGCCTGTCACAGGAGGGCAATTTTGTCTCCGGAAGGAAGTCAGTACACAGAGGCAAAACTTTGAACAATTTCAAGCTAGCACAAGATCGTATCATGTCCCCGGACAATTTTTTTATCATCAGCCCCTCGGGACTGAAGTACTGAGGGCACATATATATATATATATATATATATATATATATATATATATATATATATATATATATATTATGTGAATTTGAACTTCAAAATAAAAATCACCTTAAAATATGGCTGAAATGTATGAAGCCTGGCTGTAAGCATTGGCCAAGCCACGGGGAGCATGGCCCCCTTTCTTGCTTGGACCGACCTTGATATTTGTGCAAAAGCGTTGAATAGTTGAGTTGTGGGGAGAGTTGGGGGGGATGGGTTACTATGGTAACTTGACAAAAAGTTTGCTTTGGCTGTCAAGATTTGCCCTGTAAAAACATGAACTTGCCTAGCATGTCCCCTATGTCGGAATTCTGGCTATACCATTGGCTTTAAGATGCAGCCTTGATCATCTGGAACCAGCATTGAAATCAGAAATTAGCTCCAATGTTCAATAGGTCATACATAAACCATACTGAAAGCAGTCCCCCTTTGACTCAAAATTCTGGCTCAGTTACTAGAACTTTTTGAGGCAAAGTCTGTCCTTTCTAAGTCTCACGGGCTCTTCTTAGGGCAACTGTGCTCCTAGCCAGAGCTACGGTAATCCTATCAAATGTCACGATACGGCTACCTTCAGTTGAACAACAGTGCTTAGAATTAACAAGACAGAGGCGGGGTGGTCAATTGTGGCGATAGGCAAGGGCAAAAACCAATTCAACAGATGGCTTTGGTTTGAATAAAGCTTTAGACAAGAAGTCTTAGCAGTAAGGTTAACAATGAATATCATATTGATACAGTGGCACAGCCAGGATTTCGGAATAGGGGGGTATCAACATTTTCAGATTTTCTGGTAAAAAATCTTGACAAAAAGGAAAAAAACATTGTCACGTCAAGCTATCATAATATCTACCCCCCCCCCACTCAACGGTTTTGCACAACACTCACAAGACGGAACCCGGCTACGGGGGGGAGGGGAAAGGGGGGCATTGGATCATCTAACAGTGTTAGACGGTCAACAGGGTTTTGTCATTGCACAATATACATGTCCCTGGTTAACAAGCCAATATGCAAAAATCAATGGACAATCTCTACAGATATACAGTACAATCATAGAAACCGTTCAGAAAAAACACCAGATCTGTCGCTTCTACCCTCCCTCCTACCCTCCCCACCCCATCGCCACCTCCCAACAAACAAGACAGGAAGGAAACCGGACACGTAAGACGCAAGGCATATCAAAACAGAGCACACTTCACAGGACGTCCTATCAAGATTGACCTTTAACCTCTACGATGACTCAGCAATTAAATCGCCCACTCAGGCAGCGGAGGGCAGAGGTCAAATAGGTCACTACTCGATTCCAGTTCACCTGCCATCACACTCAATAAGCGCAAGGTACGAACAAGATATTAAAAAGAGAGCAGCAAAAGGATTCAGACAATGGGAAGTACTTTCTAGCAACACAAAAATTCACATATACAACACTATATCCAGTAGCATGCGGAGGGGAGGCGAAATGAGTTGGGGAGGGAGGGCAAAGAATAAGTGAAGACATCAGGGGCGTCGCCAAGATTGACATTAAATAGAATGAGACCTCTTTTGCTGTCAACCGTCAGAGGAAAAAGAGGAAGGGAAGACCCAGGAAAAAATTAACTCAAAGAAGACTTTGAAGATATTTATTGACTAATAGATTATATTGATAATTCAGGAAATCAAGACAATATATTAAACTCAAGACAATCAAAACAAATACCAGGGCTTCTCAGACTTTTTGGGACCGCGACCCACTTCAGCGTGTTTTTTTAATGTGCGACCCTTTTATTGGTTTATTGATAATTTAGTATGCGCACCAATCAAAACAGTTTGCGCACCTGACTTTTTTTGCGCGACCACCAGTGTTTTTTAAAGTAGTTTTGCGCACCAGTAGTTTGGGCACCAATAGTATGCGCACCAACGTCCACAAATGACGTAACTCACCTAGGGGGAAGGGGTCAGGAAATTTGTTAGGAAGTGTGAGGAGGGAAGGAGGAGGTCTCAATACCTTGTTTCCATAACCCTACCCCTAAGCCGATAATGAGTTATCCTTGGGGGAACCGGGAGGGGGTGAGGGTGGTAGTTGCCCGTGCCTTCATTTCTTCTCTCGTCACAATTCGTAACAAATTTCCCCTAGGTCAGAGACCAGCGGTTCGGCATTGTTATTAACCGTTGAAACTTAACTTTGGTGCAGCATACTACAGGTGCGCAAACAACGGTGCGTAAACTACTGGTGCGCATACTATGCAATGCCTGTGCGGCAACCCTACAAACGTTGTGTCAACTAAAAGCGGATAAGACACTATAATAGGCATAATAATAAGCTTTGCATGGATTTCTGGTATACACATTTCTTATTAAAAATACCTACTTGCAACTTGTAAGGCTAGTTACATTCAGTGGCGGCTCCACAGGGGGCCAGAGGGCCGTGCCCCCTATTGAGTGCCTGGCCCCCCAGTTGGGACCCTATACTTAATGCTACATACATTAAACAACAAATGGTTGGCCCCCCATGATTAGAAGTTGCCACCTCAACGGCCCCCCACTTGCCAAATCCTAGAGCCGCCACTGGTTACATTATGGTGTTGGTTAGAAAATGAAACTTTTGAATCTAATTTCACATGACCCCACGACCCACTGGACTGAGCCCTGCAACCCACTCTTGGGTCGTGACCCACAGTTTGGGAAACACTGGCTTAAACCTACCTTAAGCCACTCTGGATACAAAATTAATATCAAAGATATTAAGAACTAAATTATTAAATATTAAATAAAAATTTTAAAATCTGCCACTGCAGTCAAGAGTACAATCAAACCTACGAGTCACTGAACGCTAATCATAGGCATAGGATTCCATTAGGTCTCTAGGCTCAAGCCCTCCACCCCACCCACACACTTTTTTGAGAGGCTAACAGAGGGAAGGAAGAAGATATAGAGGTATAGGGGCTGGCCTCCCCACTTTTTCATACAAGTTTATGCCAATGCCTAAGATAAACAATTGCCACACAAAAACAAAATAATATCGAAATCTTTTCTTATCTCAACCACTTCAACCCACTCCAGATGCACAGGATCACTATCAATGGTAGAGTGGAAAAGGTGCGATATCGGTTGCACCTTTGAGTCGCACTAATCTCATCGGCCGGTTCGCTCCAAACGCCTGCGGGAGAAACTCACCGCAAAATCGACGGAGGGAGGCAAGCCCAAACATAGCAAAATAACTTTTTACAAAGCTCCTGAAAGCAAAATATCCTGAAATGGAGGAAAAATAGCCCAAATATCATTTGGAAAACTGGGCCACTACTAAACCAATCAGAAGTCACTGCTTGAGGCATAATAAGAAATCTACAGTGTTGTAGAAAACTCTGGAGTCACATTTTCTTTTATATTGTCCCTTTATCTAATATATATATATATATATATATATATATATATATATATATATATATATATATATATATATATATATATATATATATATATATATATATATATACACATATATATATACATGTCTTTTTCTCTATATCTTTCCATCTACTCTGTTTCTTCTCTATCTCATATCAACATATCCAAATAAAACAATAGTCGTAAAATAATTGCATAAAGTCCAGACTTTTGTGCACTACTGTAGATGCACAAAATATGCAATATATATGGACTGGACAGTAAAACTCACATATTGCCATTACTCTAATGTCACCCGATTGGTAATAACAACAGCATGCATGAACCCAAGTGTCAAGAGCATCAATACCAAGTGAACCCAGTCAACAGTATCAATACTATGCATTCGATGCCCTACAGTACACTATTTTTCGTGGCATTTGAAACGCTCTAATATAAAACTGAGGCAGAATATATTGACTGTTGTAATATGGTTTGATGAAATGAAGATGGGGACACAAGAAAATGTGGATAAAATTCGTCTCAACACTCTTCTGAATTTTTGCATATCTATAGCCTTCTGTACATCAATCGTAGAATAGTATCGTAGAATAAATAGTATAGTATATATATAGTATAGTATAGTTAATGAAAAATACAGTATTGTTGTTCTTGGTTGTGATTGCAATGTTTTAACAAGCCTTAAACTTTGTTTTGCTTAGAAATATACGTGTGTTCACAATTTTTTGAGCAGTACTGTATATCATGCAATTCTAACATTCCATTGGGACATGACATCATCTTCTCAACAATTACATTTATCAATCATAATTGGCAACTATCCTTAGCATCACTCAAACAAAATAATAGCAAATCTGAGTGCATGCTAAAGTTAACCCCTTAACCGGCTGTCCTGAGAATACTCGTCCATTTTACATTACGTCAATGTCAACACAATGATCGAGAACACGGCACAACATAAATCCAGAGTTAATACAGTGCACTGTAATCAACCTAATTTCTATAGCGCTAGTATAAGCCAAACACCAAGATATAGCTTTTTCTCCAGCTCATATACACTACTCAATCCATTTCTGTCCTGTCATGTGTTCTTGTGAAAAACCGGTTGCAGTACGTGTTCTGATAATTGTGTGCGGCTGATTTGTCAGGTATTTGTCATAGCGGTCCCACTTGGCTGACAGATACTACAGCTTCACTGTCCATCGCTGCTGAAACATATCACAGCGCAGCGAACCTCGACATATTACACAGACCATTTTAACTTCCACTCAGTCCCGGGGGAGACGCGATTGCCTGGGAATGCCTGAGAAATAAAATCTCTGACCGCCTGGGGATTGAACCCGGGTTGGTAGAACAATTCCTTCCAGTCTCAGAGCTTGCGCTCTACCGAGATAGACGCATGCACCTGAAGTTATTTAAATATAATATCATGATAACTGTATTTTTAAAAACGACAATATAACGATTATTTCTCACCCGCAGAAATGAATTTTATTCCAAATATTCACAAAAATCATAGCAAATCCGAAACAATGATTCAGTATTCTCAACGCAGCGATGAATCAGAATATTGAATGAAAACCGAATCCAAATCTCTTAAAAACAGATTTAAATAATAAAAATCATCAAAGAAATTGATCGACGCCTTTCAATAAACTCAGAGAAGTCGGTAAATTAAAGAATTTTGCCGATTTTTATCGGATTGTATGTATTATTGCCCTTTAATACGCAGGCATTAAAAGACTGCATATCACTTGTAGAGCTCGTAAAATATGCAACAATGACGCAATGATGCATAAGCAGATCTGTGGAATTTCACCCAGAGTTTCTCCCATAAATTCCATTATTTATCAATTTCAAGCATTATTTTAGCTTTCTTTCACCACTGCCATCATTTAATTTTCACAATACAGCTATCCCATTTTATTTCCAGCATGCCATAATCTACTGGCAACTTGGCAAGAGTCTATGACAGAATACTGTGTACAGTGTAAGTCATTTACTAATGTTATTTCAAGTGGGTTAGGATGCATTAGTCTGCGTGAAAGCAACTATAATACTATATATTGCAGACTCAAGTACAAAAAGATGACAAAGGAGAATAAAAGAACAATGCCACTATTGGACAAGTGGACAAAGAATGAGAAAACATTAGAAAACCCATAGTTTCAATGAATAGCCAAATGGAACAATGCTTTTCACATAGGAGAGATCCTACTGAACCGCTCAAATGTTATACATATAGACATGATGAATCAATGATTATAATATGTATGTAGCAATAGCATCAGTTCTAATACTCAGAAGGTATCAAAGAGGAAAATGAGACATAGGTCAATTAAATTGGTCAGAAAAAACCCAATTGCATATTTGATCAATGTCTTGTCTACATGCATCCAAGTACTTCTTAGCCATAAATTTCACCAGGATAAATGCAGAAAACTGCATCCTAAACAATTGTGCCAAGTACCAGTCAGTCTAGGCGTGGATGATACGAGAGTGACAGTGGAAACACTAAACAGATTCAAAGGTTATCTCTGAAAACTAGGTTACTGAATGTGGAGAGTTACAACAGTGGTTTTCACACAGGCTTAATTAGTCTCCTAAACAACTTTAAATCACATTATTATTATTATTTATATTATTATTATTAATTTATTATTAAGATGTACCTGTTTCGTTTGGCCTATATCCCTTATATTAATCTCCCTCCAATCTGACTGACCCTTCTAGCTTGACCAGGCTATAATTTGGATTGTACCGGTATTTGACGTGCATTCAGCTAATGTCCAAGATATTATAATAGTGGCGCCATAGAAGTTCAATGCACTGTCCTATTCACACATTTTCCATGAGAATAACCCAAATTATCCTGCAGCAAAGCAAAAGTCTATGAGTTGAATATGGCCCCAAATTTTATTACCAAAGACATCAGAAATCTTATATTAAGATAATATATTAGAACCAAATTATGCCATCCAACAATGTTCCATGTCATGTCATTGGCTACATTAGCTTCCGTTTTTACAGCATATTTTTGAATCAATTCTGATAAAAATTGAATTAAAAAACAAAGCTGTTGCACTTTTAAATACAAAAATTTATGTAAATGCATCACAAACTGACGCAGAGAAAGTCAAAGCACTGGAACACTGGAAAAATTCCTCACAAAAATCAATATTTTGTGAAATACAAAGAAAAATATGATTACTAAAAAGACAGGCTTATATACAATAGAACATCGTTATAATGTGCTTAGCAGGTCAGTAGAACTTAGTACTTTACATCCGAGGTACGTTATATCCAATACAGTAGTGCATCACGTGCGGCTGTTCACTACGGCGGTGTTTTCCAAACTGTGGGTTGGGACCCAAAGTGGTTCGCAGGGCTCAGTCTAAAGGGTCGTGCGAAATTAGATTCAAAAGTGTCATTTCCTAGCCAATATCACAAAGCCACAATGCCTTCAAAGTAGTAAGTAGATTTGGGTTTTAAGAAATTTATGTGCCTCCAATACTCCATACACGGCTTATATTAAAGTGATTAGTGTTACATCCAATTTTAGTCTACAATAAGTTAGGGCTGCGGCATGTTACAAAGCCACTGAAGTGAGCCGCGGTTCCAACAAACTGTGCACTACGGCACTCTATAACTGAGTATACGTTATAACCGAGTCCGTTATAACAAAGTTCTACTGTATTCAGAACATTCATGTATAAATGATTGATTCAAAGGCAGCCTATAGCTTCTTAAACCATGATTTTGCTTTCCATGTCCTGTTCATCGCACATTCCATACGTTCGGCCCGAGAAAACCATGCGGCTCTCTGATGTTCCTCATCTTCAGAGCCTGCGACAGAAAGTCCTCGAGCCGCGAGATCGGTCCTCCGTCGCCCCCGCAGGTCCTGACCTTCGGTAAAAAGACGCGTTTAACAGTTCGACCAGTTTCCAGAACTGTCGGCCGTACGTCATCATCAACCGCCGTCCGCAGATGTCGAGGAAATTGAAGATCAACGTCGCGGTGATGCCGGGCAGCGGCTCGGAATTCATGACCGAGCTCAACCACTTCCAGGCATGTTCCAACCCGTGAGGGTGAGGACCGGACGTCAGACGGAGGAGAGGAGATGATGATCGCTGCGTACAAGCTCACGTAACCGGCCATTCGGTCGAGAAATTTGCTTTCATGCTCAACATTACCGTCTTCGATAATATACCCTAAACTCCTGCAAAGCAAAATAGTATGCTACTGAAATTTCTCTCAATGAAACATCAGTAAGAGGAAATGCTAAATAAGGGCTCATCCATATAGTACATACTACATATGCAAAAAGGCATATTTTCAACCCCCCCTGTTTGCACACCATACATAAACATAATTTTCTAAATCCAACCTCTCACCATCAGTGCATATGTACTATGTGGATGGACCCTAAATAGATAAAAATACATAAATAGCTAAATATAAATAAATAATTATTAATAGAAATAAACATAAATATAAAAAAATTGAAACTGACATGATACTACAAGAGCAACTGACCCAAAGGGTCCGACAAATGGGATAATGATTCTACTCGGGAGACACCACTGACTGATGCCAAATGCATTACTAACATGGCGCTATAGAAGTTCTTAAGTCAGTCAGTCAGTCAGTCAATTAATTAGTATAAAACAAATTTCAGGATATCATTAACAAGTTATTTGACATGAAACCAATTTACTCATTTCAAATAAAGTACTACTCTAAGAATAATGACCTTTTCTAGTGAGCTAAATAATTAGTAAGGTTCACGACAGCAACAGCATCGTCTTACTTGAAGAATTCTTCCTCACTCTTGTCTCCTTTAGTCAGGCGAATCAGAGCCAAGTAGGGACAATTCAAGTATAAAAACGACAAAATCAGGCGACCGATGTCTTTATTCCGGCACCAGATGGCCACCGCCAGACTGGCCAATCCAAACAGCACGTCCCTTTGTGACGCCAGGCTTTCACTTTTACCCTAGAACAAGCAGCAACACAGCAAACATAAATAATTACTTTTAAATAGGCAAACATTTCTTCTTATTATTATTATTAACTTCTATAGCACCAATTCTAACACCCTTGTAAAGTTATTGCAATAACCTCTGAAATTAGAGGTTCCCATTTCTGTTAAAACTTGGACAAAATGCATGTAAGTAAGAACAATTATATGCAGTCAATGGGGGTTTAGCCTGATAAATCATATCAGGCCTTTGACACCAACTGACTGTTTACATTTACAAAAGTCAATGGGCTTACAAATTGAAAATGATGTAGGGAGTCTAATATTATCAAACATGAAAAAAATCATGAAACTTTATTTAAACAACTCACACTTCAATTTAAATAAAATCATACCTTTTGATTAAAACACATACTTAGTACCTATCAGCACCGGTATCATTGTCTGCTTTAAGTTATGTTAATATTAAGGGTTTACTAATAGTAATAATGAATAAGTAGTAATTATCCATGAAATATCACATTTCTTTTAATATGTATCATATTCTATTGTTTTCCATATTTAACTGCATCTCTACAGCTAAGGATTTACAGAAGATGTTGTAAAAATAACCCTACATGAGCTGAATTTTCCAATTTTTGGCAAGTGTGTCCAAACTTTCTCACACCACTGTATAATGATCAATACATCCTACCACTTGAACATTATGCCTCTTCTTAAATGGTCCACAACGTTTGAGTTACAATAAACTTCTGTTTATCTTTTAAACTGAAAATCACTACTTAGAGCAGGGATATTTCAATGGCAAACCCGCGGGCCAGATCCGGCCCGCAAGGGATGTAAAATGGCCTGCAAAGGATACTAAAAGCATAAATAACTTTTTCCTATTACTTGCAAAATATTTTAATGTCTTGTTTCCAACCTACATGTATTCAATTAGTTATATTTACACAGTAATAAAAATTGGGCCTTTCATGAAAGTTTAGTTGATACATATGTATGTATACATATATACAATATATACATTATGTATAAATATGTATACTTACGACTAACTGCTTAGCCAGGTAGTACTGAGTAAATGTTGCCGCGCTCGGGTGCTCTCTGATGGAAACCCTACCGCCCATGACCTCCACTGTTTCCCCGCCGAGCAACGCAAGAAGACTGTTCAGCTTCCTCTGCAGCTGCGACCCGGTCACCGCCCCCAAAGTGTTCAGGGGCGCCATGACAGCTTTCTGCAGCTTAAAACGATACTGCGAAGACTGCAACAAAATCAAGTTACAATCGTTTATATCACGGACACACGTACGCATTAGCCCAGCCACGCGGGGCACAGGGCAGGGCCCCTATTCAAGCCTAGACTGTGATTGTCGACTCGTGCAAACTTGAAAAGAAACTTCTATCAGAGAACGGGTGATTCCAGATAGGCTGTCATCATATATTCAGCAAAATGCTCTAAATTTTGACATTTGGTACTAATATTACCCTAAACTATTGCAACTGGGTCAGGTCTCACTAGGGTCTAGGGAAGCTCACGATGCACCCTCAAAACGCCCATTCAGGTCAGACCTAGTTCGTCTGTATAAGGTATGGGTACCCTCTAAGCGAAGCCCCCCCCCAAATGGCCTATGTGCACAAAAGATTTGTCTGTTATATAAAAAATAAGAATCAATTTAGAATAAAAGACACGAAAATTGCCAGAAAGATAAAACAAAACTTCTGAGATACAAAATCTACGTACACGAGAAAAATCAAACTGATGCGAAATAAACGTACCTTGGAATCGCTGATCAGAGTGGAGCTTTGTTCCTCGAACTTCTTTCTCAAATTCTGCAATGCCGAATACATTTCTAAGTTACCGTCGGCCATTTCTCTGCGACTTCGCGACGCACTAACCACATGGACCTGTTTTCCCACATCCTGAAAAAGAAAACATCAATCAATCAATCAATCAGTCACACAATCACCTGCCTAAACATTCTCGATAACTCTACACAAAACACAAAATGCAATTTGTACCATTGCCAATGGTAATCTGTGAAGAGGAGGGAACAAATTTCCTGGGCCCCAGGAATGCAAAGGGCCCCTGGGAATGCAAAGGGTCCCTGGGAATGCAAAGGGGCACCAGAAACATGAAGGGCCCCCAGGTAAGCAAAAGGGTCCCAGGAACCTAAAGGGACCCCAGAAACATAAAGGGGCCCCAGGAACGTGAAGGACCCTCACATACCTCATCTGCACATCAAATGCCAATGCAGGGGGCAATGCATATTTAAAGCATGTTTCAGACCCTAGTGTGGTCGCGACCATGGCAACGACTAACGAAAACCACAGGATGTCTAACCAGTGGATTCGACGAAGGTGACACTGGTTGTTGGACAGCATCCTCCTGGAGACTTTGTCTCATCGTTTCTGACTCCTCTCTCGTCGCTTTTGCCCTCTTTTCCTCCTCCTCCTCCTGCTTTTTCTTCCGCAGCTCTGCTTCCTCTTCTTCCTTTCTCTGGATACGCTTTGCCTCTTCCTGCTTTCTCTTCTCGAAGCGTTTCAATTCCTGTTCGTCCTCCTTCCGTCGTTTCTCGTCTTCTGCGGCTTTGATCTTTGCCTGCTCTGAAATTTCATCAATTCATACTTGAAATAATCAGAAAATAGTGAAAATCAAACACAATTCAATTATTTATCACACACAATATATCTTTTTAGTAAATTGCAAAACATACCAAAGAAGAAGGAGGAAACATATCAAAGAACAATATACAAAAGTCAGCAAATAAAATCAGCAAAAATAAACATAAAGGTCTGAATAAGCACAATTACTAATGAATATAAGTACATAAATAATATACATATATATATATATATATATGTATATATATATATGTATATATATATATATATATATATATATATATATATATATATATATATATATATATATATATATATATATATATATATATATATATCACATCACACAAATCAATGGATACACACCAACTTGCTGTACAAGAAGCACGAGAACTTTCTTTGCTTGGCCCGTACATTGATGCACTTTTTCGAGCTCAACTGTTCCACCAGACTCAACAGTTTCAAGAAACTGAAAAGACTTGTTTTTGATTTTCACCATAACCTCGTTCAGTTCGGCAGCTTTCGGTACGTTCAGGTGTCGAAAGGACGACAGTATCTGCGCAAACTTATTTATGTACGACGCTATCTGGTCGTGCTCTCTCGAAACTGCAGCCAACAGACTTTCTTGGGTATTCTGGAGTCTTAAAAATACACAGGAATTGAAGGAGACTTAAACAACAGTAACTCGACCACAAAAGATATTAAAACAAAAAACTAATGGCACAAAGTAACTGCATTTACGCAGTGTAAAAGGTAAAGGTAGTCCCGTACTCGAGCGGGCGTAGGGTCCGGCGCTGATCTTCATGTACTAGGCAAGCAGAGACGCAGGTGACTTACGCCATTAATCTAGAATAGTTTGACATTGCTTTTTCTAAACCCACGTTTTACTCCTCAGCGGCGTACTGGACTACAAAATGGGGACCTAGAAATTGTTGACTTAAGATGTCCATAATGCTCAAATTTTCTAATTACTAAGCTATGGTCCAATTTGAGAACCTTTCATTAGAAAAACTAACTGCTATATTCCTTATACCAAGTTGCTAAACTTGGCAAAATAATTCAGTGCATGTTCAAAGGTCCACAAAATCTATTTACCTTTGAGCGCACCTGGAGATTTATCGTTTGGGCTGTTAGGCCAGTAGCCCTATTCTACCAGAGCAATGCTGCCAAAAAAATGAGAAAACCGATGGAAAAATAACGAATTATCGCCAATTCAAAGCCGGCGACAGAATTGAAACTTACTCATCCTCCGAGTTTCCCAGGAGCAGCCTCCGTCTACGATCCTCGCAGTTCTTCTGCATATCCTGCAGCTTCTGGCGCATAATGCGATCCATACATTGCTTGGTTTTCATGTCGTGAAGCAGATATTCTTGCCATTTCAAATCTCCGATCTCCTACGGAACACAAATCACAAAATGTGATACCGACCCATTCAAAATTCACAGGTGACAAAAGCTCATTGAAAATATTAAGGATGGCGATCAAATTGTCCCAATTCTTGTCATTTTGCTTTCCAATAGTTCATAATACTTTGTAATACCAGCCTGATTTTCACTGTCATCAATTTTTTTTCATAATTAATCTTCCAAAGTGACTCCCTCACACAGGTCCTCCAAATTTTTATAAGGCCCTTACTCCAAAATATTCTAGTTTTCAACAATTATACTATGCTTCAGTGTGAACAAGTGGCGATGATCTTTCTTTCACTTGTCAGACTTTTTCAACAAGATGTTAACTTTAAAGGACATGCATCTTTCTTCTTTCTGTAACAGGGCCCCAGTTTCTTCAGCGGGTCCCCGCGTCACCCACAACATGCTGATAATGGCATACTAATCAAGTCAGTGCTCCATCATTGCTTGGGAAGTTAGCTACAAGAATATTGTAATGATATAATAAGCATAATAATAATTATTGATGTTATAAAAGATAACATCATAAATTTATTGCAGACCACCCATGCCCCCTAAAGATCGCCGGGTCCCTGGGCATTTGCCTCTCTGCCACCTCATCTCAGTGGGCCTGTCTTTACGCATTGACTCAAGGATGTTCCATGCTTTTCCATGCAACAGGATCTCATGAAGTATTAACATTAATAATAAACAATAAAACAATCAACACAGTTGCAAAAAATATATACAGAATTATGTCAAGAATACATAAACTAGTTGTTGAATAAAATCCATTCTTTGATAGAAAAACAACTTACTTTGGCATTTGTTAAGATTGCATCATCCATCCGTCAAAGTGGCAAAGGTTCTCTGATCAGAAACACATCAAACCATTTTAAAGTACTTAAGAATACAGGTTCCAGCCAACGAATCATGCAATTCTGACACTACCGCTAATTTTAAGCAAACACAAATATATCTAATAGCACTGAGCGCCTTGACATCTCATTCAGTACAGTGCCTAGATAAGCTATCATACAGGAATCGATAATAGGGCTAGGAGACTGTCCCGAGTGTGGACAGCAATGTTGATTCAGTAATAATTTTGGGGTGATGACTAGCTCATTATTATAAGGTTCTTGTCGGTTAATTCACCGCCAATAGTTTATTCACCGCCAGTAGGGTTAAGTTTGGGGTTTGGGTTATGGTTAGGTTTAGGGCTTGGGGTTACGTTTAGTGTTAGGGTTTTGGTTAGGGCTAAGTTGGCGGTGACTTCACCGACAAGCCCTTATATTTACCCCTCGTTGGCGGTAAATTAACCGACAAGTACCGAGCAACATAGATTAGACCCAACATATGAGCATATATTAATTGATGGCTAACAAATTATCAAAGCGCTATACAAATTGCTGATTAGATCGTCTAAAATGGCTGACCACTGCACTTCGGCCAAAGAACTAAAGCTGTCGTAGGCTTTGCGGCTTTTGTTCTTTGCTTCGGCTATATCTATTTCAACGGTAGATTAAGCGCCTAATAAGCAGCTACTAAGGTACCTGCTACCGCAAGCGCTATAGAAATTCACGAGATTTTACACTTCCTTACTTTAATACATGTGGTTCTTGTACATTGAGACACTAAATTCAGATAATACTATTACTATCACCCAAAATGAGCTATACCTTGCGTAAGAAAATCTCTAACAATAGATAATGGAAGCACAATTTTTCAGTATTTTAAAATAGATTAATTATATTTTTCCTCCTCCAAGTATTTTTCTAATGAATCAACATCCGCTTTTAACGCCATGAAACGCTCAATAAGTAAGTAAACCTTGGATACCCAAAAAAATCGCAGTCTCAGCGAGTCAGCATTGTAAAACATTTTCAATTAATTAAGATATTGAATTGCGCTAACAAAAAGTCAATTCACAGCTAGGCGACGCTGTTATTGTTAAGCGTTTGTTTCAGCTGTCGATAGAACACAAAATCCAGGTCTCATAAGAACCAAATTCTCTGAAAAGCGCTCGTGAATAAGCTGGTGCACTGCGCCCAGCTTTTGGGCAGCGCAATAAAAATTTTGTGTTTACTTCCATTGGCGATTTATAGATGTCAATGTTTACTTCTCACGGTAAATAGGCAAGAAGTAAACGAAATTTTTATAGCGCTGCTCGAAAGCTTGGCGCAGCGCACCAGCTTATTCACGAGCTCTCAATCTCGGTAACATCCATAGTCCGTAACGTGGTGGTCAAGGTTGTAGATCTTATCACTATATGTATGTTGTAGATCCAGGTCATAGACTTTGTGGCGCAAATTAATTCTCAAAGTTTTACGCAGACTAAACATTTTTTGGTTTGAATGATCGCAAATTTCTCTTTATATTATTCTATATTAAGTATTAACTAAGTCTTTCGTGAATTCATGGCACGCTACTGCTGACTGCTACTGATAAAAACAAAGCGCTATACAAATTGACAAATACATTTATTTCCTTCATTTTTTTATCTATGGCAACAGTAATGGAGGAGTTCTTGTGTATCGAAGGTAAACATTCTCTTAAATTTATTTAATTTATTGTTTTAATTAAAAATATAACGTGCGCAGATATATGAGGAGGTAATGTTGGTCTCCTCTAAAGGACTTGGTGATCGCAAAGACTTGGTGATCGCACTTTCAAGGCTATTGGACCTCAAAATTCGAACGCTCTCTCGACAGCTATACGCGATCATGTCGTTTCACGCTCAACATTTCTTACCAACCTTAAGAAGTTTTACTTTAATGTAACAGCAGCGGCAGCAGCGGCGCATTGGTAAATGCGCCTCGCAAATGTGATTATCTATCTATCTATCTATCTAATACGATCGTCATTTATATAGCACCATGATGGGGAAATGCATGAGCGAAAAATTATGAAGTTGACTATTATATTACAATTGCATGTATTACAAGGTTCTATGCGAGTCATTTATGTAGCGCCATGTTATCGACGCCGTATTAGTTGGTCCCCAGTGATTGAAACATGATTAGCACCTCAACTTCTATGTAATTATGTAGATGCATACAGTCACTGCATAAACATGGGACAACTTTTCTGTACTGTTTAGGGCTAATATTAATATTATTGCAAAAAATACTTATAACGAATTTATACGGAACCAGTTATAATATTCGTAACGTGATCCAGATGATTCCTTTACAGAACAGTTCATTCCAGAGTTTGAGAGATATGATAATGCATTTAGAATTAGAAAATGCAAAGGCTGACTAATTAGTGACTAATTAGATGAGTGTGACATTTGTGTTTAGTGTGGCTGGTTTACAAATTGTAACAAGCAAAGGCAATGTGAGCATTTTGCCATTTTAAGTGCCTGATATTTGATTGTTGCATGATTCATGTGTGTTTTAGGCACTGAGTTGTTGCATCCAAAACAGTCAAATAACCATACAGAGGAATCAAGATCAAGAACAAATCAGATAACTTGTTCACAGAAACCAACAAATATGAATCTCACTAGCGAGGTACTCTTATATGGCTCTGTTACTTTTGTTGTGGTTGTGCTATTGTTACACTTAGACAGACATTAGCAAAAGAATACTGCAAAGTTTTGTTGTACGGTAATTTGTAGACTGGAAGACAAGAAGACAAAGAAGGAGAAAATACAGGAAAAACCGTATTAGAGGACAAGAGGGCAAAGAATGAGATTACACAGCAAGACCATAATGTGAATGAATGGCTGGGTGGAACTTAGTGGTTCTCACACAGGACAGACCCTACTGGACAACTCTAGATTTTCTTCTTCTTCTTCTTCTTCTTCTTATTATTATTATTATTATTTGAGAGTTACTGCAGTGTTTTTCACACAGGCTTACTTAGCCTCTATTATTATTATTATTATTATTATTATTATTATTATTATTATTATTATTATTATTATTATTAATATTATTATTATTGACATTACCTTTCCAAAATGAGTTTGATGTCTGTTTTACAGGTGAAAGGTGCACCAAAGCATCAATTCACAACAAAGGATCTGCATCAAGGTGATGGGCAGAGGATCACCAATCTCTTCAAAGAGTTTGCCAGGTGATGTAATAGTTAATTATAGATGGTTAATTTTAGTATTATGATACATGATTCAATACTTTATGCATAGTAATATTAAGGTTAATAATAATAATAAATTGTACAATAGCAAGAAAATAATACATTGTAAAATACAGTAAAAAAATAGCAAAATAATAATAATAATAATAATAATAATAATAATAATAATAATAATAATAATAATAGGAGGAGGAGGAGGAGGCTAAGTTACAAGCCTGTGTGAAAACACTGC
The DNA here is from genome assembly GCA_018105865.1 of Metaphire vulgaris. Taxonomy (NCBI): domain Eukaryota; kingdom Metazoa; phylum Annelida; class Clitellata; order Crassiclitellata; family Megascolecidae; genus Metaphire; species Metaphire vulgaris. Next base: position 1,350,356 of record CM030854.1, read on the forward strand.
AGTAATATTAATATTAAGGTTATGCAATTTATTTCATAGTGTAAATGCTGTAAATGAGGATGAAGATCAGAAAATGTTATTCATTCTACTCTAAATCTATTTACTTTTGAACTTTTGAAATTTGGACATTTCTAATCATGAATGATGCTTTAGTTACATATGCACAGTCTAGTAATGATAATCATTATCAATAATAATAATACATTGTACAATAGCAAGAAAATAATAGCAAATAACAGTAATAAAATAGCAATTGTAATGTGAGGACAACATACAATGGTAAGTAAATGTATGGATATGATGGCTTGTTTGAATGCAACACCTTTGTGGACCATTAAGCAGATTTTAGAGTGAGTACAGAATGAAAGCAAATTGTTTTCAGGTTCAAAGGAGAAAAGGATAATGTGTTGTCGCTGTTGACTTCGCAAAGAACTTGCTACGAAGACCAGTTTAGAGAGATCGCAGCTGAGAGGCAAAAGATGAAACTGGAAGACGAAGGTTCGTCAATTGTATTCACTAATCATGTTGGCTTGAATATCAAAATATTCTGAGCATAGTTCTTTTAAGATGTTTTCACATTGCTGCCGATATATTTGTATATTTCATATATGACAATGTAATTTTCATTTTTAAAATAATTAATCATCTGTGCTTGTTTTTCGATAATCTTTTCTTCACTTTTGTCAACTATTTCAGAATTCAGGGTGCAGCTGAAAGAGAACCAGAAGATGATGGATAAACACCAGAAGATTGTCAAAGAACTGCAGGAGAAAAGAGACACAGTAACTGCTACAAGCATTGCTATAGCACTTCAGAAGCTAGGTCCTTCATTGCAGTCATTGCAATCAAGTTTTGCTTGTTATTGCTAGGGCTGTGGTAATTGCTGTTACAAAATTTTGAAAATGGCGCTATAAAAGTTTACTACTAATAATTTTACTGCAGTTACTTAAATGATGTTGCAGAAAAACATTTTTTTTTTTTGAAAAACTGACCCATTTACTTGTGACCAATGCAATCAAAATGGTCTTTGTTGAACCAGTGGTCCATATTATCCATATCTATGTAAACTTGATTGTACTCTTATGTGGTTAAGTATTGTATAGACAGAAACTTTCATTGGAAGACATTTTTACTGACAGAGGCTGTAATATTTTTCAAATACTTCTTGCCTGGTTTTTTTATTTTTACATAAAACATTTGTTAAAAGAGGAGTAAATGACAACTGATTACCTGTAATTTATTTTAAAATCCGATTTTGAAGGGAAAATTGGCAGATCAAGTGCAGATGGAAGGAATCAAGGAAAGAAGGAGGATAATCTCAAATAATTTGTTGAATTTCTACACACTAAAACAAACTCAAACCAAGGCCTTGGATCAGTTTTCTACAGATTTAGAATGCAATCAGCCTACAGGAGACCCAGTTGGACAGTTGTATGGCACACAAAAGCTGGACAAAATGGTTTCATGTATTCATCCTTCTCTCACGGACTTTTCAAATTTTAACCAATTGATGACCAGTGAAGATTCGCCTAACATAATGGCGGTCAAAATCTCGGGTCGACCAAATCTTGTGGGCACTCGAGGCAGCAAATGCGATGAGGAAGATTTTACGCTAGGAAGTCACGAATCAAAAAATGCTTTTCGGTCAGTTTTCTCTAACGATGAGACTTCACTTTTGTCATCGGACGTCGAAAATACTTCTGCGCGGAACAACAAAATGGTACCCACTTCCGTTCACGTGACCGATGATTTCATCGGTGCCTCGAAGCTCGGAGAATCGAGCGTTCAGCATTCAAGTCATCAATTTCAAAATACCGAAGTTGAAAGGAAGAGCCTTTTGTTGCCAGATCATAAAAGTCAGTACATCGGGAGGTTGTACGATGAACAACAATGCGTCGATGAAGTGTTGCGGAGCCAGAAGGCGTTTCTCAAGAACCAGGAACAAGGCTATCGGCCACCCTATGACACAGAATGTCCAAGGTAATAATCAGCGTCAGGTCATGGTTCTTGTCTTGTCTCTAACCCTCTGGTCCGAAGATTGGCTGCATTGTGGACTGCCTTCTTCCATGTGCTGCGGTCTTCCGCTGTTCTTGCTGCCTGCTCTATAGTGAGTCCTGTCCATTCTTTGATGTTGTCTTCCCAATTTTTTCTTGGCCTACCTCTTTTTCCTGATCCTGGCATTGTGCCTTGTATTAATATCTTTCTCCAGAGAATCCTGTTTTTTCGCACAATATGTCCCCAGTATTTCCTTTTCTTTACTGCTTCCAATAGGGTTCTTTTAACCTTTGCTTTATCCATTATCCATTCATTGAAATGTTGTGGAATAGGCGAGTGTTCACCCAGTGCAATGCCTTTTTCCTATTAATCTAAATAAAGAGTGGCCACAATCTTAACACCGGTTTGAGTTTGTCGTCTGAAAGAATGTCAGTTTTTGACAGACTTTTCTTGCTTTTTAAACCACTATTCTGACTCAAGTTATAATTGAACTGTGAAATAAATGAAGTATAAAGATTATTTTGTTATTGTATGTCTGTTTTGGATTTTGCTTACAGCGAAAAAGGCAAGCTGTCAGCCTCTTTGGAACATCTTGCCGATCGAACGGAATCAAAGAAGCTGTCGAAATTCCCGCTAGAAATAAAACGCAAAAGCAGCGCAGAATTACAGAGACGAGGCCACGAAACCAGCCGATCAACCTTACAGTCTGACAATTCCTCTTCGTCTCTAGCATCATACGGTATTTTAAAAAGTAACGGCGGCAAACCTGTGCATCGTCTCAAAAGAAACGAATCAGACTCGTCGCTCGAAGAGAGCGAAATCATAGACAGCTTATTTTTTCTCACGTAGTTTTCGTTAAAAAAAACACTAAACAACTTTCAGCAAGAGGGATTGTTTCAGAAAAACAGTGTTTCTGACCGTCATATATTGTCCACAGTTTAATCTTTGATCTTCAGTACAAGTATTATATATTAGAATATTATATATTAGAATAGCCTCAATACTACATTGACCCTTCTTTCTTAGATTATTATTATTATTATTATTATTATTATTAGATTATTATTATTATTATTATTATTATTATTATTATTATCATCATCATCATCTTGTTACAATGAACTGGATATGAAACAATCTGCATATATTCAGTGTCAACCACAATACTAGTCGTAAGTATAAACTTGTACAGTGGGGGAGCCCTGAACCCTTACACCAGGGCTATTCAAATGGTGGACCACGGGCCAGATCTGGCCCGCCAAGGGGTTTGAAATGGCTCACAAAGATGCTGAAACGATAAATAACTTTTTATCTAATACTAAATTTGGTCCTTCATAGATTTAATTGAATACCCCTGCCCTATACTTTTCCCCGTCCCATGGGTAGCCTCTAAAAAACGTGGGGGCTTAGGCCTAGCGGCCTAATAGAAGTTAATGCCTATTCTCACTGTTTTATCCAGACTCCAGGTCTTGGCGGGTGGGTGGGGATTGACTTGGCTGGAGGGGAAGACAGTTCAATGCAAAAATGTTGTGTCAGTGCTGGGATTTTTACTTGGGGGGTTTGGGGTGTGGGATTTCCTCCCTATCAGGCCTGTATAAAACAATGCCTATGCTGCTTGTGGCCACTGTTAGAAACAACAAGGTTCCAGTTTATATTCCTATTGGCAATGACACTCGATATACATTTTCCTAACAAGATTTTCAATACTGTATTCTGTGCTGGGCAATTTCCAATTTATTGTACAATTCTCTTTTACTTGCCATCTGGCTTTTAAAATCTTGCAAACAACAAAGAGGAGGTTATAATTTATTTTGGCGTATTTTAGAAAAATCGCTTTGTCACATGTTACCAGCAACAGAGAGAGCAGGAATTCATTTATGCATACCAAAAACACTAATTCCACAGTTCGTCCATCCATCTATTCAACAACAGTTTTGCTTTGTACAGAGATACTGTTACTTGTGAAACGACCAAGTATAAACCGGAAGACGATGTTGCTCATCAGTTGTGAATTTTAATTGGTTTTTCGAGGCAGGTGTAGCGAGACGAACGCGGCGTCTTGTTCACGTGGTCCAAACCAATCCAGGGACGAGCCTGCATGCTGCCACCTGGTGACAGAATTCAGAAACCTTAATTAGAACCCAGACAATAAAGACAACGTGCACTGCAGCGTATATGTACAAAAACAAAACAATAAAAACACTGATTCAGCACCCATGCCCAAGTTGATTAACTAGGGTCCATCCATATAGTACGTACACACTGATGGGGTCTGGGGGGAGGCGGATTTTAGAGATTTTCCTATGCACGCCATGTGCAATGGCGAGGGGAAGGTGAAAATATGACTTTTGCGTATGTACTATATGGATGAACCCCTATTAAACTGTGATTCAATTTTGATACATTTTATCAGACAAACTAATACTATATATATATATATATATATATATATATATATATATATATATATATATATATATATATATATATATATATATATATACACACACACACACACACACACATATATATATATATATATACATATATATATTATATATATATATCTGTTATGGTATATAGTTCTATATATATATATAAACATATACAAGCATAGGGATGACGTCTTAGAGGTGACACCAATAAACTTAAGTTCTTGCATTGTAAACACCACAAGCAAACTAACAGTTGACGACGTCTTAGAGATGACACCCAGGTTATAACGTAACGAGCGGTTTACCTGAAGTCTTCGTTGAAATACGGACGGCCGTTGCAGGTCAGTCGTCCGCAATGTATTTCTGGCGACCCATGACAACAATTGCGAGCTTGAACTTAAAACAAAACAGACCCCATTACGTGCACTTTTCTCTTGCCTATGAATCTCACCTTACAACCGCAATATACATGACAAACAGAGCATAAGGCTTGGAACACCAGCTAATGACAGGACAAACAGTGGATATTCTAGACATTGGAGGAAAGTTAAAGAATTTTGGGGGCCGAAGCATTGGGGAGGTCATACTCCTTGCCAAAATGTCAAAATTTGGAGGTGCGGGGGATTTCAAAAACTTAGGTGGGATTCACCCCCAGAGAATGCCTAGAATAAACACTGAATTAGCAACAGCCACGTCAAGGATAATCTAATATCTAATCTCAAACTTCTATAGCACCACTTCATAATGCAGCCGATGGCACACACTGAATCACAGCACACAAGATCAAATCAAAATCCAGATCTTCAGAAAGAGATTGCTATAATAATAATAGATTAAAGGCTAATGCTCAATAGTGATGTAAACAAAATTGCAGTCCAGCTGGATTGGCAATGTGTAGGACAAAGCATATCCTGGTCCTATAAGACCCCTCCCCCCAATTGACTAAAGAAACTGACATGCAATTTGACACTTTTGCATGACATTTCACGGTATTATCACCAACGTTTTATCCAGACTCCAGGCCTTGAGGGGCAGGGGGGGAGAATTGACTTGGCTGGAGGGGAAGAGCTACAGTTCAATGCAAAAAATTTTGCCAGTGCCAAAATTTTTTCGGGGGAAGGGGGATTTTTAGATTGGGGGAACCTCCCCGTAAACAGGCCTGGATAAAACACTGCTTATCACATAGATGACGGGCATCGCATACACTAGAGATTTTCAAAAAGAGATTGCAACTACAGAAGGAGAAGGAGTCACTAATAATACACCTATCGTACCTTTTCAAACTCCTTGTCAGGCACTTCGAGTTTCGACTGAATGCGCAGCCGTACTTTGGCAAAAGGTTCTCTCTGCAGAGCAGCAACAAATCAACATTAAGGAAATCATAATATTATATTAAGCAAGGTTCATCGTAACGGCAACACTGTTGCTGCAAAACCAACCGTAAGGGACCATCCACACATTACATGTATATGTAAAAAGTCATATTTTCATATCCCCTCCCCTGTACATTTTTTGGACCCATAAACAGATTAGCTTCTCTACCCTCACCATGTTCTAAAAATTAATTTTTAGCCATAGTCACAAGGTGTAAGGCAGACTAAAGTTGTCACAGGCATGAAACAAAAGAAATGTGCTTTAACCCCTTTACTGGGAACCCCGGATATATCCGTCCATTTTACATTGAGTTACAGTTAAATACACGGTTAAGGGGTTAATGAGCGTGAGTATAATTCTCGTGACCCACTGCCTGCCAATGAAGAAGAAATTGTGTTCAAATCTAATGCATGTAATTTCAACCAGTCTTCTGCCCGAGCGGTTGTTTTTTAACTGTTACGTAGGCTGTACATAAATTTGTGCATATATTTACACATTCAGTCGAGGCCCCTCCTCCCTGCCCATATGCATCCGTACTCAAATCTTCTAAATCCAGTTACCCCTAGGTGCATATGTAATATATGGATGGCCCCTACTTGCCGAAAAATGCATTCCATCACAATCAAACCACTATTCAAATATATATTTGCATTGAGAACATGATACTGATTCAAGTGGAGTTGATAGTATCAGTTTTCTATTTAGCATCGAATGGGAATAGATGAGATGCATGCCATTAAGAGGTGGAGTGACATTAGGTGAGCATGATTGTAGTTAACAACAAACGATAGAAATGCTGACAAAGATTGAAAATGATGAAATTGATTTACTCACATTCTTGATCCGTACAAAAAATGGGACACCAAACGTAGAGAAAATCTCCTAAAAGCAATAAATGCAAACAGTGCTCTTACTCTTACTCTTCCAAAGCCAATTTGTAATCAAATCTAATCTAATCTTAAACTTCTATAGAGCCACTTCATATAATGCATAGAATTGGCAAATGGCACATCAAATCAAAATCATTCAGGATCCATGATATCCGGCCGGGGAACGGTGGATAAGCCTGAAGAAAAAAATACGAGTTTTTTAATACTGTTTTAAAATTTGGTCTTGAATTTGCAGTGCACAAATGAGGCTGAGGCAAATAGTTCCACAGTTTAGGGCCAGCCATTTAAAAACAAACAAACTTCAGCATGGGCACCACCTCAATACATTGCACACACAATGTGCCAATATTGTGTAAAAACCTACAAATTAAGTATTAAGTATAATATATAAATATAGTTTTAAGACAAAGGAATTATTACAACACAAAGACAGCCAAATAAAAACACTTTTGATACGATAATTAAATTGATATCTTACCATTTTTTTGCAAAACACACAATAATCACCGGTGTTTGCATTGGACGTAAATATCGCCAAAAGGTGAAAAATATAGTTAATACCTTTTGGAAATGTGCCACTGGTACCAGCATCTCATCTTGGTTCAGATCCAGTTCATCTTTCGGTGTCTCTTCGATACGATATGTCTTGGTTCCAGGCGAAATGAGCCAGTCTAGGACGACATCCTCCTTCAGGACGTTGAAAATCTTACAGGAAATTATTTCGAGTATCCTAGACGCAAGAACAGATCAAAATGTACCCACTGCAACTTTTAAAACAAGTAAGGATGACAGATAAAACAGTGCAATTCTTCTGAAGAATTGCCACTCAAGTACCTAGTATTTCAGTTGATGTACCAATGCTCAGCAAGTATCTTATACTTCAGTTGATGTACTTTAGTTCTTCAGTTACTTCAGTTGGTGTACCAATGCTTAACAAGTATCTAATACTCCAGTTGATTTACCAATGCTTAGCAAGTATCTAGTACTTCAGTTGGTGTACAAATGCTGAGCAAATAATTAGTACCTCAGTCTTAGCAAGTATCAGATACTTCACTTGATGTACCAATGCTTAGCAAGTATCAAATACTTCAGTTGATGTACCAATGCTTAGCAAGTATCAGATACTTCAGTTCATGTACAAATTCTTAGCAAGTATCTAGTACTTCAGTTCATGTACAAATTCTTAGCAAGTATCTAGTACTTCAGTTGGTGTACCAATGCTTAACAAGTATCTAATACTCCAGTTGATTTACCAATGCTTAGCAAGTATCTAGTACTTCAGTTGGTGTACCAATGCTTAGCAAGTATCTAGTACTTCAGTTGGTGTACCAATGCTTAGCATTGGTACACCAATGCTTAGCATCACCTTCTTCATTTAAAACAGTTCATCCATGACCACCCTCGTTATTCCATAATGCTGACACACTGAAACTGACACACAGTGACACACTGAAACTGACACACTGACACACTGAAACTGACACAATGACACTCTGAAACTGACACACTGAAACTGACACACTGAAACTGACACACTGAAACTGACACACTGAAACTGACAGACTGACACACTGAAACTGACACACTGACACACTGAACCTGGCACAGTGACACACTGAAACCTACACACTGACACAATGAAACTGACACACTGAAACTTACACATTGACACACTGAAACTGACACACTGAAACTGACACACTGAAACACTGAAACTGACACACTGAAACTGACACACTGAAATTGACACACTGACACAATGAAACCGCACATTTGAAAGTTATTTCGTCATGTTATAGATCGAATTCAAGCACCATATTCAGCCATTATCTTTAGCATCCATTACTACATTGATATCAATCGCTATTGCAAACATGGGCCATCACCTTCTGCATTTCAAACGGCTCATCCATGACAACCCTATTTATTCCATAATGCACAGGATTTGTTCAAATTCAACCGTATTTTTGAAACTTATTTAGTCCTGCTAGAGATCGATTTCAAGCACCATATTGCGCCACTATCTTTAGCATTGTTCACTACATCGATATCAATCGCTATTGTAAATGTAGGCCATCGTCTTATGTATTTATAGCGCATCCAGCATGACAGCCTCCATAATGCTAATAATGCACAGTATATGTGCAAATCAACCGATTACTTGAAATTTATTTCATCCTGTTAAAGATCGAATTCAAGCACCATAATCAGCCACTGCCTTTAGCACTCATTACTACTTTGATATCATTCACTATTGCAAACAGGGGTGATCACCTTCTGCATTTAAAACAGTTCATCCATGACCACCCTCGTTATTCCATAATGCTGACATGCTGAAACTGACATATTAACTCACTGAAACTGACACGGTGACAAACTGAAACTGACACAATGATACACTGAAACTTACACACTGAAAATAACACATTGAAACGGACACACAGAAATTGACACACTGAAACTGACACACTGAAACTGACACACTGAACCTGGTACACTGACACACTGAAACTGACACACTGAAACTGACACACTAACACACTGAAACTGACACAGTGAAAATAACACATTGAAACTGACACACTGAACCTGGCACAGCGACGCACTGAAACTGACACACTGAAAGACACTGAAACTGGCACACTGACACACTGAAACTGACACACTGACACACTGAAACTGACACACTGAAACTGACACACTGAAACTGACACACTGATACACTGAAACTGACACACTGAACCTTGCACACTGACAAACTGACACACTTACCTGGCACACTGACACACTGAAACTGACACACTGACACAATGAAACTGACACACTGACACTGACACACTGAAACCTAAAAACTGACAAAAACCCTAAAAACACTGAAAAACCTAAAACACTAAAACCACTAAAAACACAATGAAACTAAAACACTAAAAACCTAAAAACACTAAAAACCCAAAAACCCCTAAAACCTAAAAACCTAAAAACCCTAAAAACCCTAAAGCCTAAAAACCCAAAAAAACATAAAAACCCAAAAACCCTAAAAACTAAAAAAAAACCTAAAATCCTAAAAAACGAAAAAAAGTCTTAAGAACCTAAAAACCTAAAAAACCTAAAAACCTTAAAACCCTAAAAACCCAAAACACCTTAAAACCATACAAACTCAAAAAACCTAAAAACTCTGAAAACCCGAAAACACTAAAAACCCTAAACCTAAAAACCCTAAAACACTAAACACCCTAAAACCTAAAAACCCTAAAACACTAAAAATCCTAAAAACCTTAAAACCCTAAAAACCCTAAAACATGAAAACCCTAAAAACCCTAAAATCTAAAAACCTTAAAACCCAAAAAACCATAAAAACCTAAAAACCCTAAAACCTAATAACGCTAAAAACCTTAAAACCCTAAAAACCCAAAAACATAAAAACCCTAAAACACTAAAAATTCTAAAAACCTAAAAACCCTAAAGCACTAAAGACCTCAAAACCCCCAGAACCTAAAAATCCTAATAACCCTAAAACCGTTAAACCCCAAACACCTTAAAACCATAAAAACCCTAAAAACTTAAAATCCCTGAAACAATAAAAACCCTAAAAACCTAAAAACCTTAAAACCCTAAAAACCTAAAAACTCTGAAAACCCTAAAACACTAAAAACCCTAAAAACCTTAAAACCCTAAAAACCTTAAAACCATAAAAAACCTAAAAACCTAAAAACCTTAAAACCCTAAAAACATTAAAACCATAAAAACCGTTAAAACCTAATAACCCTAAAAAATATAAAACCTTAAAACAATAAAAACCACAAAAACCTAAAAACCCTAAACCCTAAAAAGCCTAAAAACCATAAAAACCTAAAAACCATAAACACCTTAAAACTGAAACACCGAAACTGACACACTGAAACTGACACACTGAAACTGGCACTCTGACACACTGAAACTGACACACGGACACACTTACCTGGCACACTGACTCACTGAAACTGACATACTAAAACTGACACACTGACTGAACCTGACACACACAGACACACTGAAGTGACACACTGAAAATGATATCTTCAGCATCCATTATTACATCGATATCAATCGCTATTGTAAACGTACACCATCGCCATAAGTATTTAGAGCCCCTCCAGCAAGACAACCCCTGTTGTTCCATAATGCTAATAATTAATGCAGAGTATTTGAGCAAATACAACCGCACATTTGAAAGTTATTTCGTCATGTTATAGATCCAATTCAAGCACCATATTCAGCCACTATCTTTAGCATCCATTGCTACATTTATATCAATCGCTATTGCAAACATGGGCCATCACCTTCTGCATTTAAAACGGCTCATACATGACAACCCTATTTATTCCATAATGCACAGGATTTGTGCAAATTCAGCCGTATTTTTGAAACTTATTTCATCCTGCTAGAGATCGATTTCAAGCACCATATTGAGCCACTATATTTAGCATTGTATACACTGACACACTGAACCTGGCACACTGACACACTGAAACTGTCACATTTACACACATGAAACATGACAACCCCATTGTTACACTGAAACCTACACAGTAATATATGAAACAAATCACAGAGACACATTTGAAATTGATTTCACTGTTATACATCGAATTCAAACATGACACAATAACACTCTGAACCCATTACACTGAAATATCATACACAGATTGACACACAGGGATGATCACTGACAAACATTGACACACCAGTTCATCCATGACTGACACACTAAATTCCATAATGCTGACACACTGAAACTGACACACAGACACACTGAAACTGACACACTGAAACTGACACACTGACACTGACATACTGAAACTGACACACTGAAACTGACACACTGACACACTGAACCTGACACACTGAAACTGACACACTGAACCTGGCACAGTGACACACTGAAACTGACACAATGACACACTTACCTGGCACACTGACACACTTAAACTGACACACTTAAACTGGCACACTGACACGCTGAAACTGACACACTGAAATTGACACACTGACACACTGAAACCGCACATGTGAAAGTTATTTCGTCATGTTATAGATCGAATTCAAGCACCATATTCAGCCATTATATTTAGCATCCATTAGTACATTGATATCAATCGCTATTGCAAACATGGGCCATCACCTTCTGCATTTAAAACGGCTCATCCATGACAACCCTATTTATTCCATAATGCACAGGATTTGTGCAAATTCAACCGTATTTTTGAAACTTATTTCGTACTGCTAGAGATCGATTTCAAGCACCATATTGAGCCACTATCAGCCAGTATTTGTTGTTTTTGTAATAGTACTATTAGTGCTAGAAGATGTCGACGGCGCAGTGCTCATTTTCCAAAGCGCAGTGCGCCTTTTTTCTTAACAGTGTTCCATGCTACCCTAAACGACTTTCAACCTGAATTACTATTATTATTATTATTATTATTATTATTATTATTATTATTATTATTAGTAGTAGTAGTAGTAGTAGCAGTAGTAGTAGTAGTAGAACTAGTAGTAGTAGAAGTAGTGGTTGTTGTTGTTGTTGTAATAGTAGTAGTAATGCTAGAAGATAGCGTAGTCATCCATGCTTAGGACGCAGTGCTCCTTTTTAAAGGCGCAGTCCTTTTTTTCTTAACAGTGCTCCATGCTGCCAGAAAGGACTTTCAACATGATTTATTTTATTATTATTATTATTATTATTATTATTAGTAGTAGTAGTAGTAGTAGTAGTAGTAGTAGTAGTAGAAGATGTCGACGGCCCGGTGCTCTTTTAGCCTGTGGTATTCTCTAATGCGTAAATTGGACATTTTAAAGAACATTTCTAAACTACAGAGTATGGTATTGGCAGACGTGTGAATGGCTAGCACTTCTGACAGAGAAGTAGTAGAAGTAGTAGTAGTTGTTGATGTTGTTGTAATAGTAGTATTAGTGCTAGAAGATGTCAACGGCGCAGTGCTCTTTTTCCAAAGCACAGTGCGCCTTTTTTTAACAGTGCTCCATGCTGCCCTAAACGACTTTCAACCTGAATTACTATTATTATTATTATTATTTTTATTTTTATTACTAATATTATTATTATTAATATTATTATTATTAATATTATTATTATTATTATAAGCAGCAGCAGTAGTAGTAGTAGAAGTAGTAGTTGTAAATGTGGTAGTAGTAGTAGTAGTGCTATAAGATGTGAAAAGCGCAGTGCTCTTTTTTCAAAGCGCAGTGTGCCTTTTTTTCTTAACAGTGCTCCATGCTGCCCTAAACGACTTTCAACCTGAATTACTATTATTATTATTAGTAGTAGTAGTGGTAGCAGTAGTAGTAGTAGTACTAGTAGTAGTAGTAGTAGTGGTTGTTGTTGTTGTTGTTGTAATAGTAGTAGTAATGCTAGAAGATGCCGTAATGATCCATGCTTAGGACGCAGTGCTTCTTTTTAAAGGCGCAGTGGGCTTTTTTTTCTTAACAGTGCTTTATGCTGCCAGAAAGGACTTTCAACCTGATTTATTATTATTATTATTATTATTATTATTATTATTAGTAGTAGTAGTTTTCATCTCTTCTAATGCATTCAGAATTTCTTCTTTCATCAGTCCTGGTCCTAGTTCTTAGCTTTCAACTGTTTGCTGTTCCTCTATATCGAGTTCCATTTGGTTTGCTGTTTTTCAGGTATAATTCTTCTATATATTCTCTCCAATCTCTTCCACTTCTCGTTGAGTTGTGAGTGTATTTCCTTGTTTGTCTTTAATGTTGCCCTGCTCCCTTGCATACCTTAGTTTTTTGTTAAATCTTTTACTTCCTTATATACTTGATCATGTTTCCCTTGTCCTTTAACAGTTTTCTATTTCTTGACATTTATTCTCCCACCATTACTATTTTATTATTTTTCTTTATTTTTTATTAGCTGGTTATTTAGTCTCCTATATTCTTTTTTGCATATTCTGTGTTCTGCTTCTTCCATTTTCTTCTCTGCTCCATGTCTTCTATCATTTCATTTGTCACCCATGGCTTTTTATCAATTCCTTTCCTTCTTTTCTTCCTCAGAACTTCTTGCTCCAGTTCTCTTACTACCACAGCTTTTAGTTTTTCCCATCTTTCTTCTGTTGTCCCTCCTGTGTTTGTTGTCGTCACTTGTTTTTCGATCTTCCCTGCAATTTCAATAGCAAAAGAAGCTTTTTACAAGAGAAAGGAGCTGATGCAAAGTAAACTAAAACTAAAACCTAAAGATAAGACTGGTAAAAACATTGATATTAGTGTGGCGTTGTATGGGGCGGAGACGTGGACAATGAGAAAGGAAGATATAAAACGATTAGAGGCTTTTGAAATGTGGATTTGGAGGAAAATGCTAAAAGTAAAATACACAGAGCATAAGACAAACGAGGAAGTCATGAAGGAGATAGAAGAAGAAAAAGCCTGATAGATACAATCCGGAAAAGGCAGATTAAATTGGATGGGACATGTCCTCCGGCATGACTCTTTACTAAGAACAATAATGTTGTAAAGTAAAAATAATGGGAAAGAGAGTGAGAGGTAGACCGAGAAAGATGATGTTGGCAGTGGATGATGAATAAAGGATATCAGGAACTCAAAGAAGAAACAAGCAATTTATCGGAGTGGAATAACTGGATACCTGGATTTATTAGAGACAGAAACACTGATGATGATGAGTAGTAGTAGTAGTAGCAGTAGTAGTAGTAGAAGTAGTTGTTGTAATAGTAGTAGTAGTAGTGCTAAAAGATGTCGACGGCGCAGTGCTCTTTTTTTAAAGCAGTGCTCCATGCTGCCCTAAACGACTTTCAACCTATATTATAATAATAATAATAATAATTATTATTATTATTATTATTATTATTATTAGTAGTAGTAGTAGTAGATGTCGAGGGCCCTGTAATCTTTTAGCCTGTGGTATTCTCTAATGCGTAAATTGGACAAATTAAAGGACATTTTTAAACTACACAGAATGGTATTGGCAGACGTGTGAATGGCTAGCACTTCTGACAGAGAAGTAGTAGAAGTAGTAGAAGTAGTTGTTGTTGTAATAGTAGTATTAGTGCTAGAAGATGTCGACGGCGCAGTGCTCTTTTTCCAAAGCGCAGTGCGCCTTTTTTTCTTAACAGTGCTCCATGCTATTATTATTATTATTATTATTAGTAGTAGTAGTAGTAGTAGTAGCAGTAGTGTTAGTAGTAGTAGTAGTACTAGTAGTAGTAATGTATGTATTATTACAACAACAACAACTACTACTACTACTACTACTACTACTACTACTACTACTACAAATAATAATAATAATAATAATAATAATAATAATAATAATAATAATACTACTACTAATAATAATAGTATTAATAATAATTGTTTGAAAGTCACCTACTGCAGCATGGAGCACTGCTAAAAAAAGCGCACTGCGCCTTAAAAAAGAGCACTGCGGCCTAAGCACGGAACACTACTACTACCACATTTTCTAGCACTACTAATACTATTATTACAACAACAACAACAACTACTACTACTACTACTACTACTACTACAAATAATAATAATAATAATAATAATAGTATTAATAATAATTGAGTTTGAAAGTCGCCTAGGGCAGCATGGAGCAATGCTAAAAAAGCGCACTGCGCCATAAAAAAAGCACTGCACTAAGCACGGATCACTACTAAAAACTAAACATTATTACAACAACAACAACTACTACTACTACTACTACTACTCACTACTACTAATAATAACATTTTCTAGCACATGGAGCACTAATACTATTATTAAAACAACAACATCACAACTACTACTACTACTACTACTACTACTACTACTACTACTACTACTAGTACAACTAATAATAATAATAGTATTAATAATAATTGAGTTTGAAAGTCACCTACTGCAGCATGGAGCACTGCTAAAAAAGCGCACTGCGCCTTAAAAAAAGAGCACTGCGGCCTAAGCACGGATCACTACTACTACCACATTTTCTAGCACTACTAATACTATTATTACAACAACAACTACTACTACTACTACTACTACAACAACTACTACTACTACTACTACTACTACAAAGTACAAATAATAATAATAATAGTAATAATAATAATAATAATAATAATAATAATGTGATTTTAAGTGGTTTAGGAGGCTAAGTAAGCCTGTGTGAAAACCACTGATGTAACCATCTGCATTCAATAACCTAGTTTATCTAGATAGCCTTTGAATCCGTTCACTGTTTCAACTGTCACTCCCACCTCGTCCAAACTGTTCCATTTGTAGACAACCCTTGCACTAAAAAAGTTTTTCTTTCTTGGACCAACCCTCTGCTTAAACATTTTGCACTTGTGGCCTCTTGTGCTGCTATAGTGTGCCAATGTAAAGAATCGATCATATGGCACATCTACTTTCCCAGTCATTATTTTGTATGTTTCTATCAAATCCCCTCTTTCTCTTCTCCTTTCTAATGTTGTCAGTCCACAATATTGAAGTCTTTTTTCGTAGCTTAAATTATGGCACCCATTGACCATCTTCGTTGCTCGTCTTTGCACTTTTTCTAAAAGTTCTATATCTTTTTTCAAGAATGGATTCCAAGCCTGAACACAGTATTCCAGATGAGGCCTTACTAATGACTTATAAAGTTTAATGATTATCTCTTTGTCACGACTCACAATTGTCCTTTTCACCATTCCCAACATTTGGTTTCCTTTTTTGCTGCCTCCATGCATTGGTGAGATGGATTCATACTTCTATGGGTGATTATCCCCAAGTCTCTTTCTTTTTCTGTTGTGGTTAGAACCTTCCCCTAAAGAATATTCATTACCATTATTAGACTTCCCAACATGCATTACAGAACATTTATCAATATTGAAAAGCATCTGCCAGTCCACAGACCACTGAAACAATTTCCTTAGATCTTCTTGTAAAATTTTTGCATCATCCTCCGAGTCTATATTTCTGCATAACTTTGTGTCATCGGCAAACTTTGAAATTTTGGACAGTAATCCTTCATCGATATCATTTATATATATTAGAAAAAGCAATGGCCCAAGCACTGAGCCCTGAGGCACTCCACTGATAACTCTTGCCCATTGCGAATGGCCTCCCCTAATGCCAACCTTCTGTCTTCTTCCCTTCAACCAATTTTCAATCCATCTGAGAATATTGCCCCTTATTCCACAGGACTTCAGTTTGGCAGCCAGCCTTATATGGGGTACTTTATCAAAAGCTTTGGCAAAATCTAAATATATTATGTCTACTCCCTTGCCCTTGTCTAGCTTATCAAAAACCTCCTCCAGAAAGTCCAACAGGTTGGTCAGGCATGAACGCCCCTTTGTAAATCCATGCTGACTATCTTTAAGTAAATCCATGCTGACTATCTTTAAAGTTTGAAAGTCGCCTACTGCAGCATGGAGCACTGCTAAAAAAAGTGCACTGCGCCTTAAAAAAAGAGCACTGCGGCGTAAGCACGGATCACTACTACTACCACATTTTCTAGCACTACTAATACTATTATTACAACAACAACAACAACAACTACTACTACTACTAGTACAAATAATAATAATAATAATAATAGTATTAATAATAATTGAGTTTGAAAGTCACCTACTGCAGCATGGAGCACTGCTAAAAAAAGCGCACCTCGCCTTAAAAAAAGAGCACTGTGGCCTAAGCACGGATCACTACTACTACCACATTTTCTAGCACTACTAATACTATTATTACAACAACTACTACTACTACTACAACAACTACTACTACTACTACTACTAGTAGTAGTACAAATAATAATAACAATAGTATTAATAATAATAGATTTTGAAAGTCGCCTACTGCAGCATGGAGCACTGCTAAAAAAAGCGCACTGCGCCTTAAAAAAAGAGCACTGCGGCCTAAGCACGGATCACTACTACTACCACATTTTCTAGCACTACTAATACTATTATTACAACTACTACTACTACTACTACTACTACTACTACTACTACTACTACTACTACTACTACTAATATTAATAATAATTGAGTTTGAAAAGTTCAGAAGAGTGATGAAACAAATTAAACCCACATTTTCATCTGTCCCCAGCTTAGCTGAGTCAAACCGTACTAGAATTGTTAATATATTCTACCTCAGATTTATTCGAGAGCATTTGAAATGCCCCGAAAAATGGTGATCGATTTGAAACAACACTATAGGCCTACAAAGTCTTTCAGAAATCTGTTCTCTGTCAAATGTCAAAAACATCGAATGAGAGATAAGAATGGGTTAAAGAGAGCTGGTTTCTTGCTATAGACCACAAAATTATTATATAATTGATACCCTGTTTGACATTGGAGAATGCAAGGATGTGTGCTACAGTAGGCTATAGACATGCAAAATTCAGAAGAGTGATGAAAGAAATTAAAACCACATTTTCATCTGTCCCCAGCTTAGCTCAGTCAAACAGTACTAGAAATATCAATATATTCTAAATCAGTTTTATTCTAGAGCATTTGAAATGCCAAGAAAAATGGTGAGCCATTTGAAACGACACTATAGGCCTACAAAGTCTTTCAGAAATCTGTTCTCTGTCAAATGCATAAAAAATCGAATGAGAGATAAGAAGGAATTTAAGAGAGCTGGTTTCTTGCTATAGACCACAAGACCACAAAATTATTATATAATTGATACCCTGTTTGACATTGGAGAATGCAAGGATGTGTGCTACAGTAGGCTATAGACATGCAAAATTCAGAAGAGTGATGAAACAAATTAAAACCACATTTTCATCTGTCCCGAGCTTAGCTCAGTCAAACCATACTAGAAATGTCAATATATTCTACCTCAATTTTATTCGAGAGCATTTGAAATGCCCAGAAAAATGGTGAGCCATTTGAAACAACACTATTGGAAGTCTTTCAGAAATCTGTTCTCTGTGAAATGTCTAAAAAATCGAATGAGAGATAAGAAAGGGTTTAAGAGAGCTGGCTTCTTGTATGCAAATTCTATAGACCACAAAAATATTATATAATTGATACCCTGTTTGACATTGTAGCATGCAAGGATTAGTGCTACAGTAGGCTATAGATATGCAAAATTCAGAAGAGTGATGAAACAAATTAAACCCACATTTTCATCTGTCCCCAGCTTAGCTGAGTCAAACCGTACTAGAATTGTTAATATATTCTACCTCAGTTTTATTCGAGAGCATTTGAAATGCCCCGAAAAATGGTGAGCGATTTGAAACAACACTATAGGCCTACAAAGTCTTTCAGAAATTTGTTCTCTGTCAAATGTCTAAAAAATCGAATGAGAGATAAGAACAACTACTACTACTACTAATACTGCTACTACTAAAAAGATATCAATAATAAAATTCAGGTTGAAAGTCGTTTAGGGCAGCAGGGCACTAAGAAAGAAAGGCGCATGGTGCATGAAATCGTGTTATTACAAAAACAACAACTACTACTACTACTACTACTACTACTACTACTACTACTACTACTAATATTAATAATAATTGAGTTTGAAAGTCGCCTACTGCAGCATGGAGCACTGCTAAAAAAAGCGCACTGCGCCTTAAAAAAAGAGCACTGCGGCCTAAGCACGGATCACTACTACTACCACATTTTCTAGCACTACTAATACTATTAGTACAACAACAACAACAACTACTACTACTACTAGTACAAATAATAATAATATAATAATAATAGTATTAATAATTATTGAATTTGAAAGTCGCCTACTGCAGCATGGAGCACTGCTAAAAAAAGAGCACTGCGCCTTAAAAAAAGAGCACTGCGGCCTAAGCACGGATCACTACTACTACCACATTTTCTAGCACTACTAATACTATTATTACAACAACTACTACTACCCAGTGTTATTTAAGTTCTGGCTTTTCAGTTTCAGTTGCAGTTTCAGTTGTGTTTTTTCAGTTTAAGTTACAGTTACAGTTAAATTTTTTATAAGTTAAAGTTAATAGTTAATGATTATTCAGTTATAGTTACAGTTAAAGTTATCTCAGTCTCATTTCCCATTTCATGTTATTTAATAAAAATGCAAAGCAGTACACTTGTGGCATTTTGCCAAATCAGTCATATATCATAATATTTTATGTTCATCTTAAGAAATGCCCTATCCTCCAGTCCCTGCATAAGTCTGTTTCTTTTCCCCGCTGTCAAATCACCACAAACTGAAAAAACCCTTTCGACATAGGCTTCTGATGCTGGTGCTGCCAGAAGGTCCAATGCCAAGGGAGCAAGTAGTGGATAGTTTGCCTCCCGTTCGACCCAAAACCTCAATCCGTATTCGTTAAGAAAATACTACCAAAAGATGGATCATGGATCAGACCATTAATTTTAGTGCACTTGCACTGTTTCCCATTCAGCGCTCGGCAGCCTGGCGTGACCTTGTCCAGTTCATCGGGTTCAATTCAGCTCAATAACAAGTTTTTACAACCCTATTTATCAAGTTTTTACAGCCGTGTTTATATGAGATCTGAACTTTAGACCTGAATTAACTCCGCCTTAGCCGGTGGCAAGCCCTGGTTGAGAAAGGAGCCAAACACACACACACAGACACACAAACACACATAGACGCCCTTTGTCTTTGATACGGACGAGTCTATAAACAAGCACAACACACACACACATACACATACACAGTCCTGAATCGTGACCCACAGGGCCACAAGTACAGCTGACACAGAAGACTGCAATACTCATAATAGGGGCCTAATCATACTCACTTGAAAAATTATTTTTCAGTTTCAATAACTTTTCTGTTTCTTAACTTCTCAACTTTATTCTATTACAGTTATAATAAAAGTTATTAATCACTTTCCAGTTACAGTTAAAGTTACAATTAACTTAAATTTTTTTCCAGTTATTCTGTGCTTTTAGTTACTATTATACTTAACTTGAAGAACACTGCTACTACTACTACTACTACTACTACTACTACTACTACTACTACTAATATTAATAATAATTGAGTTTGAAAAGTTCAGAAGAGTGATGAAACAAATTAAACCCACATTTTCATCTGTCCCCAGCTTAGCTGAGTCAAACCGTACTAGAATTGTTAATATATTCTACCTCAGATTTATTCGAGAGCATTTGAAATGCCGAAAAAAATGGTGATCGATTTGAAACAACACTATAGGCCTACAAAGTCTTTCAGAAATCTGTTCTCTGTCAAATGTCAAAAACATCGAATGAGAGATAAGAATGGGTTAAAGAGAGCTGGTTTCTTGTATGCAAATTTTATAGACCACAAAAATATTATATAATTGATACCCTGTTTGCATTGGAGTATGCAAGGATTAGTGCTACAGTAGGCTATAGATATGCAAAATTCAAAAGAGTGACGAAACAAATTAAAACCACATTTTCATCTGTCCCCAGCTTAGCTCAGTCAAACAGTACTAGAATTATCAATATAATCTAAATCAGTTTTATTCTAGAGCATTTGAAATGCCACGAAAAATGGTGAGCCATTTGAAACGACACTATAGGCCTACAAAGTCTTTCAGAAATCTGTTCTCTGTCAAATGTCTAAAAAATCGAATGAGAGATAAGAAAGGGTTAAAGAGAGCTGGTTTCTTGTATGCAAATTCTATAGACCACAAAAATATTATATAATTGATACCCTGTTTGACATTGGAGAATGCAAGGATGTGTGCTACAGTAGGCTATAGACATGCAAAATTCAGAAGAGTGATGAAAGAAATTAAAACCACATTTTCATCTGTCCCCAGCTTAGCTCAGTCAAACAGTACTAGAATTATCAACATATTCTGCCTCAATTTTATTCTAGAGCATTCGAAGTGCCACAAAATATGGTGAGCCATTTGAAACGACACTATAGGCCTACAAAGTTTTTCAGAAATCTGTTCTCTGTCAAATGTCTAAAAAATCGTATGAGAGATAAGAAGGGATTTAAGAGAGCTGGTTTCTTGCCATAGACCACAAAATTATTATATAATTGATACCCTGTTTGACATTGGAGAATGCAAGGATGTGTGCTACAGTAGGCTATAGACATGCAAAATTCAGAAGAGTGATGAAACAAATTAAACCCACATTTTCATCTGTCCCCAGCTTAGCTGAGTCAAACCGTACTAGAATTGTTAATATATTCTACCTCAGTTTTATTCGAGAGCATTTGAAATGCCCCGAAAAATGGTGAGCGATTTGAAACAACACTATAGGCCTACAAAGTCTTTCAGAAATTTGTTCTCTGTCAAATGTCTAAAAAATCGAATGAGAGATAAGAACAACTACTACTTCTACTAATACTGCTACTACTAAAAAGATATCAATAATAAAATTCAGGTTGAAAGTCGTTTAGGGCAGCAGAGGCACTGCTAACAAAAAAAGGTGCATGGTGCATGAAATCGTGTTATTACAACAACAACAACTACTACTACTACTACTACTACTACTACTACTACTACTAATATTAATAATAATTGAGTTTGAAAGTCGCCTACTGCAGCATGGAGCACTGCTAAAAAAAGCGCACTGCGCCTTAAAAAAAGAGCACTGCGGCCTAAGCACGGATCACTACTACTACCACATTTTCTAGCACTACTAATACTATTATTACAACAACAACAACAACAACTACTACTACTACTAGTACAAATAATAATAATAATAATAATAATAATAATAGTATTAATTGAGTTTGAAAGTCACCTACTGCAGCATGGAGCACTGCTAAAAAAAGCGCACTGCGCCTTAAAAAAAGAGCACTGCGGCCTAAGCACGGATCACTACTACTACCACATTTTCTAGCACTACTAATACTATTATTACAACAACAACTACTACTACTACTACTACTACTACTAGTAGTACAAATAATAATAATAATAATAATAATAATAATAATAATAATAATAATAATACTAATAATAATAGTATTAATAATAATTGTTTGAAAGTCACCTACTGCAGCATGGAGCACTGCTAAAAAAAGCGCACTGCGCCTTAAAAAAGAGCACTGCGGCCTAAGCACGGAACACTACTACTACCACATTTTCTAGCACTACTAATACTATTATTACAACAACAACAACAACTACTACTACTACTACTACTACTACTACTACTAATAATAATAATAATAATAATAGTATTAGTAATTATTGAATTTGAAAGTCGCCTACTGCAGCATGGAGCACTGCTAAAAAAAGCGCACTGCGCCTTAAAAAAAGAGCACTGCGGCCTAAGCACGGATCACTACTACTACCACATTTTCTAGCACTACTACTACTACTACTACTACTACTACTACTACTACTACTACTACTACTACTACTAATAATAATAATAGTATTAATAATAATTGAGTTTGAAAGTTTCACTGCAGCATGGAGCACTGCTAAAAAGCGCACTGCGCCTTAAAAAAGAGCACTGCGGCCTAAGCACGGATCACTACTACTACCACATTTTCTAGCACTACTAATACTATTATTACAACAACAACTACTACTACTACTACTACTACTACAACAACTACTACTACTACTACTACTAGTAGTAGTAGTACAAATAATAATAATAATAATACTAATAATAATAATAATAATAATAATAATAATAATGTGATTTTAAAGTGGTTTAGGAGGCTAAGTAAGCCTAGGAAAACCACTGATGTAACCATCTGCATTCAATAACCTAGTTTATCTAGATAGCCTTTGAATCCGTTCACTGTTTCAACTGTCACTCCCACCTCGTCCAAACTGTTCCATTTGTCTACAACCCTTGCACTAAAAAAGTTTTTCTTTCTTGGACCAACCCTCTGCTTAAACATTTTGCACTTGTGGCCTCTTGTGCTGCTATAGTGTGCCAATGTAAAGACTCGATCATATGGCACATCTACTTTTCCCAGTCATTATTTTGTATGTTTCTATCAAATCCCCTCTTTCTCTTCTCCTTTCTAATGTTGTCAGTCCACAATATACTAAAAGTATTTTTTTAGTAAGTTAAATTATGGCATTAATAATAATTGACCATCTTTTCAGTTGCTCGTCTTTGCACTTTTTCTAAAAGTTCTATATCTTTTTTCAAGAATGGATTCCAAGCCTGAACACAGTATTCCAGATGAGGCCTTACTAATGACTTATAAAGTTTAATGATTATCTCTTCTGTCACGACTCACAATTGTCCTTTTCACCATTCCCAACATTTGGTTTCATTTTTTTGCTGCCTCCATGCATTGGTGAGATGGATTCATACTTCTATGGGTGATTATCCTCAAGTCTCTTTCTTTTTCTGTTGTGGTTAGAACCTTCCCCTAAAGAATATTCATTACCATTATTAGACTTCCCAACATGCATTACAGAACATTTATCAATATTGAAAAGCATCTGCCAGTCCACAGACCACAAAACAATTTCCTTAGATCTTCTTGTAAAATTTTTAAATCATCCTCCGATTCTATATTTC
Organism: Metaphire vulgaris; assembly: GCA_018105865.1. NCBI lineage: Eukaryota > Metazoa > Annelida > Clitellata > Crassiclitellata > Megascolecidae > Metaphire > Metaphire vulgaris. The sequence goes on from CM030854.1 coordinate 1,374,497, forward strand.
TGCATAACTTTGTGTCATCGGCAAACTTTGAATTTTTGGACAGTAATCCTTCATCGATATCATTTTATATATAGCAAAAAGCAATGGCCCAAGCACTGAGCCCTGAGGCACTCCACTGATAACTCTTGCCCATTGCGAATGGCCTCCCCTAATGCCAACCTTCTGTCTTCTTCCCTTCAACCAATTTTCAATCCATCTGAGAATATTGCCCCTTATTCCACAGGACTTCAGTTTGGCAGCCAGCCTTATATGGGGGTACTTTATCAAAAGCTTTGGCAAAATCTAAATATATTATGTCTACTCCTTGCCCTTGTCTAGCTTATCAAAACCTCCTCCAGAAAGTCCAACAGGTTGGTCAGGCATGAAACCCCTTTGTAAATCCATGCTGACTATCTTTAAGTAAATCCATGCTGACTAAGAAATGAGTTTGAAAGTCTAAAACTGCAGCATGGAGCACTGCTAAAAAAGTGCACTGCGCCTAAAAAAGAGCACTGCGGCTTGTAAGCACGGATCACTACTACTACCACATTTTCTAGCACTACTAATACTATTATTACAACAACAACAGCAACAACAACTACTACTACTACTAGTACAAATAATAATAATAATAATAATAGTATTAATAATAATTGAGTTTGAAAGTCACCTACTGCAGCATGGAGCACTGCTAAAAAAATTAAAACCTTTTCATCCAAAAAAAAAGAGCACTGCGGCAAACAGTACTAAAGAACGGATCACTACTACTACCACATTTTCTAGCACTACTAATACTATTATTACAACAACTACTACTACTACTACTACAACTACTACTACTACTACTACTACTAGTAATAAAACAAATAATAATAACAATAGTATTAATAATAAGTCTTTTTTGAAAGTCGCCTACTGCAGCATGGAGCACTGCTAAAAAAAACTGCGCCTTAAAAAAGAGCATAAGAAAGGATTTAAGCACGGATCACTACTACTACCACATTTTCTAGCACTCCTAATACTATTATTACAACTACTACTACTACTACTACTACTACTACTACTACTACTACTACTACTACTACTACTACTAATATTAATAATAATTGAGTTTGAAAAGTTCAGAAGAGTGATGAAACAAATTAAACCCACATTTTCATCTGTCCCCAGCTTAGCTGAGTCAAACCGTACTAGAATTGTTAATATATTCTACCTCAGATTTATTCGAGAGCATTTGAAATGCCCCGAAAAATGGTGATCGATTTGAAACAACACTATAGGCCTACAAAGTCTTTCAGAAATCTGTTCTCTGTCAAATGTCAAAAACATCGAATGAGAGATAAGAATGGGTTAAAGAGAGCTGGTTTCTTGCTATAGACCACAAAATTATTATATAATTGATACCCTGTTTGACATTGGAGAATGCAAGGATTAGTGTTACAGTAGGCTATAGACATGCAAAATTCAGAAGAGTGATGAAAGAAATTAAAACCACATTTTCATCTGTCCCCAGCTTAGCTCAGTCAAACAGTACTAGAAATATCAATATATTCTAAATCAGTTTTATTCTAGAGCATATGAAATGCCAAGAAAAATGGGGAGCCATTTGAAACGACACTATAGGCCTACAAAGTCTTTCAGAAATCTGTTCTCTGTCAAATGTCTAAAAATCGAATGAGAGATAAGAAGGAATTTAAGAGAGCTGGTTTCTTGCTATAGACCACAAGACCACAAAATTATTATATAATTCATACCCTGTTTGACATTGGAGAATGCAAGGATGTGTGCTACAGTAGGCTATAGACATGCAAAATTCAGAAGAGTGATGAAACAAATTAAAACCACATTTTCATCTGTCCCGAGCTTAGCTCAGTCAAACCATACTAGAAATGTCAATATATTCTACCTCAATTTTATTGAGAGCATTTGAAATGCCCAGAAAAATGGTGAGCCATTTGAAACAACACTATTACAAAGTCTTTCAGAAATCTGTTCTCTGTGAAATGTCTAAAAAAATCGAATGAGAGATAAGAAAAGGGTTTAAGAGAGCTGGCTTCTTGTATGCAAATTCTATAGACCACAAAAATATTATATAATTGATACCCTGTTTGACATTGTAGCATGCAAGGATTAGTGCTACAGTAGGCTATAGATATGCAAAATTCAGAAGAGTGATGAAACAAATTAAACCCACATTTTCATCTGTCCCCAGCTTAGCTGAGTCAAACCGTACTAGAATTGTTAATATATTCTACCTCAGTTTTATTCGAGAGCATTTGAAATGCCGAAAAAAAATGGTGAGCGATTTGAAACAACACTATAGGCCTACAAAGTCTTTCAGAAATTTGTTCTCTGTCAAATGTCTAAAAAATCGAATGAGAGATAAGAACAACTACTACTACTACTAATACTGCTACTACTAAAAAGATATCAATAATAAAATTCAGGTTGAAAGTCGTTTAGGGCAGCAGGGGCACTGCTAAGAAAGGCGCATGGTGCATGAAATCGTGTTATTACAAAAACAACAACTACTACTACTACTACTACTACTACTACTACTACTAATATTAATAATAATTGAGTTTGAAAGTCGCCTACTGCAGCATGGAGCACTGCTAAAAAAAGCGCACTGCGCCTTAAAAAAGAGCACTGCGGCCTAAGCACGGATCACTACTACTACCACATTTTCTAGCACTACTAATACTATTATTACAACAACAACAACAACAACTACTACTACTACTACTACAACTAATAATAATAATAATAATAATAATAATAATAGTATTAATAATTATTGAATTTGAAAGTCGCCTACTGCAGCATGGAGCACTGCTAAAAAAAGAGCACTGCGCCTTAAAAAAAGAGCACTGCGGCCTAAGCACGGATCACTACTACTACCACATTTTCTAGCACTACTAATACTATTATTACAACAACTACTACTACCCAGTGTTATTTAAGTTCTGGCTTTTCAGTTTCAGTTGCAGTTTCAGTTGTGTTTTTTCAGTTTAAGTTACAGTTACAGTTAAATTTTTTATAAGTTAAAGTTAATAGTTAATGATTATTCAGTTATAGTTACAGTTAAAGTTATCTCAGTCTCATTTCCCATTTCATGTTATTTAATAAAAATGCAAAGCAGTACACTTTTGGCATTTTGCCAAATCAGTCATATATCATAATATTTTATGTTCATCTTAAGAAATGCCCTATCCTCCAGTCCCTGCATAAGTCTGTTTCTTTTCCCCGCTGTCAAATCACCACAAACTGAAAAAACCCTTTCGACATAGGCTTCTGATGCTGGTGCTGCCAGAAGGTCCAATGCCAAGGGAGCAAGTAGTGGATAGTTTGCCTCCCGTTCGACCCAAAACCTCAATCCGTATTCGTTAAGAAAATACTACCAAAAGATGGATCATGGATCAGACCATTAATTTTAGTGCACTTGCACTGTTTCCCATTCAGCGCTCGGCAGCCTGGCGTGACCTTGTCCAGTTCATCGGGTTCAATTCAGCTCAATAACAAGTTTTTACAACCCTATTTATCAAGTTTTTACAGCCGTGTTTATATGAGATCTGAACTTTAGACCTGAATTAACTCCGCCTTAGCCGGTGGCAAGCCCTGGTTGAGAAAGGAGCCAAACACACACACACAGACACACAAACACACATAGACGCCCTTTGTCTTTGATACGGACGAGTCTATAAACAAGCACAACACACACACATACACATACACAGTCCTGAATCGTGACCCACAGGGCCACAAGTACAGCTGACACAGAAGACTGCAATACTCATAATAGGGGCCTAATCATACTCACTTGAAAAATTATTTTTCAGTTTCAATAACTTTTCTGTTTCTTAACTTCTCAACTTTATTCTATTACAGTTATAATAAAAGTTATTAATCACTTTCCAGTTACAGTTAAAGTTACAATTAACTTAAATTTTTTTCCAGTTATTCTGTGCTTTTAGTTACTATTATACTTAACTTGAAGAACACTGCTACTACTACTACTACTACTACTACTAGTACTACTACTACTAATATTAATAATAATTGAGTTTGAAAAGTTCAGAAGAGTGATGAAACAAATTAAACCCACATTTTCATCTGTCCCCAGCTTAGCTGAGTCAAACCGTACTAGAATTGTTAATATATTCTACCTCAGATTTATTCGAGAGCATTTGAAATGCCCCGAAAAATGGTGATCGATTTGAAACAACACTATAGGCCTACAAAGTCTTTCAGAAATCTGTTCTCTGTCAAATGTCAAAAACATCGAATGAGAGATAAGAATGGGTTAAAGAGAGCTGGTTTCTTGTATGCAAATTTTATAGACCACAAAAATATTATATAATTGATACCCTGTTTGCATTGGAGTATGCAAGGATTAGTGCTACAGTAGGCTATAGATATGCAAAATTCAAAAGAGTGACGAAACAAATTAAAACCACATTTTCATCTGTCCCCAGCTTAGCTCAGTCAAACAGTACTAGAATTATCAATATAATCTAAATCAGTTTTATTCTAGAGCATTTGAAATGCCACGAAAAATGGTGAGCCATTTGAAACGACACTATAGGCCTACAAAGTCTTTCAGAAATCTGTTCTCTGTCAAATGTCTAAAAATCGAATGAGAGATAAGAAAGGGTTAAAGAGAGCTGGTTTCTTGTATGCAAATTCTATAGACCACAAAAATATTATATAATTGATACCCTGTTTGACATTGGAGAATGCAAGGATGTGTGCTACAGTAGGCTATAGACATGCAAAATTCAGAAGAGTGATGAAAGAAATTAAAACCACATTTTCATCTGTCCCCAGCTTAGCTCAGTCAAACAGTACTAGAATTATCAACATATTCTGCCTCAATTTTATTCTAGAGCATTCGAAATGCCACAAAATATGGTGACCCATTTGAAATGACACTATAGGCCTACAAAGTCTTTCAGAAATCTGTTCTCTGTCAAATGTCTAAAAAATCGTATGAGAGATAAGAAGGGATTTAAGAGAGCTGGTTTCTTGCCATAGACCACAAAATTATTATATAATTGATACCCTGTTTGACATTGGAGAATGCAAGGATGTGTGCTACAGTAGGCTATAGACATGCAAAATTCAGAAGAGTGATGAAACAAATTAAACACACATTTTCATCTGTCCCCAGCTTAGCTGAGTCAAACCGTACTAGAATTGTTAATATATTCTACCTCAGTTTTATTCGAGAGCATTTGAAATGCCCCGAAAAATGGTGAGCGATTTGAAACAACACTATAGGCCTACAAAGTCTTTCAGAAATTTGTTCTCTGTCAAATGTCTAAAAAATCGAATGAGAGATAAGAACAACTACTACTACTACTAATACTGCTACTACTAAAAAGATATCAATAATAAAATTCAGGTTGAAAGTCGTTTAGGGCAGCAGAGGCACTGCTAACAAAAAAAGGTGCATGGTGCATGAAATCGTGTTATTACAACAACAACTACTACTACTACTACTACTACTACTACTACTAATATTAATAATAATTGAGTTTGAAAGTCGCCTACTGCAGCATGGAGCACTGCTAAAAAAGCGCACTGCGCCTTAAAAAAGAGCACTGCGGCCTAAGCACGGATCACTACTACTACCACATTTTCTAGCACTACTAATACTATTATTACAACAACAACAACTACTACTACTACTACTACTAGTACAAATAATAATAATAATAATAGTATTAATAATAATTGAGTTTGAAAGTCACCTACTGCAGCATGGAGCACTGCTAAAAAAACTGCGCTTTAAAAAGAATAATCACGGATCACTACTAGTCAAAAGAGCACTACTAATACTATTATTACAACACTACTACTACTACTACTACTACTACTACTAGCAAATAATAATAATACTAATACTAATAATAATAATAATAATAATAATAATATTAATAATAATAGTATTAATAATAACAAAAAGTCACTACTGCAGATGGAGCACTAACTACTACATTTTCTAGCACTACTAATAACGGAACACTACTACTACCACATTTTCTAGCACTACTACTACTATTACTACAACAACAACAACTACTACTACTACTAATACTACTAATAATAATAATAATAATAATAAGTATTAATAAAATTGAATTTGAAAGTCGCCTACTGCAGCATGGAGCACTGCTAAAAAAAGCGCACTGCGCCTTAAAAGCACTGCGGCCTAAGCACGGATCACTACTACTACCACATTTTCTAGCACTACTAATACTACTATTACAACTACTACTACTACTACTACTACTACTACTACTACTACTACTAATACTAATAATAATAATAGTATTAATAATAATTGAGTTTGAAAGTCACCTACTGCAGCATGGAGCACTAAAAAAAGCGCACTGCGCCTTTAAAAAAAGAGCACTGCGGCTAAGCACGGATCACTACTACTACCACATTTTTAGCACTACTAATACTATTATTACAACAACTACTACTACTACTACTACTACTACTACTACTACTACTACTACTAGTAGTAGTACAAATAATAATAATAATAATAATAATATTAATAATAATAATAGTTTGAAATGTCACAGTGGTTTAGGAGGCAGTAAGCCTGTGTGAAAACCACTGATGTAACCATCTGCATTCAATAACCTAGTTTATCTAGATAGCCTTTGAAATTCACTGTTTCAACTGTACTCCCACGGATCCAAACTGTTCCACTACCACATTTTCTAGTTTTCTTAATACTATTATTTAAACATTTTGCACTTGTGGCCTACTACTGCTATACTGCCACTGTAAAGAATACGATATATGGCACTACTTTACTACTAGTCATTATTTTGTATGTTTCTATCATAATAGTCTTTCTCTTCTCCTTTCTAATGAGTTTGAAAGTCCACAACTATTGCAGTCTTTGGAGCACACTAAAAAAAGAGACCATTGACCAAACAACTGCGGCCACAGCTACACTTTTTAAAAGTTCTATATCTTTTTCAAGAATGGACAAGCCTGAACACAGTATTCCAGATGACTACTTACTAATGACTTATAAAGTTTAATGATTATCTACTACTACTAACAATTGTCCTTTTCACTATTCCCAACATTTGGTTTTTTTTTGCTGCCTCCATGCATTGGTGAGATGGAAAATGGGTGATTATCCCCAAGTCTCTTTCTTTTTCTGTTGTACACTCCCCTATTAATATTCATTACCATTATTAAAAACATGCATTACAGAACATTTATCAATAAAAAGCATCTGCCAGTCTACTACCACTGAAACAATTTCCTTAGATCTTCTTGTAAAATTTTTGCATCATCCTCCGTCTATATTTCTATAACTTTTACTACATCGGTAAACTTTGAAATTTTACAGTAATCCTAATATATCATTTATATTGATTAGAAAAGCGCCTACTAGCACTGAGCCCTGAGGCACTCCACATAACTCTTTAAAATGGCCTACTAATGCCAACCTTCTGTCTTCTTCCCTTCAACCACATTTTCAATCCATCTACTAATATTGCCCTTATTCCACAGGACTCAGTTTGGCAGCCAGCCTTAATGGGGCACTTTATCAAAAGCTTTGGCAAAATCTAAATATATTATGTCTAATCCCTTGCACTAGCTTATAAAACCTCCTCCAGAAAGTCCAACAGGTTGTTTCAATAATAAACGCCTTTGTAAATCCATAAACTATCTTTAAGTAAATCCATGCTGACTATCTTAAAAGTTTGAAAGTCGCCTACTGCAGCATGGAGCACTGCTAAAAAAAGTGCACTGCGCCTTAAAAAAAGAGCACTGCGGCCTAAGCACGGATCACTACTACTACCACATTTTCTAGCACTACTAATACTATTATTACAACATTATTACACAACTACTACTACTACTACTACTACTACTACTACTAATAATATTAATAATAATTGAGTTTGAAAAGTTCAGAAGAGTGATGAAACAAATTAAACCCACATTTTCATCTGTCCTCAGCTTAGCTGAGTCAAACTAGTACTAGAATTGTTAATATATTCTACCTCAGATTTATTCGAGAGCATTTGAAATGCCTACTAAAAATGGTGAACAATTTGAAACAACACTATAGGCCTACAAAGTCTTTCAGAAATCTGTTCTCTGTCAAATGTCAAAACATCGAATGAGAGATAAGAATGGGTTAAAGAGAGCTGGTTTCTTGTATGCAAATTCTATAGACCACAAAATTATTATATAATTGATACTACTGTTTGACATTGGAGTATGCAAGGATTAGTGCTACAGTAGGCTATAGATATGCAAAATTCAAAAGAGTGATGAAACAAATTAAAACCACATTTTCATCTGTCCCCAGCTTAGCTCAGTCAAACAGTACTAGAATTATCAACATATTCTGCCTCAGTTTTATTCGAGAGCATTTGAAATGCCACAAAAATGGTGAGCCATTTGAAATGACACTATAGGCCTACAAAGTCTTTCAGAAATCTGTTCTCTGTCAAATGCATAAAAATCGAATGAGAGATAAGAAGGAATTTAAGAGAGCTGGTTTCTTGCTATAGACCACAAGACCACAAAATTATTATATAATTGATACCCTGTTTGACATTGGAGAATGCAAGGATGTGTGCTACAGTAGGCTATAGACATGCAAAATTCAGAAGAGTGATGAAACAAATTAAAACCACATTTTCATCTGTCCCCAGCTTAGCTCAGTCAAACCGTACTAGAAATGTCAATATATTCTACCTCAGTTTTATTCGAGAGCATTTGAAATGCCCCGAAAAATGATGAGCCATTTGAAACAACACTATTAGCCTACAAAGTCTTTCAGAAAACTGATCTCTGTGAAATGTCTAAAAAATCGAATGAGAGATAAGAAAGGGTTAAAGAGAGCTGGTTTCTTGTATGCAAATTCTATAGACCACAAAAATATTATATAATTGATACCCTGTTTGACATTGTAGCATGCAAGGATTAGTGCTACAGTAGGCTATAGATATGCAAAATTCAGAAGAGTGATGAAACAAATTAAACCCACATTTTCATCTGTCCCCAGCTTAGCTGAGTCAAACCGTACTAGAATTGTTAATATATTCTACCTCAGTTTTATTCGAGAGCATTTGAAATGCCGAAAAATGGTGAGCGATTTGAAACAACACTATAGGCCTACAAAGTCTTTCAGAAATTTGTTCTCTGTCAAATGTCTAAAAAAATCGAATGAGAGATAAGAACAACTACTACTACTACTAATACTGCTACTACTAAAAGATATCAATAATAAAATTCAGGTTGAAAGTCGTTTAGGGCAGCAGAGGCACTGCTAAGAAAGGCGCATGGTGCATGAAATCGTGTTATTACAAAAACAACAACAACTACTACTACTACTACTACTACTACTACTACTACTACTACTAATATTAATAATAATTGAGTTTGAAAGTCGCCTACTGCAGCATGGAGCACTGCTAAAAAAGCGCACTAAAAAAAAAAAAAGAGCACTGCGGCCTAAGCACGGATCACTACTACTACCACATTTTCTAGCACTACTAATACTATTAGTACAACAACAACAACAACTACTACTACTACTAGTACTAATAATAATAATAATAATAATAATAATAATAATAGTATTAATAATTATTGAATTTGAAAGTCGCCTACTGCAGCATGGAGCACTGCTAAAAAAAGAGCACTGCGCCTTAAAAAAAGAGCACTGCGGCCTAAGCACGGATCACTACTACTACCACATTTTCTAGCACTACTAATACTATTATTACAACAACTACTACTACCCAGTGTTATTTAAGTTCTGGCTTTTCAGTTTCAGTTGCAGTTTCAGTTGTGTTTTTTCAGTTTAAGTTACAGTTACAGTTAAATTTTTTATAAGTTAAAGTTAATAGTTAATGATTATTCAGTTATAGTTACAGTTAAAGTTATCTCAGTCTCATTTCCCATTTCATGTTATTTAATAAAAATGCAAAGCAGTACACTTGTGGCATTTTGCCAAATCAGTCATATATCATAATATTTTATGTTCATCTTAAGAAATGCCCTATCCTCCAGTCCCTGCATAAGTCTGTTTCTTTTCCCCGCTGTCAAATCACCACAAACTGAAAAAACCCTTTCGACATAGGCTTCTGATGCTGGTGCTGCCAGAAGGTCCAATGCCAAGGGAGCAAGTAGTGGATAGTTTGCCTCCCGTTCGACCCAAAACCTCAATCCGTATTCGTTAAGAAAATACTACCAAAAGATGGATCATGGATCAGACCATTAATTTTAGTGCACTTGCACTGTTTCCCATTCAGCGCTCGGCAGCCTGGCGTGACCTTGTCCAGTTCATCGGGTTCAATTCAGCTCAATAACAAGTTTTTACAACCCTATTTATCAAGTTTTTTACAGCCGTGTTTATATGAGATCTGAACTTTAGACCTGAATTAACTCCGCCTTAGCCGGTGGCAAGCCCTGGTTGAGAAAGGAGCCAAACACACACACACAGACACAAACACACATAGACGCCCTTTGTCTTTGATACGGACGAGTCTATAAACAAGCACAACACACACACATACACATACACAGTCCTGAATCGTGACCCACAGGGCCACAAGTACAGCTGACACAGAAGACTGCAATACTCATAATAGGGGCCTAATCATACTCACTTGAAAAATTATTATTTTTCAGTTTCAATAACTTTTCTGTTTCTTAACTTCTCAACTTTATTCTATTACAGTTATAATAAAAGTTATTAATCACTTTCCAGTTACAGTTAAAGTTACAATTAACTTAAATTTTTTTCCAGTTATTCTGTGCTTTTAGTTACTATTATACTTAACTTGAAGAAACACTACTACTACTACTACTACTACTACTACTAGTACTACTACTACTAATATTAATAATAATTGAGTTTGAAAAGTTCAGAAGAGTGATGAAACAAATTAAACCCACATTTTCATCTGTCCCCAGCTTAGCTGAGTCAAACCGTACTAGAATTGTTAATATATTCTACCTCAGATTTATTCGAGAGCATTTGAAATGCCCGAAAAATGGTGATCGATTTGAAACAACACTATAGGCCTACAAAGTCTTTCAGAAATCTGTTCTCTGTCAAATGTCAAAAACATCGAATGAGAGATAAGAATGGGTTAAAGAGAGCTGGTTTCTTGTATGCAAATTTTATAGACCACAAAAATATTATATAATTGATACCCTGTTTGCATTGGAGTATGCAAGGATTAGTGCTACAGTAGGCTATAGATATGCAAAATTCAAAAGAGTGACGAAACAAATTAAAACCACATTTTCATCTGTCCCAGCTTAGCTCAGTCAAACAGTACTAGAATTATCAATATAATCTAAATCAGTTTTATTCTAGAGCATTTGAAATGCCACGAAAAATGGTGAGCCATTTGAAACGACACTATAGGCCTACAAAGTCTTTCAGAAATCTGTTCTCTGTCAAATGTCTAAAAAATCGAATGAGAGATAAGAAAGGGTTAAAGAGAGCTGGTTTCTTGTATGCAAATTCTATAGACCACAAAAATATTATATAATTGATACCCTGTTTGACATTGGAGAATGCAAGGATTAGTGCTACAGTAGGCTATAGATATGCAAAATTCAAAAGAGTGATGAAACAAATTAAAACCACATTTTCATCTGTCCCCAGCTTAGCTCAGTCAAACAGTACTAGAATTATCAATATATTCTGCCTCATTTTTTATTCTAGAGCATTTGAAATGCCACAAAAAATGGTGAGCCATTTGAAACGACACTATAGGCCTACAAAGTCTTTCAGAAATCTGTTCTCTGTCAAATGTCTAAAAAATCGAATGAGAGATAAGAAAGGGTTAAAGAGAGCTGGTTTCTTGTATGCAAATTCTATAGACCACAAAAATATTATATAATTGATACCCTGTTTGACATTGGAGAATGCAAGGATGTGTGCTACAGTAGGCTATAGACATGCAAAATTCAGAAGAGTGATGAAAGAAATTAAAACCACATTTTCATCTGTCCCCAGCTTAGCTCAGTCAAACAGTACTAGAATTATCAACATATTCTGCCTCAATTTTATTCTAGAGCATTCGAAATGCCACAAAATATGGTGACCCATTTGAAATGACACTATAGGCCTACAAAGTCTTTCAGAAATCTGTTCTCTGTCAAATGTCTAAAAAATCGTATGAGAGATAAGAAGGGATTTAAGAGAGCTGGTTTCTTGCCATAGACCACAAAATTATTATATAATTGATACCCTGTTTGACATTGTAGCATGCAAGGATTAGTGCTACAGTAGGCTATAGATATGCAAAATTCAGAAGAGTGATGAAACAAATTAAACCCACATTTTCATCTGTCCCCAGCTTAGCTGAGTCAAACCGTACTAGAATTGTTAATATATTCTACCTCAGTTTTATTCGAGAGCATTTGAAATGCCCCGAAAAATGGTGAGCGATTTGAAACAACACTATAGGCCTACAAAGTCTTTCAGAAATTTGTTCTCTGTCAAATGTCTAAAAAAATCGAATGAGAGATAAGAACAACTACTACTACTACTAATACTGCTACTACTAAAAAGATATCAATAATAAAATTCAGGTTGAAAGTCGTTTAGGGCAGCAGGGGCACTGCTAAGAAAAAAGGCGCATGGTGCATGAAATCGTGTTATTACAACAACTACTACTACTACTACTACTACTACTACTAATATTAATAATAATTGAGTTTGAAAGTCGCCTACTGCAGCATGGAGCACTGCTAAAAAAAGCGCACTGCGCCTTAAAAAAAGAGCACTGCGGCCTAAGCACGGATCACTACTACTACCACATTTTCTAGCACTACTAATACTATTATTACAACAACAACAACTACTACTACTACTACTACTAGTAATAATAATAATAATAATAGTATTAATAATAATTGAGTTTGAAAGTCACCTAGTGCAGCATGGAGCACTGCTAAAAAAGCGCACTGCGCCTTAAAAAAAGAGCACTGCGGCCTAAGCACGGATCACTACTACTACCACATTTTCTAGCACTACTAATACTATTATTACAACAACAACAACTACTACTACTACTACTACTAGTAGTACAAATAATAATAATAATAATAATAATAATAATAATAGTATTAATAATTATTGAATTTGAAAGTCGAAAGTACTGCAGCATGGAGCACTGCTAAAAAGCGCACTGCGCCTTAAAAAAAGAGCAATGCGGCCTAAGCACGGATCACTACTACTACCACATTTTCTAGCACTACTAATACTATGATTACAACAACTACTACTACTACTACTACTACTACTACTACTACTACTACTAATATTAATAATAATTGAGTTTGAAAAGTTCAGAAGAGTGATGAAACAAATTAAACCCACATTTTCATCTGTCCCCAGCTTAGCTGAGTCAAACCGTACTAGAATTGTTAATATATTCTACCTCAGATTTATTCGAGAGCATTTGAAATGCCCCGAAAAATGGTGATCGATTTGAAACAACACTATAGGCCTACAAAGTCTTTCAGAAATCTGTTCTCTGTCAAATGTCAAAAACATCGAATGAGAGATAAGAATGGGTTAAAGAGAGCCGGTTTCTTGTATGCAAATTCTATAGACCACAAAAATATTATATAATTGATACCCTGTTTGGCATTGGAGTATGCAAGGATTAGTGCTACAGTAGGCTATAGATATGCAAAATTCAAAAGAGTGATGAAACAAATTAAAACCACATTTTCATCTGTCCCCAGTTTAGCTCAGTCAAACAGTACTAGAATTATCAACATATTCTGCCTCAATTTTATTCTAGAGCATAAGAAATGCCACAAAATATGGTGACCCATTTGAAATGACACTATAGGCCTACAAAGTCTTCCAAAAATCTGTTCTATGTCAAATGCATAAAAAATCGAATGAGAGATAAGAAGGAATTTAACAGAGCTGGTTTCTTGCTATAGACCACAAGACCACAAAATTATTATATAATTGATACCCTGTTTGACATTGGAGAATGCAAGGATGTGTGCTACAGTAGGCTATAGACATGCAAAATTCAGAAGAGTGATGAAACAAATTAAAACCACATTTTCATCTGTCCCGAGCTTAGCTCAGTCAAACCATACTAGAAATGTCAATATATTCTACCTCAATTTTATTCGAGAGCATTTGAAATGCCCAGAAAAATGGTGAGCCATTTGAAACAACACTATTGGAAGCCTTTCAAAAATCAGTTCTCTGTGAAATGTCTAAAAAATCGAATGAGAGATAAGAAAGGGTTTAAGAGAGCTGGCTTCTTGTATGCAAATTCTAGAGACCACAAAAATATTATATAATTGATACCCTGTTTGACATTGTAGCATGCAAGGATTAGTGCTACAGTAGGCTATAGATATGCAAAATTCAGAAGAGTGATGAAACAAATTAAACCCACATTTTCATCTGTCCCCAGCTTAGCTGAGTCAAACCGTACTAGAATTGTTAATATATTCTACCTCAGTTTTATTCGAGAGCATTTGAAATGCCCCGAAAAATGGTGAGCGATTTGAAACAACACTATAGGCCTACAAAGTCTTTCAGAAATTTGTTCTCTGTCAAATGTCTAAAAATCGAATGAGAGATAAGAACAACTACTACTACTACTACTAATACTACTACTACTAAAAGATATCAATAATAAAATTCAGGTTGAAAGTCGTTTAGGGCAGCAGGGGCACTGCTAAGAAAGGCGCATGGTGCATGAAATCGTGTTATTACAAAACAACAACTACTACTACTACTACTACTACTACTACTACTACTACTACTACTAATATTAATAATAATTGAGTTTGAAAGTCGCCTACTGCAGCATGGAGCACTGCTAAAAAAAGCGCACTGCGCCTAAAAAAGAGCACACTGGCCTAAGCACGGATCACTACTACTACCACATTTTCTAGCACTACTAATACTATTAGTACAACAACAACAACAACTACTACTACTACTAGTACAAATAATAATAATAATAATAATAATAATAGTATTAATAATTATTGAATTTGAAAGTCGCCTACTGCAGCATGGAGCACTGCTAAAAAAAGAAGCACTGCGCGCTTAAAAAAAGCACTGCGGCCTAAGCACGGATCACTACTACTACCACATTTTCTAGCACTACTAATACTATTATTACAACAACAACTACTACTACTACCAGTGTACTAGTTATTTAAGTTCTGGCTTTTCAGTTTCAGTTGCAGTTTCAGTTGTGTTTTTTCAGTTTAAGTTACAGTTACAGTTAAATTTTTATAAGTTAAAGTTAATAGTTAATGATTATTCAGTTTATAGTTACAGTTAAAGTTATCTCAGTCTCATTTCCCATTTCATGTTATTTAATAAAAATGCAAAGCAGTACACTTGTGGCATTTTGCCAAATCAGTCATATATCATAATATTTTATGTTCATCTTAAGAAATGCCCTATCCTCCAGTCCCTGCATAAGTCTGTTTCTTTTCCCGCTGTCAAATCACCACAAACTGAAAAAACCCTTTCGACATACTGATGCTGGTGCTGCCAGAAGGTCCAATGCCAAGGGAGCAAGTAGTGGATAGTTTGCCTCCCGTTCGACCCAAAACCTCAATCCGTATTCGTTAAGAAAATACTACCAAAAGATGGATCATGGATCAGACCATTAATTTTAGTGCACTTGCACTGTTTCCCATTCAGCGCTCGGCAGCCTGGCGTGACCTTGTCCAGTTCATCGGGTTCAATTCAGCTCAATAACAAGTTTTTACAACCCTATTTATCAAGTTTTTACAGCCGTGTTTATATGAGATCTGAACTTTAGACCTGAATTAACTACCGCCTTAGCCGGTGGCAAGCCCTGGTTGAGAAAGGAGCCAAACACACACACACAGACACACAAACACACATAGACGCCCTTTGTCTTTGATACGGACGAGTCTATAAACAAGCACAACACACACACATACACATACACAGTCCTGAATCGTGACCCACAGGGCCACAAGTACAGCTGACACAGAAGACTGCAATAACAATAATAGGGGCCTAATCATACTCACTTGAAAAATTATTTTTCAGTTTCAATAACTTTTCTGTTTCTTAACTTCTCAACTTTATTCTATTACAGTTATAATAAAAGTTATTAATCACTTTCCAGTTACAGTTAAAGTTACAATTAACTTAAATCCAGTTTTTTTCCAGTTATTCTGCACTTTTAGTTACTATTATACTTAACTTGAAGAACACTACTACTACTACTACTACTACTACTACTAGTACTACTACTACTAATATTAATAATAATTGAGTTTGAAAAGTTCAGAAGAGTGATGAAACAAATTAAACCCACATTTTCATCTGTCCCCAGCTTAGCTGAGTCAAACCGTACTAGAATTGTTAATATATTCTACCTCAGATTTATTCGAGAGCATTTGAAATGCCCCGAAAAATGGTGATCGATTTGAAACAACACTATAGGCCTACAAAGTCTTTCAGAAATCTGTTCTCTGTCAAATGTCAAAACATCGAATGAGAGATAAGAATGGGTTAAAGAGAGCTGGTTTCTTGTATGCAAATTTTATAGACCACAAAAATATTATATAATTGATACCCTGTTTGCATTGGAGTATGCAAGGATTAGTGCTACAGTAGGCTATAGATATGCAAAATTCAAAAAAGAGTGACGAAACAAATTAAAACCACATTTTCATCTGTCCCCAGCTTAGCTCAGTCAAACAGTACTAGAATTATCAATATAATCTAAATCAGTTTTATTCTAGAGCATTTGAAATGCCACGAAAAATGGTGAGCCATTTGAAACGACACTATAGGCCTACAAAGTCTTTCAGAAATCTGTTCTCTGTCAAATGTCTAAAAATCGAATGAGAGATAAGAAAGGGTTAAAGAGAGCTGGTTTCTTGTATGCAAATTCTATAGACCACAAAAATATTATATAATTGATACCCTGTTTGACATTGGAGAATGCAAGGATGTGTGCTACAGTAGGCTATAGACATGCAAAATTCAGAAGAGTGATGAAAGAAATTAAAACCACATTTTCATCTGTCCCCAGCTTAGCTCAGTCAAACAGTACTAGAATTATCAACATATTCTGCCTCAATTTTATTCTAGAGCATTGAAATGCCACAAAATATGGTGACCCATTTGAAATGACACTATAGGCCTACACGGTCTTTCAGAAATCTGTTCTCTGTCAAATGTCTAAAAATCGTATGAGAGATAAGAAGGGATTTAAGAGAGCTGGTTTCTTGCCATAGACCACAAAATTATTATATAATTGATACCCTGTTTGACATTGTAGCATGCAAGGATTAGTGTTACAGTAGGCTATAGATATGCAAAATTCAGAAGAGTGATGAAACAAATTAAACCACACATTTTCATCTGTCCCCAGCTTAGCTGAGTCAAACCGTACTAGAATTGTTAATATATTCTACCTCAGTTTTATTCGAGAGCATTTGAAATGCCCGAAAAATGGTGAGCGATTTGAAACAACACTATAGGCCTACAAAGTCTTTCAGAAATTTGTTCTCTGTCAAATGTCTAAAAAATCGAATGAGAGATAAGAACAACTACTACTTCTACTAATACTGCTACTACTAAAAAGATATCAATAATAAAATTCAGGTTGAAAGTCGTTTTTAGGCAGCAGGGGCACTGCTAAGAAAAAGGCGCATGGTGCATGAAATCGTGTTATTACAACAACTACTACTACTACTACTACTACTACTACTAATATTAATAATAATTGAGTTTGAAAGTCGCCTACTGCAGCATGGAGCACTGCTAAAAAAAGCGCACTGCGCCTTTAAAAAAGAGCACTGCGGCCTAAGCACGGATCACTACTACTACCACATTTTCTAGCACTACTAATACTATTATTACAACAACAACAACAACTACTACTACTACTAGTACAAAATAATAATAATAATAGTATTAATAATAATTGAGTTTGAAAGTCACCTAGTGCAGCATGGAGCACTGCTAAAAAGCGCACTGCGCCTTAAAAAAAGAGCACCATTGGCCTAAGCACGGATCACTACTACTACCACATTTTCTAGCACTACTAATACTATTATTACAACAACAACAACTACTACTACTACTACTACTAGTACAAATAATAATAATAATAATAATAATAATAATAATAGTATTAATAATTATTGAATTTGAAAGTCGCCTACTGCAGCATGGAGCACTGCTAAAAAAAGCGCACTGCGCCTTAAAAAAAGAGCAATGCGGCCTAAGCACGGATCACTACTACTACCACATTTTCTAGCACTACTAATACTATGATTACAACAACAACAACTACTACTACTACTACTACTACTACTACTACTACTACTAATATTAATAATAATTGAGTTTGAAAAGTTCAGAAGAGTGATGAAACAAATTAAACCCACATTTTCATCTGTCCCCAGCTTAGCTGAGTCAAACCGTACTAGAATTGTTAATATATTCTACCTCAGATTTATTCGAGAGCATTTGAAATGCCCCGAAAAATGGTGATCGATTTGAAACAACACTATAGGCCTACAAAGTCTTTCAGAAATCTGTTCTCTGTCAAATGTCAAAAACATCGAATGAGAGATAAGAATGGGTTAAAGAGAGCTGGTTTCTTGTATGCAAATTCTATAGACCACAAAAATATTATATAATTGATACCTGTTTGGCATTGGAGTATGCAAGGATTAGTGCTACAGTAGGCTATAGATATGCAAAATTCAAAAGAGTGATGAAACAAATTAAAACCACATTTTCATCTGTCCCCAGTTTAGCTCAGTCAAACAGTACTAGAATTATCAACATATTCTGCCTCAATTTTATTCTAGAGCATAAGAAATGCCACAAAATATGGTGACCCATTTGAAATGACACTATAGGCCTACAAAGTCTTCCAAAAATCTGTTCTATGTCAAATGCATAAAAAATCGAATGAGAGATAAGAAGGAATTTAACAGAGCTGGTTTCTTGCTATAGAAAGATAAGACCACAAAATTATTATATAATTGATACCCTGTTTGACATTGGAGAATGCAAGGATGTGTGCTACAGTAGGCTATAGACATGCAAAATTCAGAAGAGTGATGAAACAAATTAAAACCACATTTTCATCTGTCCCGAGCTTAGCTCAGTCAAACCATACTAGAAATGTCAATATATTCTACCTCAATTTTATTCGAGAGCATTTGAAATGCCCAGAAAAATGGTGAGCCATTTGAAACAACACTATTGGAAGCCTTTCAAAATCAGTTCTCTGTCAAATGTCTAAAAATCGAATGAGAGATAAGAAAGGGTTTAAGAGAGCTGGCTTCTTGTATGCAAATTCTAGAGACCACAAAAATATTATATAATTGATACCCTGTTTGACATTGTAGCATGCAAGGATTAGTGCTACAGTAGGCTATAGATATGCAAAATTCAGAAGAGTGATGAAACAAATTAAACCCACATTTTCATCTGTCCCAGCTTAGCTGAGTCAAACCCGTACTAGAATTGTTAATATATTCTACCTCAGTTTTATTCGAGAGCATTTGAAATGCCCTGAAAAATGGTGAGCGATTTGAAACAACACTATAGGCCTACAAAGTCTTTCAGAAATTTGTTCTCTGTCAAATGTCTAAAAATCGAATGAGAGATAAGAACAACTACTACTACTACTAATACTGCTACTACTAAAAAGATATCAATAATAAAATTCAGGTTGAAAGTCGTTTAGGGCAGCAGGGGCACTGCTAAGAAAAAGGCGCATGGTGCATGAAATCGTGTTATACAACAACTACTACTACTACTACTACTACTATTAATAATAATTGACTTTGAGTTTGAAAGTCGCCTACTGCAGCATGGAGCACTGCTAAAAAAAGCGCACTATATTCAATCCTCAGATTTATTCTAAAAGCATTTGAAATCACCTGAAAAATGGTGAACACTAATTTGAAACAACACTATAGGCCTACAAAGTCTTTCAGAAATCTGTTCTCTGTCAAATGTAATAAAATAATAATAATGAGAGATAAGAATAATTAAAAGAGCTGGTTTCTTGTATGCAAATTTTATAGACCACAAAAATATTATATAATTGAGCCTGTTGCTAGCATGCAAGGATTAGTGCTACATTAGGCTATAGATATGCAAAATTCAAAAAGAGTGATGAAACAAATTAAAACCACATTTTCATCTGTCCCCAGCTTAGCTAGTCAAACAGTACTAGAATTATCAATATAAAAATCAGTTTTATTCTAGAGCATTTGAAATATTAATAAAAATGAGATTTGAAAGTCAACACTATAGGCATACAAAGTCTTTTCAGAAATCTGTTCTCTGTCAAATGTTAAAAAAATCAATGAGAGATAAGAAAGGGGTTAACTAGAGCTACCACATTATGCAAATTCTATACTAATACAAAAATATTATATAACAATACTACTGTTTGACTATTTGATAATGCAATATAATAATAGTATTAGGCTATAGACATGCAAAATTCAAAAGAGTGATGAAACAAATTAAAACCACATTTTCATCTGTCCCCAGCTTAGCTCAGTCAAAAAGTACTAGAATTTTCAATATATTCTACCTCAATTTTATTACTAGAGCATTTGAAATGCCAATAAAAAATATGGTGATCCATTTGAAATGACACTATAGGCAGCACAAAGCACTCTAGAAATCTGTTCTCTGTCAAATGTCTAAAAATCACTGAGAGATAAGAAGGGATTTAAGAGAGCTGGTTTCTTGCCTAATACTATCTAGACAAAAAATTATTATATAATTGATACTACTGTTTGACATTGTAGCATGCAAGGATTAGTGCTACAGTAGGCTATAGATATGCAAAATTCAGAAGAGTGATGAAACAAATTAAACCCACATTTTCATCTGTCCTCAGCTTAGCTGAGTCAATACTGTTTTTTCAGAATTGTTAATATATTCTGCCTCAGTTTTATTCAAGAGCATTTGAAATGCACTAAAAATGAGCTATTTGAAACAACACTATAGGCCACAAAAAGTCTTTCTAGAAATTTGTTTCTGTCAAATGTAAAAAATCGAATGAGAGATAAGAACAACTACTACTACTACTAATACTGCTACTACTAAAAGATATCAATAATAAAATTCAGGTTGAAAGATCGTTTAGGCAGTTATTCTGCACTACTATAACAAAAAAAGCTGCATGGTGCATGAAATTACTATTACAACAACAACTACTACTACTACTACTACTACTACTACTACTACTAATATTAATAATAATAATTGAGTTTATTCTATTGCAGCATGGAGCACTGCTAAAAAAAAAGCGCACTGCGCCTTTAAAAAAGAGCACATTTGAAACGGATCACTACTACTACCACATTTTCAGCACTACTAATACTATTATTACAACAACAAAACTAACAACAACTACTAAGACTACTACTACTACTACTAGTACATAATAATAATAATAATAAAAATATTAATAATAATTGAGTTTGAAAGTGTTTACAGTGCATGGAGCACAAAAAAAGACTGCACTGAAAAAAAGAGCTACATTTGCCTCTGCACAGCTTGGATCACTACTACTACCACATTTTCTAGCACTCCCTAATACTATTATTACAACAACAAACTGAAACTACTACAATACTACTAGTAGTAATAATAATAATAATAATTTAATAATAGTATTAATAATTATTGAATTTGAAAGTCAACTACTGCAGCATAAAGCACTGCTAAAATCTGAGACTGTCAAATGTCTAAAAAGAGAGAGAGTCTAAGCACGGATCACTACTACTAGAGCACATTTTCTAGCACTACAAATACTATGATTACAAAATATTACTAACTACTACTACTACCACTACTACTACTACTAATATTAATAATAATTGAGTTTGAAAAGTTCAGAAGAGTGATGAAACAAATTAAAACCACATTTTCATCTGTCCTCAGCTTAGCTGAGTCAAACAGTACTAGAATTGTTAATATATTCTACCTCAGATTTATTCTAGAGCATTTGAAATGCCCTCTAAAAATGGTGATCGATTTGAAACAACACTATAGGCCTACAAAGTCTTTTCAGAAATCTGTTCTCTGTCAAATGTCAAAAAATCGAATGAGAGATAAGAAAGGTTTAAGAGAGCTGGTTTCTTGTATGCAAATTCTATAGACCACAAAAATATTATATAATTGATACCCTGTTTAGCATTGGAGTATGCAAGGATTAGTGCTACAGTAGGCTATAGATATGCAAAATTCAAAAGAGTGATGAAACAAAATTAAAACCACATTTTCATCTGTCCCCAGCTTAGCTCAGTCAAACAGTACTAGAATTATCAATATATTCTGCCTCAATTTTTATTCTAGAGCATTTGAAATGCCACAAAAAATGGTGAGCCATTTAAAATGACACTATAGGCCTACAAAGTTTTCCAGAAATCTGTTCTCTGTCAAATGTCTAAAAAAATCGAATGAGAGATAAGAAGAATTAAAGAGAGCTGGTTTTTGCATAGACTACAAAGATTATTATATAATTGATAACCTGTTTGACATTTGAGAATGCAAGGATGTGTGCTACAGTAGGCTATAGAAATGCAAAATTCAGAAGAGTGATGAAACAAATTAAAACCACATTTTCATCTGTCATTAGCTTAGCTCAGTCAAACCGTACTAGAATTATCAATATATTCTGCCTCAATTTTATTCTAGAGCATTTGAAATGCCACAGAAAATGGTGAGCCATTTGAAACAACACTACTATACAAAGTCTTTCAGAAATCTGTTCTCTGTCAAATGTCTAAAAATCGAATGAGAGATAAGAAGGGGTTTAAGAGAGCTGGCTTTTTGTATGCAAATTTCTATAGACCACAAAAATATTATATAATTGATACCCTGTTTGACATTGGAGAATGCAAGGATTAGTGCTACAGTAGGCTATAGATATGCAAAATCAGAAGAGTGATGAAACAAATTAAACCCACATTTTCATCTGTCCTCAGCTTAGCTGAGTCAAACCGTACTAGAATTGTTAATATATTCTACCTCAGTTTTATTCGAGAGCATTTGAAATGCCCTAAAAATGGGTGAGTGATTTGAAACAACACTATAGGCCTACAAAGTCTTTTCAGAAATTTGTTCTCTGTCAAATGTCTAAAAAATCTAATGAGAGATAAGAACAACTACTACTACTACTAATACTGCTACTACTAAAAAGATATCAATAATAAAATTCAGGTTGAAAGTCACAGGCAGCAGGGGCACTGCTAAGAAAAAAAGGCGCATGGTGCATGAAATACTGTTATTACAACAACTACTACTACTACTACTAATATTATTACAATTGACTGAAAGTCGCCTACTGCAGCATGGAGCACTGCAAAAAAAGCGCACTGCGCCCAAAAAAAAAGAGC